>PVIJ01000709.1:0-203279 GCA_004024925.1 Scalopus aquaticus | reverse complement strand
CCCCAGTTAAAACACAAGAAACTGGATTTTCCCCAGCCTCCTGCAGGACAAGAACTCGACACATAATCTAAGTGTCACTGGTCAAACAGACCCACTCAAGACCGCAGTGTGGAAAAAAACCGCAGGCAGGGCACCCCACCCTGCCCAGCTAACAAGCCAACTGGCAGAGCAGCGCTGGCCCAGCAGAATGTTGGGGTGCAGGAGCTTTGGGGGGCACAGCAGGGGGGTGTCTCCTCACTGGGCACCCTTGGAGCTGTGGTTGGGCATGGGTCCATGAGGTTTGACCTTGAATATGGGTTTGCAACTCTCCCCAGACGTCCGTAATCTCGTCGAGTTTCCTTTAATCTGGTCTCCTTATGCGTAGCCAGAAAGAACCAGCTTCTCTGGTTTCCAGCTGAGAACCAATCAGGGTCCAAGAAAAGAGCAGGAGGACTCAAGATATGGGGAGTTGGGAGGAGAGGCTGTGAGTGTGAGTGTGAGTGTGAGTGTGCATGTGTGTATATGTGAATATAAATACGTATGAGTGTGAGAGGTTGTGATTATGTGTGTGCTTATGAGTGTGAGTGTGAGCGTTGTGTGTGAGTGTGTGTGAGTGCATGTGTGCTAGGGAAACCAAAGCAGAGGAGGCAGCTGCAGAGTGAACCACAAATAAAGTCCTAGAGATGATGGGATCTTGGTGGGTGGCCTCTCAGGTGATTTTCGCCAACTTCACTCTGCGTCTTTCTTTTGCACTAACCCAGCCGGTCCATCACTCTGCGAAGTCATCTATTAAATTCACATCTTCATCCTTCAAGCTGCCACCAAACTTACTATTTATTTAACTCATAATATTGTGCTTTAAGTGAATACTGTTGTGAACAGTTTTATTTATTTATGCATACAAGAACTGGGGTGCAGGCCAGAGGTGTGGGGGGTGAGAGGATGCACCAGAGACAGAGTGGGGAGCAGAACAGCTGGATCCACTGAAACACACTGCTGAGGGGAGCAGCGGGGAGACAGGAGAGATCTGTTGTGCTCTGGGGGAAGCTCCCTGGCCGGGAATCAAACTCGTGCCACAATGATCGGGCTGAGACTTAACCCCTAGGCCACCAGGCAGGTCCTCCTGTGAACAGTTTTAAGTGCCACAGTAACTCTCTGGCCTTTCTAAAAGGTGTCCATTTGAAGTGTGCTGCATTAACAGCTAAAAGCAAAAAGAGGCCAAGTAATTTCAACTCCCCTAAGTTTTTACTTAGTCAAAGAGCCTAAAGTGTTTGCAAGAGCAATGCAGTCTTGGAGACAGAATTACAGAAATATTCCAAAACAGACAGTGCTTCTCCATTGCTCCATGTGGTCTAGCTGTCCTGATAAATATTGACTCAGAAAGAGGGATTTTTGTCACGGCGGAAGAGACAGTTAAATAGCACTTGGACTTTTGCCCAAGAAATATCCACTGACTCCGTTTGTTTGTTTTCATGAAATATTTACTTCCGTGAAAAGTTCGTGGACTCCTAAAAGTTTATTTGCGGAAGATTGCTTTCTCCGGTGACCGATGCTTGTATGCACTCACATGTCAGTTTTTTCATTTAAAAAAAAACAATATTTTGAGCAACCCGCCAGGGCTCAGCTACATCTCACCCAAAGTGGCGTTTCAGAGTAAGTGGCTCCAGGGCCTGGGGCTGGCTTGGGGATTTCTCGGGCGGCTCGTGGGCCTTGGGGCGCAGAACATACCTGGAGGGTCACCCCCTTGCTGGAAGTCACACCTGCACTTTAAAGGTGCATAATTGGTGCGCGAAGAACTGCTCCTTAGTGTTTCCGAGGTGCTGAAAGGAGGAGCTGGTCTTGGGGCTGGAGGGGCCTTCCTTGAATCCTGAATAACCAGAGTGACATGGTCCGAAAGAGCCATTTTTCAAGCCGCGGTTAGAGTAGCAAGGGGGTCTGGGGCTGCTCCCCAGAACAAGAGCGTAGTTGAGTCCCAGGATGTCTGCTGCCTCCCCAGCGCCCCCTCAGGACTGGCAGGGGCGCCCACCTGCACAACACACCTGTTCTAGGCCCGACTGATTTTAAAGCTCGTTGGTAAAAAAGGTGTGAAGAAATGAGTCTGAAGGCTTTTATATTTGTTGGCTGGGACAGGAGTGGGTGGGGGGCCTCGGAGGCTCTGAGAGTAGCAGAAAAGACATAATTATCTTCCCAGAAGGTCTTGATCTCTTTGTTGCCCGTATCTGGGGAGTTCTATTGAGAGGCCAGTCGGGAAGCCCCGCCCCCACCTCGGACAAAAGGAAGGAGAGTGAGGCTGAGAGGAGTGGAGGGTAAAAGCACAAGGCTTTAAAGAGACTCAGATTTCACCAGCAGCCTCCTCAAACCTAGGAACTCTGATCTGGCCCACCACCAAATGCTTCCTTACAAACAGTGCGAGATTTTAGGAATTACCAATTTTCTGTCAAAACATGTTTGATTTGTCTTCCTTCCCTCACTCACTCCCAGTGTGGCTGCACCAACATGGAAGGTTGCTCTGTCCCGAAGGGGAGAGGACAGTGACGAAAGGCTCCCTGGGGCTAGAAGAGCAAGCAGGCGGCGGGCAAACACGGGGTGTGAGCTTCACGGCTGGGGCTCTCGGGGATGTTCTGAGCGGATGAACATGAATCTGCAGTGTGAGTTTCTTATTCCTTTCCTTGCCTCAGAGAGGTCTCTTCCTCCATTCAGGATCTGCCCTTACTGATGTGGGAGTGTCTGGGGCACCGGAGGCAGCCCCGGGGGAAGGCAGAGGAGGGGTCAGCTGCAAAGACCCCACTCTTGTTGGAGTGAACCTCAAAGAAGGCGCACACAGAGTGGTCGATGTGTGGGGTGCAGGCGCTGCCTTGGAGGACAGAAGTCACGCCACCCTCTGTCCTTCCGCCGGCAAAGGCCGATCTCTGAAAGTTAGGTATTTCGGGACCCAGAAAGAAGTAGTAGCAGAGCGGGTAAGTCCCTGCACTAAGAAGCTCTCCCAGCACTGAGGCCTGTCGATCTCCCGTGCCAGCGAGCTGGCCCACATGGCGCAGCAGACCTCTCCTGTCTCGCCCGCCGCGCCCCTCAGCAGTGGGTTTCAGCGGATCTGCCTGTTCTGCTCCCCATTCTGCCTCTGGGGAATCCTCCCACCCCACGCCATACCTCTGGCCTACCCCCCAGTTCCTGTATGCGTAAAAAACACAAATATTAGCATAGCCTCATTTTTAAAATCCTCGCTTATTTCCTTCTCTAAAGCCAAGCACGTGCAACATGAAAGCGATGTTGACAATTCAAAACAACGAGTGGGGTCTTTAGGTTATGGGGGAATTGGGTCGGTGTTCCTGGCTGCAGAGGGGGAGGGGGGCTGAGCGAGAAGGGGACCATCTCCTTATAAGGGACCTGAGCGTCCTCTTCGAAGTTCCTCTTGCTCCACACTCCTGGTGAGAGAGGGACGCGAACTCCGCGAGGAAACAGCAGCGCAGCCCACCTCACAGCTCCGGGTCTAGTTAGGTGCCACGTTGGTTAAACGTCTTCTCGGAGCTTCTGTCTTTGATAGAAAAAATAAGTTTTCCTTTCTTCAAAGAAAATAAATTCCTGTCGTATAATCAATGTACTTAATGATTAAGTAAAATGAAATTACATCCATTGCTACGTCAGTAATACCAGTTGTCTCCCAATGAAAGCTGTCTCATAAAATAGAATTGCTCTCTGGGCCCCCAAAAGGTCGAAAAATCACCTTAACCTTTTTAAAAAATAAAAGTAGAAAGAATTCGAAAGCCTTCTGCTAAAATTGTTGTAAAGCTTGTTTATTCTTAGGAACAACTGGATTCCTATATTGTAAATAATCAAAAATGTTGTAGCTTTAGTTTTGTTCCCTTTTTTAAAGGGACAAAGTTTCAAATACCTAGGTAGAAACAGTTCTACTGGAATTTCCATAGGAATGAACTATGCATACTAATTCAGCTTCTAAAAAATAAGTATTTAACATTATCTGATCACTCTCTAGATAACTTTATCATATAACTCGAAATCTTGAGAAGCATCAAATCCCTGCATTTAAAGAAAATAATGTTTTACATGTTTCTTAAGTGGGTGCCCAGATTTCGCACCCTGATGTTGTAAAACATAAGCAAATACTGAAACACTTTAGCCCCCAGCACAGAAAGCTCCACGGCAACTTCAAACAACTGAGTGAGGAAAAAGAGTGAGAAGTCGCAAGAGAATAATGACATCATACGAACCTCCGAGATGGTCTTAATTTATAATCTGAAAGGTTTTATTATAACGTAATCAACTTGCTCAGCCCCCACTTTGAAATGAAAACTGCTCTTCGGATCCATATTTAAATCCATAACATCAAAGACTGTGATTTTGAGGAAAATTATTCTTTAGAAAGGAAATACCCTATACTTGTCTAAAAATAAATTCTGCAGGAAGGCCTCAAGACAGTGCTTCATTGTAGGTCGTGGATCCTTTCAAAAGGACGGTGCCCTGAATATTAACATCATCTCACAGATTCCCAAGAAGTGTGCAATTACCTCAGAGAGAAGAGCTAGGGCTGCAAGGTCTCGAGGGCTTAGATAATGACATAAAATAAATTGCAACGATTACCCGTGTACTTTTCCAGGAGACGTATTATTTAAAACCTATCTAGGACTTCAAGAATGAAAGACAGAGGAATGTCCACTTTATGAAATTGCTATTAAAGTGTGACCCAGCGTTGGAGACAAGGTTAATTATCGGTTTTTAACCAAAGTATCATTCTAGTTTAATATAAGTGCCTAGGTCTTAAATATTGAAGCAAGTCACATTTTTCAGGGACAATTGCCTTTCAATGAAGAATGACGGGGGCTCTGGTCTTTCCTGACCCTCGCTACTCCTGCAGCGTAATCCATGGCAACTCGTTACTACGGCAACCGAGGAACATGTACAAGAACAGGATAAGACCGTGAAATCTGATGTCATACTTTCTTAAGATTAAATTGCAAATGATATTCTGAAGTAGATCTGTTCAGAGTGTGATCTAAATTATAAATTAGTTGGACACGAACATGGAGCTGTCACTGAAGCCCTGACTTCAAGTATCCAGAATCATTTATTGACCACATACTGAGCGAGAGCTACATAGAAGAATGAGGTGGCCCTCCTGAAGGTGTTTTCTTCCCCTGGACCTTTCGGGCACTTTAACTGGGGGCTCAAAGTTAGTTCGCCGTTTGGATGAAAATCAAGTCAATACTTCCATCGACTTGGTCAGTCTAAAATTCACAAGCAGATCTCATCAGAAGTGATCCATGTCTTTGCCAAATCTTCAAGTCCCTTTCTATTCGAGGTCAGCTCCCAGCTGGGCGGGGAAGGCTGGCTGTCGCATGCCGGAGAGCCGGCTTAGACATTTGTTGTCTCTGGCCGGAGGCTCCTCCTTTCTTCTGCTGACATTCAGGATAACCAAGTACTTGCATTCGTCCACGCATCTCTAATACTGCACCATGCAAACACACCTGTCAAGAAAACTGCTGCTGGCCTTAGCTCCCGAGTTCTCCAGTTAGACGACGAGAAGTCCAGTTTTCATGTCATGCTCAGGACAAAACCTAGGGTGAGGCTGGAGTTCTGTGTTAGGGTTCGGCTAAGGGTCTTTTAAATAAACATGAGATGAACCTGGCAATACTCACAGCGATGTGACTTGGCAGTAACAGCCCCACAGCTGGCTCTCCTCCAATTCGTCTCTAGATCGAGACTCACAGTCTATCTCAACTTTGTAGCCCTGGAGACGGATGTCAAAGCCAGTTCTTATATGTGCAGGCTCTACAAAGGAAAACACCGAGATTCCTGGGAAATAAGAGCGTGCAAAGCCACTGCGTGGAAATGCCCAGCTTCATCCTTGCTCGCAGGTGGGATGTGGGTAGGCTGACCTTGCATTTCTCAGCCCCAGCCCCCCATGAGTGGCGTGATAAAGACCTGCTCCCCCACCGGAAACTCAAACAGAACTGTGTCTCCAGCCTGTGCACAGCCCTTCCTTTCTTTTCATTCTGTTTATATAGCAAGTCCAACTGCAGGCCACCTGTTGCAAGAACATAAAGAAAAGCATATTTGCACTTTGCAAGATGTGGGATAAAAAAAACAAGATGGCCGCCGGGGACCCGGAAGCGTTTCCTTCACCCGCTGTGAATCATCTGCTGAGCGTCTCAGCATGAAGCACGCCTGTGCCTTGGCGAACACAGTCCTCAAATACACTCAGAGTTTGTGGAAGACAGCAAGGAGCAGCCGTACTAAGCAGGCAACAGTCATCAGAACTGTAATCAAGATGTACACAGAAGATTCTGGCCAAAGAGTGAGAAGGCAGCAGCTTCAGACCCCAGGAGAGGAGCAGAGGGGCTTCCCGGAACGGAGGCCTGCGCCCTCTGAGGAGATGAGGGCGAGGTCTTGAAGGAGAGGTCAGGGGACAGCGTGGCATGGGGGGAGAGGGCAGAGGACTGGGGCAGGAGGAGAGGGGCGAGGCCCAGTGCACTGTGTGCGTGGGTGGGCGCCATCCCGCGGCAGAGCAGGCGGGACCATCACCAAGTCTAGGGAACAGCTTGGTCTTCACCCCCCTCAAAAGCAAAAACAAAAAGCCAACAGGGCGCCTTTCCTAATGCTCTCAGTGACCCTCTCCATGGAGAGCTGGCCAGGCCAGCCCCCAAGCCTGACGCCCTGGCGCTGGTGGCGTGGGGGCTGCCCACAGCTGTGCCGGCGCCTTAGCCGGTCTCCCCACCCGCAGCACCGGTCTCCCCACCCACAGCATCCTCCGGGAGGACGCGTTCGTTATGCCACAGCTCTTGTCCTGGGCTCCCTCTGGGGTCAGCTGGCCGCCGCTGGCCCCGTTGCCGTCTGCCGGGACACGGGCTGTGCACCAGGCTGCGGGCGGGGCTCCCCAGGGTGAGTAACCCAAGGAGACAAGGCACACCCGAGAGGAAGACGCCCAGGACGGAGCCGCCCAGCGGCTGCAATATCGCTTTTGCCATCTTCGCTTGTAGGAAGTGAATCACCTGGCCCGACCCACAGTTAGGGGAGCGTCTTTCGCCTGCCGGCTTGAATACCCAGCTGGGTGGGGTTGGGGGGTTGGTGCCTCGCATGTGCCCAGCAGCGGGGAGCCTGAGCACCAGGCAGGGCGCCTCTTCCTGCGGACCGTTCCCACAGCACTGCTGTGAGTTACTAGAACCCAGACTGGGGTTCAGCTCACGCTTTATTCTGATTACTGTAACAACTGTGTGAGATCAGAAATGTGCTCCCCGTTTCTCAGTTGAGAAAAATGTCATTAATTTGCTGAAAGGAAACCAGCCAGTGGCGTGAAGAATCGCATAAAACAGAGCTCCAGATCGGACCTGAGGGGTCTTTCTCCAAAGCCCCCTGATTTAAGCTCTGGCCGCCACTGCCCCACGGGCCTCCCCAGCTGCCATCTCCTGTGGTCTGGCAGACCCCAGCAGGAAATGTGATATCACAGAGCACATTGCCAGACAAGACCTTATGAGAAGGGTCCCATGACCTCAAGACAGGAGGGTGCACGAGTATCCTGGGGGGGGAGATGCCTGAGAGCCGCAGGACTGGAGCAGGAGAACATGCATCACAGACACAGCGGAATAGTACGCAGCCATAAAGAAGATCAACGTGTCCTTCACAGCAAAAGGGAAGGTGCCCAGGGGGGTTACTCCAAGTGAAGCTAACCAGAAAGATAAAGACAAATATTGGACAATTTGACATAGAGGAGTAATATAAGGAAACAAAGCAGATCATGAAAAATAAACAAACTCTTGGACAGTGCTAACCAAACCGAGGTTTCTGAGGTTAACAGGGAAGGGGAGGGAGAAGTTAAGGGGTTATATGGGTTGGTGGAGAGAAGCAATCGAGGAGACTGACAGATAGACAGACAGACAGGTAAATGATTCCCAAAGGTCAGACCAAAGAAGGAAATGTTGATCATTGAAAATAAAAGCTTAGACTTGCAGTGCCCATGGTTTTATCAGAGAGTGAGAAACAGTAAAAAAAATCGCCTCTGGCAGTTGACTCTCAGGCTGCACTAGCCCTGCTCTCCCCGGCCTCGTCCTGTTAACTTTCTAGGTGGAGAGAAGCAGCTCCCTGCAGCCTGCTGAGCGCCGGGTCTGGGCAAAACTAGGTGTGCGCCGAAGCCCGTTTTCTGAAAAGACCACTGATGGGCAATCCAGATTTTGACTTAAAATTCAATACCAAAATATAAACACCACCATTGACCTCACACAAAAAGAATTTGAAGAAGAAAGAGGAGGGGAAGGGGGAGGGGGAGGAGGAAGAGGAAGAAAGAAAGAAAAAGGAAAATCCGCAGGAATCCATGAGCTCCAGGGCTGTGCAGCAGTGGGGTTTTCTACTTCCTGATTTACTTACATTAAAAAGTCAAAAAAGGGCCTCCCCGGTGGCACAGTGCTTACGCGCTGCGCTGTGGGGCTGTCGGCAGCAGGAACGCGAGTTCGACACCAGGCCAGGGAGATTCCCACATGGCGCGGCAGACCTCTCCTGCCTCCCTGCTGCTCCCCTCAGCAGTGTGTTTCTGTCCATCTGCCTGTACTGCTCCCCGCTCTGTCTCTGGTGAACCCTCTCGCTGCCCCACGCCTCTGGCCTGTACCCCAGCTTGTATGCATAAATAAATAAATCTTAAAAAGTCAAATAAAAGTCAAAGCATCCAGACAAGATCAAAACACTTCCCAAGAATGCTCCGAGCCTCTGAACCTACGTGGGAAGTTGGCCAAGGTGTTTAGCTGAGAAAAGTGGAAATAAAGAACAATTGGAAGATTCCATTTTAGTCAAAAAATTATTATAATTCATGTGTTAGGAAATCAGCATTTTTTAAAAGATTCATTTATTTATGCATAGAAGAGCAGAGGTGCAGAGTGTGAGAGGACTCCCCAGAGACAGAGTGGGGAGCAGAGCAGGCGGATCCACTGAAATCCACTGCTGAAGGGAGCAGCGGGGAGACAGGAGAGGTCTGCTGCGCCCTGTGGGAAGCTCCCTGGCTGGGGATGGAACTCAGGCTGCAATGACTGGTTATAGCTTTACAGCGCTGAGACTTTAACCCCTGCGCCACCAGGAAGGCCCAGAAATTAATATTCTTAAGTCTGGGCAAAGTCCACCTGTCAGCAGTACTTCTGTCTAGGAAACACAGGGCGTGAGAGAAGTCTCACTTCTTATATCAAAAATTCCTGTGTTGTTTTAATTTTCATAAGTGAATGTTTTTTTAATACTTGGAAAATTCAGTAAAGAAATAATCGTTGTCCTTGTCCACTGCTCCTAAGGGGCAGGCAACTCCCTGCATCTTGGGGAAGAGCTGAGAGGCAGGCTTGGGGGTGCTACTTGCTGGCTGGGGTCCTGGGTCGCCCCGTCCCAGACACGGCTTCCTCCGTTCGTCAGGGAACAGCTCCTGGCTGAGCGGCCCCCAGGGAGGAGGACGTTAGGCCCCCACCAGGTCCATGCGCAAAAGTTCCCAAGGAGGCCAAGCCAGAGGGTGCCTCCCCCCAAGCCCAAGAGGGAGACCCTCATCCTGCACGTCCCCCAGCAGGCTGTGGGGGGCCCAGGGCAGGTTCTGCTGCTAAAATGCGATGACGCGCTATCTCCTCAGCTGGAACGAGACACATGCTTTAAGCCTTTCTCTCACAGAGCCCTAAACCTTTGGAACTTGCTACCACTTGCCTGTCTTTGAATTTTTATAAAAGCAGCATCTGCGTTAACACTGGAGGTTTGTTCAAGCACAATGCACGGGCGTTTTATGTTGCTTTACAGAACACGGGGCCTCCTGGTGTTTGGCCCCCAAGTGTGTTTGAGAAGGTCCAGCAGAGTCCCCAGCCAGGTGCAGGGTCCCCCGCCACCCCACCCAGCCACCTGAGCCCCTGGCCAGGAGCGCACCCCCTGCTCTTCTCCCAAGGGGGTTCCGTGTGCCTGGATCGAAGGGTGCTTGTTCTTCGGGGTGCTTTCCTCGCCTTCCAACGGGGTTCCACCGCAGCCCAGCCGCTGTGTGAAGAAGCAGCGACGGCTATCGGACACCGAGTAGGAGACCACTGGCACCGTCGAGGCACCAGACAGTCACGGCTGGACCGGACCGTGGTGGTGGTGACGGAGAAAGGGAAAGAAATGGATTAGTGAGATTTCTGGAAGCCGAATCTAGACTCGGGATGAGTTTTTGGCTGACGTTTCTGGACTAAACAATTCGCTTATCTCACTTCCTGAGACCAGGCACCCTGGGAGGTGCTGAGCATCTCGGACAGGGGTGGGGTTTGCCATCTCTCACTCACTGCAGGAATGCAGATGAGTCGATCTGTCATTCAGGCTTTAGTAAACCATATCAAGCCAGGAAGGGGTGGGGAGGAGAAAAATGCCTTTCTCCCACCTCCAGCTTGCACTCAAGCCCACTTCAGCCTTCTTTGTCTTTGTAAAGTCTTTCTGAAGGGCTGCGCTCAAGAGATGATTTACAGCTGCTAAAGCAGGACGCTGGGAAGAGCCCGCACGGCAGGCTGCAGAGCTGCGGCGGGTGGGTGCTCCGGCCGGCGTCCGCTCGCGCGCCCCCACCGCCGCGCGCTGTCTCCATTCCGTTTCGCCTCTTACGGCTGTCAGCAGCCTCCTTTTCCTGGTTGGAGCGGAAGCTTTTTAAGGTCAAATCCTTATTTTGAAACCTTATTTTGGATCCTCCGATTCCCCACCAGACCTAGGAACATGCTCTCTGTGTGGGCTTGCTGAAGCAGTAGCTAGGTCAGCGCCACGCCGGGAAAGACACCCAGCCGTTTACGTGAGCTCGAGTAGGAGCTGGCAGCGGGCTGGCAGGAGGCCCTTGCAGTTCTGCGCGGGCCACGCCACGCACTGAGTTCCCGGCCTGTTTAACCAACAAGACTTTCTCGCCCAGTGGGGCAGCGCCGAGAGGGGCACAGACACGGCCTCCAGGCCGGCCCACGAAGTCCTGAGCACGGTCACCGAGAAGGCGGGGCGAAGGGCTTCGTTCTCTGAACCCTCCGTGGCTTCACGTGCTGCCGTCCAAAGCAGGAACGGAAGACAGAGCCCCCTGCATGCCTGCATGTTGGCGTGAGAGATCCTTAAACTATTCAGAATGGTGATTTTGGAGACGAGTCAGCATAAAAGTGAAATGGACAGGAAGGTTCTTGCCCAAAATTGCGAGTGAAGCCTTGGAGAGGCCCGCGCCCTCCCCGCCTCCTCCCGGGCCCTCTGTGGCCTTTTCACCAGCTGCCATGACTAACCCTGTCTGGCGCGCCCTTCCCCACCGCCCTCAGGCCCGGGGCTGCAGTCACATGCTAGGTGGGGTGAGAGGACTGTGGCACCCAGGGCAGAGGGCGGATCTCTCCTGGGTAGCTTGGCTGAGTCTCCCAGTCCACAAGACACCCCGAAATCAAAGCCCAGCTCTGCGGAGACCAGGACGCCCAGCCCGTAGGGAGGACCCCCTAAGCATCACCTGTGCCCAGGAGCCAGCCCCAGCCGGTGTGGCCTCCACCGTTCCGTAGGGATGGAAGTTTCTCCCAATGCCTGAGGGCTGCTGCAAGAAATAATTCGAGGTTATAAAATTCCTTCCAAGTGTAAAAGCATTTGGCAATGTGTAATTTCAATGGTCATTAGTAATTTTTCAAAGTTGCTTAGGAAGTAGTGGTCTACCCAAATTCCTGGACTTGGGATAATTAAAGATTAATGAGATCATCTCGCCCCAGGCACCTGTGCATCAATGTCAGACATGCACCGAGCAAGGTTAAACTGAAGTGCTAGTTTACTTTGGAAAATGACAGGCTTGCATTTCAAGGGGTAATGGTTTGTTGCAACAGACTGTAGAACTTACCTGGCACTGAGGCAGCAGCAACTCATATCCTTCATGGGGTCCACCATCTTTCTTTCATGCTGCGTAGCTGTTAAAATGAAAGCCTGCACTTGCCCAGGAATGTTGAATTCTTCTCCTATGTGTATTGTTGTTTTTTATACTTCTGATTATTTTCTTAATCAACTTTCCAGGCTTACTTATTTTATCAGCTGAAAAGCTGGAAACTATCCTGAGGACTAAATACTTGGCTGTTTGTTATTTCTCTTATTTTTTTTAGCCAAACCCAATGATGACATTTTAATTTGATAATGTTCCATTAAACACACTAATAGGAAATGGGAAAATAGAACGATTAAGGTAGATTTTTGCAATTGGTAGTAAAATTCTTCTTCCAGCATAAAAAGCAGCATCTTTAGCTTTTTTGAGTTGCAATAAATCAGTGACATCAATTTACATTAATTAAGCTGTAGGTACATCCGTGTATACATTTGGGGAAGTATAAACTAGAAGCAGCTTCCTATGGACAGAGCTCAGGGAGGAAAGAATGAAAACGAAGATTTGTGTGTCTGATTCTCTTCTCGCTACCATCAACGAATCTAGAATGTGTCTTTATTTCCCCACACATCCGTCATTCTAACCCCCATCATCCTTCCACCTGCGGGCATTCAGTAATAAAGGCCAACAGGAAACACGCTAGTATGTCACAGCACTGTGGTCAGTGAGGATGAAGCAAAAGGCACCCACGTGCATTGCAGAAATCAGACCTCACTTAGAACTTCAGTTTTAAAGACACTCTATCGGTGGGCCTCCCTGGTGGCGCAGCGGTTAGGTGCTGCACTGTGGAACTGTTGGCAGAGGCTTTGAGAGTTCCACGCCTGGCCGGGGAGATTCCCACATGGTGCGGCAGACCTCTCCTGCCTCGCCCGCTGCTCCCCTCAGCAGTGTGTTTTCATCGATCTGCCCGTTCCGCTCACAACTCTGTCTCTGGTGAGCCCTCTTGCTGCCCCACGCCTGTGGCCTGTACCCCAGCTTGTATGCATAAATAAATAAATCTTTAAAAAAAAATAAAGACACTCTATTGGCAAAAAACATACATGCCTTTCAGAGCTCATTTTTAAAGCACAGTTAATAATCAGTCCCATTAATTGTATACAATTCAGTAGATGTTCTGAGAAAGGGAATAAAAATGCTAGAACTTCAGTTATCTTTTTGATGTCAAAGATTAAAATGAAGAAAGAGAAAATCAAAGTAATTTATTTGCTAGAGAGACTTCTCCATCTGAGGAAATCTTACTGTGAAGTTAAATTAAGCCATCGCTGAGAACCCTTACATTCAGACTGTGCTGAAGTCGGTACTATTTTGTAAACTTGTATTTCCTCCAACACATTTTTCTAATAGACGGAACCACTGTGCTACTCAAGTTTTAAATTTAACTTTTAGGAAGAAACAATGGAAACAATTAACATCTGTGTTGGTATCTGAAAATAAATATTGAGTAGAGACCCAAAAAACAATAAAATTAAGTAATATTTACATAACGAGTCTAAATCACATGTATAAATGTCTTGAATTAAAGTAGCAAAAATCTGAAACTAGATGTTCGTTTGCTTTAGAAAGGCTTAACACTTCATTATCCCACTCATTTTCTTTCTAAACAAGTTTGTCCAACATAATTAGAAAAGGAAACAAATTCTTAAACGCGCACTCTCTATGCATATGTGTATTTTTTGTTTAGTCATATCTGGGTTTCATGTAGGATTGTGACGTCATCCTGCACTGTAAGAAATCTCGTGAGCAGAGTGTAAAGATAAGTCGTTGTTTGATATGATCTCCTGTAAAAGTCCTCACTATAAGGGGTGAGGTCTCTTTTCCTGCAACCTTGTTCAAAGTTCTGTATTATAGAAAAGTAAACATTATACAGGAAAAGGCAAAACCAAGAAGATCGGGGTGGCCAGGAGGCAGGGAAGAGAGGTGGAGACGGCGCTCAGGGGATGTTGAGGGCAGTGAAAACGTTCCGTGTGACACAGGACATTGCGTTCGTGTCCCTGGACATTTGTCCAAACCCACGGGCTGCAGGACACCAAGAGCGAGCGCTGGTGACTGCTGCGCGGGCTCACGGGGCGCAGGCTGAGGAGGTGGGGTGGGGGCGGGGCCGGGGAGCTCTGTGCCGCCGCCTCAGTTACCCCATAAACCCTCAAGCTGTTCTAATGAGTAACATCTCATTACAAATGACTACGGTGAATTTGTTGTATGAACCAGAACTTTCCATAGCAAACTTTTAAATCTGAGCTTCTGTTTTATAAAGAACGTGAACGCAAACAAGAGAGGCGCTGACACTGGGTTGCTTCGGTCTTTCTCCACCGAACTTGCCGACACGCCCCTTTCCTGCGGCCAAGGACCCTCAAATGTGCCTTTCTGATATGCTCCCACTCTGGGGTGGCCGTGGGGGTGGGGGCACCCCTTTGCCAGTCCCGCCAGAGGCTGGACTCTGCTTCTGAATCCAGACCAACCAGAAACCACTCGCCTGAAACAAGGTTGCGAGGAATGGGAGGAGGACACGCACCGCCGCATCTGGCGGTCATGGAAAAAGCCAGCAGTGCACATTTTCAACCCCCTGTTTCGCTGCTCGCACTCAGGAACTAATCAGTCATTCCTGCGGGCGTTGTCGGTGTTCAGGCCAGCGAGGTGAGAGCTTTGCCGCCGGGAGACGGGCGGGGGCTTGGGCCACCTGGCCCGTGGCCGCCGGCACATCTGCAGTGTGAGGCCAGAGCTGCAGGTTCTCACTGCCACGGCCCCCAAGCCACGCAAAGCTCCAAGTCAAGGCTCGGGCGCGAGGTAGGATAAGGCCACAGAAGGCTCCGGACCTGCTACCCCACAAGCCCAGGCCAGCCCCACCCACCTCGCCCCCGACTCACAGACCGTCCAGCCTGAGGAGGCACCCTGGGTGCAAGTTAAGGACGAAGCAAGGGAAGGGAGCACCGGAGAACCAGCGGAAACATTCCCTATTTCTTTCAAAAATTCGAAGCAAAATTGAAAAGTGTTTTTAAAGCATGAGATGGAGAAGCTGTAATTCCCCCTAGTGAGGCAGGTCAGGCGCCTTCTCGGCGGCCCCCGGGCTGAGTCTGCGGCCCGGCCAGCAGGCAGGGGCTGCCCCCGCCCCAATCCCGGAGGAGCGCGCTGCCAGCCGGGTCTGCTGGGGAGGCCTGGGCCACGCTCCCCGCCAACGACAGGCTGGTGACGCCCCAGGACCCCTAAGCTCGGGAGGGAAAGCCCGTGTGAGGAAGGACACAGGCCGGCTCCTGAATCCAGGGGCCAACCGCAAACCCAAGCGAGCACCGCGCGCGCAGGCCTTGGGGTCTCGCTCCGGCGAGGGGAGGGTCGCGGCGAAAAGTCCGAGACCCCATCGCTGCTCTTTCCCTCTCAGCCGGCGCCCGAAGCCGGATCCCGAGCCCCGGACTAGACCCGGAGCCATGCAGGGTGGAAGCAGAGAAAGGCCAGGCTCGGGGCTCTCCAGGAACCGGCCGCGACTGTTCTGCGCAGAAGGGAGAGGGCAGCCGGGCCAAGGGGTGCCGAGAACGCCCTAGCAAAGGGGGGTGCGCTCAGCCAGGGGCTCGCCTTGCACAGGAAAGGGGATGCTGGAGAAGACCCCCGGCAGCTGAGAGAGGAGGGTCAGGAGCGTAAACAAGTAAACCAAGAAGCGCCGTGTCCCCGGGCCTGAGTGCTGGGGACGCGAGGCCAGGCGGCGGGGTGCTCCCGGCCGCGCTCCAGAAGCTGCAGGCTTCTGGGGGCGACGCTGGCGGGCAGGCTCAGCGCTCGCCACATCGCGGTGACGGGCGGGTGGGCTGTGGGCAGCGGGAGCTCGGGGCCTGGCGGCGCAGAGTCTGCTTCACGCGCTGTCGGGACCAGAGGGGCCCGCCGACGCCCGGGCGGGCCAGGTGTTTTCGGGAGAAACGGGATCGGGACCTGCGACGGCAACCGCGTCGCCGACCGCGGGCAGGGGACGCCATCACAGCGAGGGCTTCCAGCAGCATATGGGGGACCCCCACCAGCTGCTGTGTTGGGTGGGAGACAGACGAGGTGAGACTTACTTGCGCCCCCGGTGAGCCCAGGGCCTGTGACAGGGCGGTGGGGCTGCTTCGGTGGTGAGAGGTGGACATCGCGCTTGGGAGGGACGTCTTGGCTCAAGCAGGGGCCCGAGGGGGACCCAGGCGCGGGGGTCCGCGGGTGAGGGCGCTGCGGGCTCCTAGAGCCTCAAAGCCCGGGGCGGAGGGGCAGGGCTGACCGTGCAGACACAGGCAGCAGCTTGCGTGAGTTCTCTCCCGCAGTTTTGCTGGTTGGTAGAAAGGGAAAACGGCTGTGGACGCGCCGGCAGCTCACACGTCTAAGTGTCCCCGCAGCGGACCAACGCGGGAAGAAGCGTCTTTATTGGCCTCTCTTCTTTTTTTTTGAAGATTTATTTATTTATACATACAAGCTGGGGTACAGGCCATAGGTGTGGGGCGGCGAGAGGGTTCACCAGAGACAGAGTGGGGAGCAGAACAGGCAGATCAGAAACACTGCTGAGGGGAGCAGCGGGCGAGGCAGGAGAGGTCTGCGGCACCATGTGGGATTCTCCCAGGCCGGGCGTCGAACTCGCATCGCTGCTGCCGACAGCTCCACAGCGCAGCGCTCAACCGCTGTGCCACCGGGGAGGCCCCGCCTCTCTTCTTGCTCTCTGGCTTTCCCGCTGGGTGTCTTAAGGCCCCGCGACGGCAGGACCCGGGGCAGCGCCCAGGCAGAGCCTGGGAGCAGCGGTCAGGAGGGTGCTACCCGGTCTCTGCATGCCCCCAAGGAAGCAGGAGGGAGCGTGAAGTGGGTCATTTCCGAGTAGGGGTTTCATCTCTTCCTCCGCTGGGGAATTCTCCACTTGCTGGAAGAATGGGGGCCACTTCTTCAAAGTAGGTCCCAGGGAAAAGGAGCCACCGAAAAGGGACACAAAGTGAGAACGGCACTTCCACTTGTTCCCGCCATCAGTGACCGCAGCGGGGTCCACAGACGGGGCTGCAGCAGATGACAGGATCCCGGGTTCCCAAGCGGAGCTGAGCCCTAGTGCGGGCCAGCAGCGACGGGGGCGGACTCGGGGCCCACAGCACCTCCCCGCGAGGCTGGGGGAGACAGCCACTTTAAAGCAGACGAGGGCAGGGGTTATCTTGGGGTTAGAGCTGTGCCTTTCCCTCGGCTGGCACCACCCCGCGTGCAGGTGCAAGCTGGTCTTGGCGGATTCTAGGCTTGACCTTCATAGACAAGCAGCTCCCGCGAGAACTGAAGAGCATGCGCTCGGAAATGCCCCCCGTTCCAGCTGTGCCCCAGGTCAAGCTTGGCACAGGGCTCAGCACCCACGAGGAGGGCGTGTTCCTGCCCACCCCGCCACGCCACTGCAGACACGCTCGGATGGAGGGAAGCGAAGGTGGGAGCGGCTGCAGGGAATGTCAGTGACGGAATGGAGGGTAGATGCTGCCCCGGGAAAGTGTCCTTGGGGCTTGGCTGCTGGCTGAGGGCCACGCTGAGTCAGCGCTACACTGTCTCTTATCAGAAAGTCTGACTTCTGTGACTCCTACAGCCCTGCCCAGGGGATGAGCGCAGGCCCCTCTGGCCTCTTAAGTTGGGGAAAGGTTAGGGGCCATCTGCTCGCTTCTTGTGCAACCGCTCTTCTGGAAATGTCTCTTTTGAAAATTCCCTCAAACTTGGGATTTCTGATCAGAGAGAATCATAACAGCTATCACCCCTGAATATCACCATGCCTATTTGCTTTGTTTTTTTCTTCTGTTAAGAAATCAGATAGGGGGCCTCCCCGGTGGCGCAGCGGTTAAGCGCTGCGCCGTGGTGGAGCTGTCGGCAGCGGCGACCCAAGTTCAACGCCCGGCCAGGGAGAATCCCACATGGCACCACAGACCTCTCCTGCCTTGCCAGCTGCTCCCCTCAGCAGTGTATTTCTGATCTGCCTGTTCTGCTACCCGCTCTGTCGCTGGTGAACCCTCTCGCCGCCCCACGCCTCTGGCCTGCACCCTAGCTTATATGTATAAATTAAAAAAAAAAGAAAAGAAATAAGATAGGATTTTACAGTTTGGCATCTTGTTCATTGTCATTTTTAAAAGGCCAGGTTGTACAGCTTGGAGTTATTTAGGAAAATAACTAGAACATGAGAAATTAGAAATAAGGAAAAATGATGGAGGCCACTGATTCAAAATTGTGAGCTTTTGCTCTGGGGGGTGGGAGCAGCTAAGTGGCAGATATAAAAATGAACAGCGCTACGCACTGGGAATTCAGACAGGCCTTCGTGAAACAGTAAGTATTTATTAAGCTCTGTGTCACGGTTTGGTCTGAAGGGGCGACTCCGAGAACTGTAACCACAGAACCTGCTTCACACACTCATAAAAACCAAGAGGCGGGGACAGATAAAGAGGGTGCCCAGTGGCCTCTGGTGTCCTTGCCCAAGGTCAGGCAGTCAGGAAGAGACCACGCTGCAACGGGGGTCTCGGAACTCAAAAACACAGCTGGGCAACTTCGAGGTGCAGCCTGGTGCCAGTGGGAGGGTAGGCGTGTCGTCAGCGTTACCTTTTTGGCCTGCGCGGTTTGATGGATGTGAGGATCACTCCGATGGAAATTCGTGCTTCCAAACAGCCCATGCGCACAAACACCCGCAGACTGGAGTCCCGGTGTCTGCTAGATGGGGTGTGAAGGGCCTGGCCCCCCGGCTTCCTGCCCCCCAGAGGGATGCCCAGGCATCTGTGGTTTAGCCCCACCCGCTGACCACCAGTGTGAGGACTCTGCACAGACGTTATCTGTCCTGGTCAGCAGAAAAGAAACAGCCAGCTGGATGCCTCGCCCTGGAAGATTTAGTTCCCAAACTGCCAAATATCACTTAATCTGCACCTGGCTCCTCCTTCCACGCCCCCATCCGTGGCTACCGCCCGCTCGGCTAATCTCTGTTTACACCTCTCCTTGTCACCCACGTGATGCACGGTGCACCTTCTCTGCGCGACCTCACTCTCCTCCTGCCTCTGGCTTTCATCTCTCTCCGAGGACTCTTGGATAAAACAAACAACCTTCCCGTCCACACCCCTCCACCCACGCTGCGGCTCCCCTCCCCCAAGCACGGGGCGCCTCGGGCAGGGTCTGCCTCACCTGCTTTGTCCCCAAAGCCCACTTGTCTCAGTTCATTTTGCCTGAATCCTCCTTATTTCTTAGCCTAGTTCATGGATTTTTAATTATTTTCTGAAGCAAGCATCCAGAACACATAGACAACTACAATAAAATGATCACAACAAGAACAACGGAGTAAGAATCAAGTCATAAGGAGGTGGGAGGACAATAACTGAGCAAACAAAAGCCCGGGCTGACCCACCAGCGTTCCAGCCCTGAGCCTCAGCGGGGGCGGGGAGGAGCCCAGGACTCTCAAAAGTTGGCTGACTTCCCTGTCAAATAAAAAAGCATATTTGTCCACCTGGGGACAAAACAGCTGTGATCAAACTTAAGAAAAAAAAAAATAAAAGGCTTCATGAAGAAATAATTTTTTGGAACCAGAAACATTTCTCTAAGTACTGAAGAGAAATAAAGCAGACTCTTCCTCCAAGGAAATTTCAACCTGTAAGAACAGGGCATTTTAATGAAACCAAAAGCTGGGGACCTCTTGCAGCCTAAAGGGTCCTCCGCATCCCTTGGAGGGGGTGCCCCATCGGAATGTGAAGGCGAATCTGCCCTTCTGCTGTCTTCACAAGTGATTTCATTTCACAAATGCTGCTCTAACCTGCCAGCTCCAGGACCACTTAGCACCTGAAAACCGACACTTTGACGCCCACCGCAGCTTCAGGCTACGCCGAAGGAGCTCCCCTGGACAGCTACATTGTGTGGACAGACGCGGGCATTGCCCCGGCCACCCGACTGTCCAGAGCCGAGCTCGAGGCCCCTCAGTGTCCGCCTGACAGCTCCTTGACGATATTCTCGGAATCCCATTATCTCCGCTGACCCCTGGCCTGCCCTGCCCCGGCTGGCATCTCCCGCTGCGGCGGGAGACTTCCCTGAGCCCTTCCCTGGGGGCCTTTCAAAGCTGTTCTTTTAGAAGCCACACAAGAGATGGAAACCGACAAGGACCGAGCGGAGCATTTTTCTCTTAACTCGCCCCGGCTTTGTCTGAGTCCACAAACCCAGCAGCCCCCGGGAAGTGATTTGGGTCACGCCAGAGCGTTTTTTCTCCTCCTGGGTACCGTGGGTCCCCAGCGAAGGCCCCGGCTGTCGTGGCCTGGGCCGCCCCATGCCCCTGTCTGCCTTGCCCATGTAAAGATGGGGTGCACCTGTTCCCAGTTCTCCAACCTGGGTCTGCAGCTCCGATGGGCCACACCGTCGGGAGCCTCAGGCTTCGGGAAGGGGCCCAGGAGCTTCGGGCTGGTGTGGGGCTTTCCCGTGAGTGCTTTGCTCTTGGAGCTGGCCGGCCCCTCAGCTGCGGCCACCTCGGACTCGACACAGCCCAACACAATAAGGAGCCGGCAGTGAACTCGGCCGGCCACTGGAAGGCACCAGAGAAAGGAACGGGGATTCGGGCTGGGCCGGGGCGCACTAGCCGCCCCCACAGCCCCGGTGAGCAGGGGCAGCTGGGAAGGGAAGGGGGAGTAGGCGGGCAAGGTCAGTCCCGACGGTCCCTCCCACGCTGGGAACAAATCCAAGTTCTGATCCAAATCCGGCTCCCCGTGCCGGCCTGTGTGCCTGCGTCACCACGCGAGTTTGAGGCCACATGCAAGTTGTGGTTGCCTCAGAAATGTCGAGGAAGGGTTCAAACGGCTTCTCCAACTGTGACTGCCAAGTCCCCTGCGTGTTTTGTTGACACCCCGACACTGCCGAAGAGCCTCTGTCTCCAGAAAGCCTACATCAGGGGAGGCTCTTTGCATCAGCGCCCTCCAGCGTGGGGAGCAAACGCTGATTCCTTGAGGTGTGCGTGCAGATTTCCAGGTGCTCCCGGGGCCCTCCCGCGGCCGGGACTCTGCATGGAGATGCACCTGCCGGTCACAGTCCAGAGGGCGGTGCCTGCGGAGAACCCACGGAGGGGGTCAGCAGCCACTGACCCTTCTGCCAGCGGGGTGCCCGTCCTGGAAAAGCATTTGGAGAAACCCAGTTTCCCGCGCAGCACGCGCCTCGCTCCCCGTGCACGTGCGCCTGCAGCCGGCCACTGCGCTCCAGCCGAGCTGGACGTGGGCACGCCTGTCAGCCACTGGGAGGCCACGAGGCACCCCGGAAGCCCCGCCGAGGGCCTAGGCCGCAGGCCCCTGACTCTGAAGGAAGTTGGGGTGCGACTCTCCAGCTCTGGACCCCACAAACCGCTGGAGCTTTCAGAGCGGAACCCAGCGTGGAGAGCAGTGCTGTTGGTCCCAGGTCAAGGCCAGCTGTCCAGCCTGTGTCCCCCAAGAGGAGACACAGCTCCTGCCCACCTACAGCCTCTTCTTCCTCCCAGAGCCCTGCTCAGTTGGCCAGAGGGCTGAGCGTCGGGTTTGCGCTTGGTCTTTGGGGGAGATGACGTGGGCGCTGGGCTGGAGGGATCTCCAGGAGAGGCACCCGCTGGTGCTTGGGGCGCTGGAGGGAAGGAGGGAGCAGTTTTCCAGCTTTTCAGGACATCTGATTTGATGGAGCATGGGAAATATTTGAACAGAGATGGAAAATCAAAAATTTTGAAAAATTTTGTCATATAACTTTCTGTGTGTGTGTGTGTGTGTGTGTGTGTGTGTGTGTGTAAGAGCTGGGGTGCAGGCCAGAAGTTGGGGGTGTGTGAGAGGACTCACCAGAGACAGAGAGGGGAGCAGACCAGGCAGATGGACTGAAGTACACTGCTGAGGGGAGCAGCAGGCGAGGCAGGAGAGGTCTGCTGCACCCAGTGGGACGCTCCCTGGCTGGGGATCGAACTCAGGACGTAGGGGTGACAGTTTGATAGCGCTGGGACTCAACCCCTAGACCACCAAGGAGGTCCCGTCATTTAACTTGCATCCACACTCAAAAACAGAATCATGTGGAGAACTCCCGGGTCACATGTAGGTAGCAAGCGTCCAGGTGCAGTCACCTGTGCTTCTCTGCACTGTCCCTCGGCTGCGAGTCGTGTGTAAGGGGATGCTTCATTTTTAAAGAAACCACCAAGATGTCTCCCAAAGGAGCTGCTCGGTTTTCATTGCACCAGCAGGCAACAGAAACAGCCAGGGCCCCGGGGCCTCCTCGCAGCATTCAAGGTGCAGGGCGGGCTGGGGGCTGTGTTTGGAGGTGTGGGGGTCCCCTGCTGTGTTAAGGGGCATTTCCTGGTGGCACGGGGTGGGAGCCTCTTTTCATGTGCTCATTTGCCACCTCTGCGTCTTCTCTGCGGAGCTGCCTGTTCAACTTTTTGCCCCATTTTGCGTCAGGCTGTTTATTTTCTCATTATCTTTAAGAGTTCTTTGAATATTTTGCATAATGGTCCTTTATCAGCGAGATCTTCTGCAAATATTTTGCCTGTGGCTTGTCTTTTCCTCCCTTGACAACGTTTTTCATAAAGCAGAATTTAAAGATTTTTGGAATTTTTAAATTTTAAGGAGATCCAGCTTGTCAGTGATTTGTTGGATGACTGCGCCTTTGGTTTTGTCTCTAAAGCTTCTGGGCCAAACCCAAGGTCACCTCGGCGCCCTCCCATGCCACCTGCTAGGAGTTTTGTCTACATTTGTCTACATTTATGTCTATGATCTGTTTGGAGTCATGTTTGGGAAGGGTGTGAAGTCTGCATCTGGACTCGTTTTCTTTCTCTGCACGCAGAGATCCAAATTCCATTTGTCCCAGTTCTGCTGCTTGGAGAGTCTGTCTCTTCTCCGTCATGACTTTGCTCCTCTGCGCAGGGCCAGCTGACTGTGTCTGCGGCCTCGAGGCCCCAACACCGGCCTCGAGGACTCCTCTCCCAGCCAAGCAACTGTTCTCCCTCAGCTGCAGGTGCCTGCCCCACTTTGCCTCCCCTTCCATGTTCAGTTTTGAAGAGTTTTCTAGCTAGAAGCTGCAGAATCACTGGATCACTTATTTAGTTCCAAATAAAAGCCGATTGATTGCAACAGCAATAAGGCCAACATCCCACCACCTTTGGCCTCCACTCGCGCTATTTATGTTCTGGGTGGCTGAGGCTCGTGACAGCAGAAAGCAAAGTCCCCCAGGCAGGGGCTGCTTATTCAGCTTATTGCCCCCTGTTTGGCCAGACTCCTCCTAATTTTATGAATTGTTTAGAAGAAAGTGAAAGAAAAAGTCTGCTTTGAGCATGTTCAAGTGAATGAACATGGAAAGGGGGAATGCATTATCTTTACAAGCGTCTTTTCCTGTTTCCAGAGAAAATATTTTCATTACAAAATAAAATTTCTCCTATTGCCCGTTATGTGGGCGATGGTGGCCGGCTCTCCTGCTTCGCTCTCCCGACTCTCTCCCAGCGTGTCCCCTCTCCCAGGATGCAGGGGCAAACGCCCAAGCTCCCTGATACCCACTAAGGCTCCTTCCCTCCCGCCCCTGCTACCCACCCCCTTTGCCCTGTTCCCTTGGGACCACGCCCCCTTGCTGAGACCCCACTGTCCACTGGAACCTCCAGTTTGTTCAAGTCCAGCTATACTTAACACTCACACAGTGTCTCATGGCAGATTATCACCCTGTACATTCTGCCCACTTAGCTGTGTTCTTTTATTTTTAAAAAGATTTATTTATTTATGCATACAAGCTGGGGTCTAGGCCAGAGGTGTGGGGAGATGAGAGGACTCCCCAGAGACAGAGTAGGGAGCAGAACAGGCAGATCTACTGAAGCACACTGCTGAGGGGAGCAGCGGGGACAGGAGGGGTCTGCTGCACCCTGTGGGAAGCTCCCTGGCCGGGGATCGAACTCCCACTGCAGTGGCTGCCAACAGCTTCGTAGTGCTGGGACTTAAGCTCTGCGCCACCAGGGAGGCCCAGATTAGAGTTTTTCTAACGTCATATAAAAATAAGAAAGTCTACAAAATGTCACAATACAGCACAGAGGATGATGGTAAATTGTTTCAGGTGTGTGTGTGTGTGTGTGTGTGTGTGTGTGTGTGTTTGTGTGTGTGTGTGCAGGGGCCGGCCGCATACCTGGGGACCACGCAGCATGTAACTGGGCTCCTCTCAGGAGCACTTTGCAAACACCAGCCGGCTGCTGGCCCGGGAGCCTCGTGAAGATGTCAGCCCTTGCTGCGCGAGCCGGCCCTGCTGAAAGCCGGCTGACCCTTGTCCCGAGCTGAACGATCACGTCCCGGTCGGCCAGCTCAGTGACAGCTTTCCGGCCCCCTCACCAGGAGCGCAAGAGCCGCGTATCATCTTTGCGACTTGGGTCAAAACCGGACTCCATGAAGCGGAGGCGAACCCGTGGTGGGAGTCTCCGGGGTGATAGTCCGGGGCGTGTGGCCACAGGCCCTGCCCGGGTCCGCAAGCCCCTGGCGGCAGCTCTGAGAGGCCCGCAGCCCCTCCCCTGCGGGGAACAGCCTCCGGGCTGGCACCTGGAGAGGGGCTGCATTTCTCAGGCTGGACGCCGCAGCCGCCCGGCGCTCTGACAGACGGGTTTGGGATTTGTGGGTTTTGTTACAGATTTATCATAGAATGTGTAAGTATGAATCATTGCAAGAAAATTCCCCAGGAATTTCCTGTCTACCGTCTCTGGGAGATAAGAGCTGCGCTCCCGGCCTTTCTGCCCCCCACCTGATTAGCCTGCAATGCTCCCACCCAGCGGGGTGCCGTCCAGGGCCCTCCCTGCGGCCTTGGGCCACTCTGTCTCGTCTTGCCTTCAGAGTGACCGCTGCCTGCGCTCAGCTGGCCGAGCCACCCACCCTGCTGCAAACGGGCCGCTCGGCAGCAAATCTTACGCTCACCGGCTCCTTCCGCCCGTCCCCTCTTGAGGTCAGTGCTCCCACGCCCATTTATGGTGAGGAAACCTCGGACAACCGAGCTTGGGGAGCTCTTGCAAGATCCCGAGCGATGACGCTGCGTGCGGAGCGCGGGGCCGGGCCCCCGCCCTGCCTTTTGGCTGCGGCGTCATCAGCCCCGCACCTGCCGTGCGAAGTGATTCCCCGAAGCCAAGAACCCACCTGCCCACGTGGCCCGGCCCATTCGTCCAGGGCTAAAGCCTGGTTTTCCAAAGATAGGTCAAAGCACAGCTTTCAAACTGGTGTAAAAATGCACATGCACGAAGGATTTTTCTTAACTTCTTCCCGAGGGGCCAGATCAATTGCAACAAGCGTTTTTAAGGCCACCCCAAAAGGCAGACGCGCTTGAGACCAGGCAGGTGGAAAGAGCAGGTGCAGGCGGCCGGGAGCTGGGAGGACGCTGCTGCCGCCCCTGACCTCTGCCGGGCGGGTCTGCCTCTCTGCCCTGGCGCCTCGCGCGGCTCTCAGTGTCCACGCGGGCAGAGCCTCGCAGGAGGCCAAGGGCAGGGCGGGGGAGCTGGCGCCTTGCTCTGCCCAGGACGCAGGCCCCGCCCCTGTGGGCAGACAGCGCTGTGAGGAGACCACAGCCCACCCACCCGCGGCCTGCAGAAGAGCCTGGGCCAGCGCCTCTCCGAGCCGTCGTCTGCACTAGGCAGTTCCCCACGCGGGTGCCCTTTTCCTCTCGTGCTGGCGCCTGGGGTGGAAGCCAAAGGCTGTTCCAGGTGGCGCCCCCTGCAGGGTGCTGGTGAGGGTGAAGAGCCTTGGGGACGAGCGAACAAAGTGGGGTGGGGAGACTCTGAGGGGAACACAAGGGGCTGCAGAGCCGGCCAGGACTGAGCATGGGAAACGTCAGCATTTGGAGGTCAAGAGTCCTCAGTGATTCTGGGGCCAGCCCCTCCCGCCCCGACCAAGCCCACGTCCAGGAGGCTGTTGCAGGCCCCTGGAGGACGTGGAGAGACGCCCAGGAGCCAGCCTCAGAGGAGAAGAGTTCGGAGGCTTTGCAGAGCCGAGCGACTGCCACTGTCCCCGGCTGCGCTGCTGGTGTGGCCTGGAGGGGGAGGACCCGGGGCGGGGCCGCGCTGAGCTGTGAGTGGGGCCATTTGTTGGGTCTTCGTCTGCTGCGGCTGCTGTTTTGAGTGGTGAGTGTCCGGCGCTGCTCTGGGGCATCCTGGCAGCTCCTGGAGCGTCTCCTGTTGTGTCTCCTGCTGCCTGGTTAGTTGGATCCGGCCTAGTCCGACTGCCACGTGCTCTAGGCCCTCAGCGGCAGGAAGACGCCATCTTGGGAGCGTTTGTGCTTGAGAGTTTAGAACCCCCGGCCGGGCCTCGGGCGAGGTCAGTGGCCATTTGCGTCCTCCATGACTCTTCGTTTCACCGAGTTTCTTAAATAAACCCCATTGGTGTTGTTCTCTGAGCCTGAGTAGTCTTGCAATTGTGTGCAGGGGTGGAGAACTCAGACAGTGGCCAGCAACTGTTGGGACAGTGTCCTTGGCCAGTTGTAGTGCCCTTTGCCGCCCTGGATCAATACTGGGGGAGGCCCAGGTGGCGGAGGAGCTGGGAATGGCTTCCAGAACAATGGCCTCTTTGAGGGACAGGCGGTGCATTTGTTGGCTGCCCTTGGCCAACAGGAGACCAGGCTGACCTGTGAACCAGGAGACCGTTTCCTCCGCTCCGGGAGAGTCTGAGCTCAAGGTGTGAGCAGGTTGGTTCCGTCGGAGGCTGGTGACCCCAGCACCTGTCGGGCCTCCCAGTGGCTGCGTGGCCGCCCACCCCCGCCTCCTGTCCCCGTTCTTGGGTGTGTCTGGCCCAGTCTCTCCTTCCTGTTGACACACTGATGGGCTGGCCTCCCTTAACCATCTCTGGAAGGCCTCGTCTCCAAACACGGCCGCGTTCCTGGGGCTAGGACAGCCACACGGCCACTGGGAGGACACGGCTGAACTGATGACGTTTGGCTGGAGGGCGGCTTCTACCCCACCCCGTAGACGATGAAGAGGGCCTCCGCATCTTATTTGCAGCAGGCCCCCCTCCCGCTCACCCCAGAACCCCGTGGCTGTCTGAGCATTTCACTCCGCGATGAGGAGGAGCCCTCAGACACGCCCAGGGCGCACCCTCTTAGTGCCATACCCAGCCGGCACCGCGGTGCGTTGTGTCAGCCAGGAAAGGCAAAGCCCTTACTTGGGTCTGACTCTGTCATGTCGCAACAGGCAATAACTACTGGCCTCGGCTGAAGTGGTAGCAGCAGAACGGCGCGGCCGGCGCGGCTCTCCCCCAGGCTGGTGCGACGCTTGCCCCTGTGCTTCCAGGCAGCCTCAGCCTCAGCCGAAATAAAGAAATGAATTTATTTTTTCTGAAGACGTATTTATTTATGCATACAAGCTGTGGTGCAGGCCAGACGTGTTGGGGGTGAGAGGATTCCCCAGAGACAGAGTGGGGAGCAGAACAGGCAGATCCACTGAAACACACTGCTGAGGGGAGCAGCGGGCAGACAGGAGGGGTCTGCTGCGCCCTGGGGGAAGCTCCCTGGCCGGGGATCGAACTCGTGCTGCAGTGGCTGCCAGTGGCTTCATAGTGCTGCGCTTAACCCATGCGCCACCAGGCAGGCCCCTAAATTTATTTATTTTGAGCACACGGGGTAATGCATTATTACTGCTGCTCCACGGGGCCATCAGGACAGACAGACGTGCCCTCCCCACTCAGCCGCCTGCTGTGAGCGGAGGCCGAGGCGCCTTCCTCCCCACGCAGCTACTGCAGCGCAGACCACTGCCCGGAGCTCACCGCTGAGGACCGTTACCCGCCTGCCCACTGCGCAGTCTGCTCCAGGGGCGTTAGTGGGCCTCTCTCGCTGCCGGGAAACCGAGGTCGCGGAGGTGAAGTGTCTCTCTCAAGGACGTGCTCTTCCCACTCTGTGCTGAGGAGGGCGATGAGGCCCGCCCTTTGGGGATCGAGGACCAGCGCGTTTGGAGGGAGCCGGGAGGCGCCTGGGCAGGTCCTCCAGGGGAGCCCTCGGACTCCAGGCTCGGGGGCCCCTGCCCAGCACCTGCACTTCCTCACTCTGGGAGCCCCTCGACCACCTTTCCGGGAACTCTGCTCCTGGCCGTCAGGCCCACAGGCCCGGCACTTCCTGCTGGTGGAAATCGGCAGAGAAAGGGGGAGCTCTAAAGGGAAACAAGGGGAGCCTGGATCCCCAGCTCTGCGAGCACCACGGGTGGGGGTGTGTCCTGAATGATGCCGCCCTCGCCCAGCTTCCCGATCCCTCCAGGTAAAAACGAGGGGCTCCTGGTGTAAAGAAGAGGAGGGGAGAAAGGAAAAACAGATGAGGCTGGTGCCCACTCTCCCGGCAGCCCGGCCAGCACCCTGCCGCAGCTGGACAGCCGGGCATGCTCTGAACATACCGGAGTCACTCGTGTCGCCAAAGAAAAGCTAGACCGACTTGCCACGCGCTGCTGTCTTCTGGGGAGAGCGAGAGAAAGAGGCTTTGTTTGCGGGAACCCCGGAGAAAGGCATCACGTGTTTCCCGAGCAGACCTGCCGGCCCCGGAAGCTGCTCCTCAGGTTGGGAGGTTGACGCCTGCAGGAGGAGAAAGGAGCTTCTGGACGGGGAGGCTGCCCTGGGCGTGGGTCCAGGCAGAGCTGCCCTGGCAGGTGGGGCAGGAGGAGAAGCCGGTCTCAGAAGGCCCAGGCGGGTGCAGCTCGTGGGAGGGAGCGGAGGCAGAGGCGATTTCAACACCGGCCCCCTTCTGCGGTTCCTGCGTCTCTGAACGGGGGCTCCGTCTGTATTTCTTTTTTTTTTTTAAAAGATTGATTTATTTATGCATATAAGCTGGGGTATAGGCCAGAGGTGTGGGGGGTGAGAGGGTTCACTAGAGACAGAGTGGGGAGCAGAACAGGCAGATCCACTGAAATCCACTGCAGAGGGGAGCAGCGGGGAGACAAGAGAGGTCTGCTGCGCCCTGTGGGAAGCTCCCTGGCCGGGGATGGAACTCGTGCTGCAGTGGCTGCCGATAGCTTCACAGTGCTGAGACTTAACCCCTGCGCCACCAGGAAGGCCCCTCCGTCTGTATTTCCAAGGTGCGGGTGGCATACGCAGACAAGCAAGACACAAGGGGTGGGACAAGACCCAGAGCAGCGTCTGCCCCTGAGGGGCCCCTGAGCCAGTGGGCAGACACCTGCGGCCTCGCCGGACTGAGCCGACACCAGCGGCCCGAGAGCCCACTCACCACGTCCCCCACAAAGGGCCGCGTCCAGCTCCTGGCCTGGGGGGGCCGCGAGTGTCCACCCATCCTGGAGCTGTGTTTGCAAGTGCACCTGCGGGCCCAAGGACGTGAGCTCCCGGCAAGCGCGAGCTTAGCAAAGGGGGTCTGGGTGTCTGAACCCCGGCCTGTGGGAGGAGGAACATGTGGAGCTTTTACGCGTGTATGTAAAAGTGAGACGAGCCCAGCCGCCCATTTAGCTGGAGTATTTCAGGGAGCCAGTGGGAGCCCCTTATCTTCTCCTCGCCTCTCCAGGGCAGCAGTGAAGAGGCGGAGGCGGGAGGAACGGCCGGCCCGGAACGTGGGGGTCACGCTGGGCGGTAGCCAGACACTCCACTTCATTTCTCTCCCAGCTGCTTTTGAGCTCGGCGCTAACCGCTGTTAGCAGACACAAAGGTCTGTGCGCTTCTTTCCTCCCCACCAGCTACAGGAAAACTACCAATTATAGCCAAGAAACAGTCTTTCAAATACATACCCACATTGCAGTGTGGGCCGGAGACCAATTGCAAATGTTTTGATTTGCCCTTTAAGGCCAGAGGCAGGCACTTAAGGCGAGCGCGGAGATGTTTGGGAGAACAGTTATACTAAATTTAGCTTCCTCGCCAGCCAGGCGGCTTGTGTGTAATGAAAGATTTAAAAGGAAGAAATTCAACCCCTGGTAACAAGACGTAGGCACGTGGAAGGAAGGGCAGCTCTGGAAAACACTTTTGCACAGGGATGCTCACGGACAAAACGGACAGGCCTTGGCCCTCCCGGTGACGCCCAATGGCTAGTCCTGAAAGTCTCTGGACCTGCTGAGGCCCTGATTTACGGGGACACGCGTCTCCGGGTCCTCATGCCGGTGGGAGGCACACAGCGCAGCGTGTGCTACGTGACAACTAAATGCACTTTGCAAAGGTGAGCAAATGAACGTGCGTTCAGCGGGCAGAAGCTTCTAGACTTGTAGACAAGCCCGAGGGGGTGTGTGTTTGAAAGACTGTATTTGAGGTTCCTCCTTAGCATCTGCAGCAGTCTCGGGAGTGAGACCAGGTGTCTGCCTCTGTCGTCCTACCCGTAGCTGGTCCCTGCCGGTGCTAACAGAGACTTTGGGACGGGTGGTGCTCTAGAAGCTTCCTCCAAAATCAGAGGCAAGGCAGTGGGTTCTCCCTTAGGGTCTCTGCGAAGAGCCTTTGCACCTCACGCCGAGGCCGGCCTGGGCCGAGGGCCAGCTGTGAGGTTTGCCTGGGCTCTTCGCCGTGGAAGGGGGTCCCAAAAGGCGGGGGCCTTTGCAGTAAATACTCTTCCTCCAGCGGAGGGCAAGGAGTCCACGCGCCACCAAATCGCACTCGTGGAGCAGAGGTTGGAGCTCGGTCTGCAGAAGCCTCTGAGTGATGGGCAGATCCCAGACAGCAAAGCGCCAGACCCCGGAGGCTCGCGGGGAAGGGGCGGCCAGCTGGGGCCCCATCTGGAGGTGTCACCCCTCCGCCACGAGAGGCCCCTGGAGCCAAATGTTCATTTCTACGGTTTTTAAAATCTTCACGATGCGTCCATGGAGCCTCCGCGCAAAGATGAGCCTTGCGGCATCCGGCTTAAGATTTCTGTGGCTTTTTAGCAATTTCTCTTGATGACATTTCTCTCCCCTACTGTTCTGGGATTTTTAGGGTCCCCAGGACTTTAGAAACAATCCCCCACGTGAACTCCAGTCCCTTTATCAAGCATGGCTGGCGCCTAGGACAGCCCTGGACACCAGCGAGAGGGAAGCCAGTGCTCACCACCCTCTCAAGGCCGCCGGGAGACGCAGTGAGGGCGGGCGGGCAGCTGAGGGAGAAGAACCCGCAGGCGCCTGGGGGTGTTTATCTATCCGGGCGTGTGTGTCTGTGTCTGTGTGTGTGCGCGTGTGTGCAAGTATTATTTCTGCTTTTTCCTGCTGTTCTTCAGGCCCTGGCTTTCCACCTAGATGCTTTCTCCAGAAGCTCCATCACCGCTCACAGCTGCTATTCAGCACACCGTCAGCTTGGGGGTCGGGGTGCACCTCCCAGCAGCTATTCTAGTTCATCCTGGTGATAGCAGAGGCCCCGTCAGCACAATCTCCAGAGTTCCCGACCCGAACAACCTCGGGGCCCCCTGTAATTGCTGGTGTTTATGGGAGCTGAGCTTGGGTTATTGCCGAGCCTGCTCTTATCTTGGCGGTTTTCTTCTTTCTTTTAAAACTTATCTATGTATCTATGTATCATCTATCTATCCGTCCATCCATCATCTATCATCTCTCTGTCTAGTTTGCCATCTGCCTACCTCCACCCCTTCTATCTGGTCCCCTAACCCTTTCTCCCCTCCCCTCCCCCTTAGCCTCAGCAGCCTCACTTTCCCAGTGAAACACACACACACACACACACACACACACACACACACACACACACACACACACACGCTTTATTAGTGTCCTCTACTTTCACAAGCATTTCGCTCTGCTGAGTCATCTGCTGGGCAGGTGTTGGGCATCTGTCTTTGCCGTTCTGCCTCCTTCACCGCTGGGGAGGCTCTCGAGCTCTTCCTGCTTCCGGCAGCTGCATTTCCTCTCTCCGCGGCCTAGTACTCCCTGGGCACTTGCCCGGTCCTACGTGCGCGCACGTCGGTGGTCTCCACACCCTGGCCGTGGGCAGCGCGGGGCGTGGGGACGCCACAGACACAGGTGTCAGGTGCGCGGGGCCCACTGGCAGCAAAGCACGGACACCCACTTAGCAATTACGCGCGGATGCCGAGAGGCGCGAGGGTGACCGCCAGCTCGGCCGGTGGTGAGTGGCGAGATACTGGGGCTTTACACGTTCGGGGGTCAGGAAGGGGTGGGGAGCAGGCAGCGCGCCAGGGAGCTGGGCGCACGTGCAGCTGAAGGCGGCGAGTCTGGCCGTGCCGCCCTAGCTACTGGCCGGCGGGCCCCCAGGACCGGTGGAAGCCGCGTGGCGGTCAGTACGGCTGGCGGTGCCCGCGCCTCGCTTCCGCCTGTGCAAGCGGCTTCCCGTGCAGGAGACCCCGCACTGCCCAGGGGGCCGCCGAGGCGTGGCCAGGCGGGGTTTGCCGGAAGCCGCGGGGCGCCTCAAGCGCAGGGGAGAGGCAGCGGTTCCCGCTTGGGCCTCTGGGCGGCCCTGCTTGGACCCTTGCTCTGGTACAAGAACTGTGCCGGGGGCAGCTGCAGAGACCCCGCTTCCAAGCCCCTTGCCCCCCAGGCCCCTAGGGGGATGCGGAACATTCACTCTTTGGGCTGTGGGCCTGGGCTACCCGGGGGGGAGGGGGGCGCCTGCAAAGTCTTTCTCCTCCTCCCGCCCTCGAACCCGAGTCCTTAGGTCAAGAGGGGCCTGCAGTAACGCGAGTCCGAGGCCTCCCAGGAGCGGCGGCTTCTGCCCCAGCGCCACCTCCGTCCCGCTGGCTGGAGAGGGGCAGACCGCGGTGCCCACCCCGCAGCGCCGGCCCCTTCCCCAGGAAGCGCGCTGGACAGTGGCAGCTGCCTTGCGCTCAGCGCCAGACTGCCCGACCGCTCTGCGCCATGCTTCTAGTGAGACTTCACGGCCGTCCCCGGGGATTCGCCCCGCAGGAAAATGAAACCTGACCCCAGAGCTCAGTCTGGAACCCAGTGGGCTCAAGCCGGAACCCCCGGCCGCTCGGCAGCCCACGGGCTTCTGCTCAGGGGGTGGTGCTGATAGAAAACTTGAGGATAAAGTAGTTTTGAGAAATGGGGATTCCATTGTTTTATGGGGCACCAGCAGGCCTGTAGTCGCCCTGGAGAGGGGCACCCAGTGGCCAGGTTGGGGGGTCGGGGAGGCCCGCGGGGCCTGTGGTCACAGAGAAGCAGGAGGCAAATTAAAATAACAAACAAAAAAGAGAGAAATGAAAAAAGAGGAAAAGGAAAATGCTTGGAAGGCGCTTTTTCCATAGGAAAAAAATATTTTATTTTTTTAAGAACAAATTCAGTTGGAAACAGACATGGAATATGACTTCACGGATTGCATTTTGGGGGGGGGCTAACCGCAACGTGGAACTAAAGCAGATTGAAAATCTATGACGGGCTATTCAAATAAAACAAAGAAAGAAAAAAAAATATGTATAACTCAAGCATAATACTGTGTTACTTACAAATTGGACAACGAAATTTTAAATAAATATTCATGGTACATAATTACGGCACAAATATGCAGCAATTTGGCAACCTTTTATACCATTTTTTTTCCTCATTACAGTGCAAAGGGGATGGCACTGCCGTTAAACAAGCTGTAGCTAAATACACTGCAAAATTCAGATTTTATACAAAACATCTTGCTTAGACTTTATAAAAAACCAACATTGCTCTATGTACACAATCTGGGTAAGAAAAGCCATTTCTGTCTTGTTTTCATGTGTATTTTTATTAAAAAGGTGAATAAGGCTACTGTAACACCCCAAGTCCATATACAGTAAAATCTGAACCTATTTACAGCATCTTCACTTAAACATTATGGTGCAAATTCCAAAGTCAGGTGACCAGGGATGAGAATACAAGCAAGGCATTTACAGTAACTTTCCAAAGCTGAACCAACTTCAAAGAAAGGGACAGTTGGTAGATTGTCATTTTCTGCACCAGACACCAAACAGACGCACAGGACACTTCACTGGTCGCGGGTAACTCTTCATCGATTCATCTGATTTTTCACAGTTTAGCTTATAAGCAAAATGTAGCCAACCGATGCTAAGAATATTTGATTTCATTCAAATCAGACTAGTTCCCATTTTTCCCCTTCTCGGCCCTCTCCCCCGTCCTAAAGGTAATTCTCGATGGCTTACAAGAAAATCTTGCATGAAGACACAGAAAGGAGAGGTGGGGGTGATGGAAAGAATCACATATGTGCTGTGGTCGGTCACCATGGCAACCCGCCACAGACCCACAATAGATATATATAATATATATTGTCGATATATATTATACATATATGTACACATGTAACCACACACCCAGTCACACACACACGCACTTTGGACCAACATCATTTTCAGGTTCAGGAAACAGAAGGATGATGTCTGTGACGACTCATTTTCGCAAGTATTTACTGGAGCTTCGAGAACCTTCAATGCTGTGGCTACATTTTTTCTCTCTCCCAATTCAGAAAGCAAAGTGTTACCATAGTAACGGGACTATGTTAAAGATGTCTATTTTGCATAGCACATAAAAAGTAGGTTTCCTGTTTACTCTTTTTGTTTCCCAGATGGGAGGGGCACGGGGGACGGAAGGAGGGAGCTGAAGCCACACTTTGCAGCCGAAGCCCCTCAGGGTGGCCAGTGGGTCTGGACACCTGGGCCCGTAAGGCGAGGGAAATCACAACGCAGAAAATGAGATGCCGGGGACCTTGACCTTGTTAGTGCACGACACCGGGACACAGCTTTCCTGGTGTTTGGGGCTCGCGTTTCCTGGTCTAGGGTTACGTGCGACGCCTTCAGAGGACGCGGTGCTTTCTGTATTCGCTCTCATTTTGTGACTTTTGGAGTGATGTTTTTCCCAGAAGTAACTGTCCAAATTTTTTCTTTTAAGCACTGAGCGTGGGGCCGGCTTCAGGGCCACAAACGAATTCCCCATCTTCTGGAGGAGGGTGTGTCTTCTTCAAATACAGATTACTAAACCCCTCTCGCCGTCTGCCCTCGGGCTCCAGCTACCTATCATAAATACGTCCTAGCTCCCTTCTTGCCTCGACATCATTTCTTTCCGTCTGAAGGACTCTGAAAGGTTTGCCAGATGTGCACCCGGACACAGGCCCCCGCCCGAGACGGGCCAGGCCAGCTCGGCCACAGACCAAAGTGTTGTAAGGCTGCGTGGCGGGTGGGGGGTGGCAGGGAAGGGCCTGGGCTGGGGAGGGGGGAGAAACGGGGACTCTGACCTACCTTTTACATATGAGAATTCTTTAATATCGTCCATGGGGATGGAATTCCAGCCTGTTTGACCTTTGGCCTTTAAACTGTTAGGTCAGATTTGGCTCTCTGCTCTTCTCCTAAATGCTTTCCCTGTGTTTAATAAAATGTGATAAGTATAGCAGCTGAGTCTGCCTGAGACAACCCAGAGCAGAACGACTCTCTACAGCTCGGCGCTGTGTGTATCTTATTGCCAGTACCACGCCGTCCTGCCCGAGTGGGTCGCCAGCAGCCTCCTCCCTCCCCGCCCAGCCTGCTCCTCTGCCAACAATACCCCTTTGTTCCACCCGCAGCCAGAGGCCCGTCTCCCTGCCCATCGCTGTGTGGCCACAGTGGACTCGTCCACCACGCCCTGACCCACGCCGGCTGCCCGCCTCCTCCTTGCCTCTGCAATCTTAGCAGAACCGAAGCCCCTCCTAACTTTTGGTTTGGGGGGCAGCCCTTTGCCCTGCACCCCTTGCACCCCTCGTTCTTCCTGGCAGAGCAAAGGGCGGGAAGGTTCCTTAGTGGCCGCACCCCCCCCACGAATGCCCCATCCCGAGAGGCTGGGGTGCGCATGGAGGAAGAGACTCCGACAGGAATGTTCCCTTAGTGATGCGGGGCCGCCAGGGGTGTGTGCCAGGAGTCCGCAGCCGCCCCCGACGGCACTGCCGGGCGCGCGCCCCGGCCCTCCCCGGGAAGCTCGGCCCTCGGCCGCCACCTGTCTCCCCGGCTGCCGCGGGCCTGAGGACCCAGCGCGCGCGGCTGGGGGGCGCGGGCGGCGGGGCACAGTCCCGGGGGCCCCTCGGCCCGGGCATCCGGCGCGGAGACTAGGTAAGCTGTCCGACTCCACAGGGCTCCTCGGGAAAGGGGTGCTCCCCGCCCCGCTGTGCTTCAGTCCATCGCAGCCCGGGGTCCGCCAGCCCCCCGGCCCGGCGGGCAGGCGGGCGGCGGCGGCAGCGCGTCTCCTCCGGGAAAGCGAAGGCACCGCGAGTCTCAGACCTTGTAGTAGATGTTGGCCGGGCTCTGCGGGGGCATCTCCTGCACGATGTACACCGGGTGCCCGTAGTCCCCGCTGACCTTCTCGTAGTGCGGGCAGAAGACGCTGTCCGCGGTCCGCAGCGGGATGATGATGTCGCTGGGCTCCGAGCCGTTGTTGCCCCCGCCGCGCTTGGGCGTGGCCAGCGTGCTGAGCGACAGCGTGGCCGCGTGCTGCGGGGAGTGCTTGCGGTGCCGCCGGCGGTACTTGAGCAGCAGCACCACCAGCGTGATGATGATGATGATGAAGATGATGCAGCCTGAAGCGATCCCGGCGAATAAGGCCACTTCGGAACGGAGGATATTGTTCCCGGAATGCCCAGCGCTGTTGCCGTCCGTGCTGGAACCTGCGCGGGAGACGAGGCGGTGAGCGCGCGGGGGGCGGTGAGCGCGTGGGGGGCGGTGAGCGCGTGGGGGGCGGTGGGTGCGCGCGGGGGGCGGTGGGTGCGCGCGGGGGGGCGGTGGGCGCGCGCGGGGGGCGGGGGCGCGCCCGGCCGCAGCTCTGGGCCCTCAAAGGGGGGCGCCCCCTTCCCTCCGGAGACTCAGCCTGCAGGAAGGCCCGGGCAGCTGACAGGAAGCCCGCTGGCGCTGGGGAGCTCCTCTGCTGCGCCCCACCCGGAGTCCCGCCCGGGGGTAGGCCCATCCCCAGCCCGGACCTTGCCTGGTGGCCCAGCCGGGCGGGTCAGCCCCACCCAGCCCAGCAGGTGCGCAAAGCCCAGCTCTCCCTGCCCTGCGCGGCAGCCGCGGGCTCCCCGGCCAGGCCTGCCTCCTGGAGGGCATGGTCCGGGAAGACGCCCGCCGCCGTCGTTCATTTGTATTATTTGCTTTACACTGAAAATATATTTGGAAGGCAGCAGAAACTCTCAACCGAACAGACTGCCGACCCAAATGGCGAGCACTTCAAAATCCGCCAGGCGTCCTTCTGGGATCCATTCATCAGTTTGTCACAAGAATTTGACACCTCTTGTCATGGAAGTCAGAAAGAACGACGCCCCGCGGGGGCCGGGGCTGGGAGCGCGCAGAGGCCGCAGGCGCAGACGCGCAGAGGCCGGGGCCCGCCGCCGGGCACCGCAGGGGCCTCGCAGGGCCAGCAGCAGGCACGAGCGGCACGGGGTGGGGTGGGGGGCTGCCACTCCTCGGCGGGGAGACGAGTCAGGTGACGCCTTGTCTGCAATCGCAAACTCTTGCCAGGGACCCGTTTGATGGTTTGTCTGACGCCAAAAGTGCAGGGAGAAAAACACCTGAACACGGCGCCACGCAGCTTTCAACCGTCTCATCCAACAGGCAGAGGGGCGTCCGCGGTGACAGGGAGGAGGGCAGAGCATGCGCCGTCTGCACTGGGCGTGGTCAGCCGGGCAGCGCCAGCCCGGGACCAGCCCCGGACAGGTGGGGTCCCCGGCAGCGCTCAGACCCTTGGGTGCTGCTCTGTGGGTGGGGGGCTTTGGGGGGCATGAATCCGTGTGTCCACACTGAGTGTCCCTGACAGCTGAGAACAGAGTCGCCCGAGGTGGTGACCACAGCTGTCGCCCCCCCACCCCCGCTGGACAGCCAGAGCTGGGAGCAGACCCCTACCTGGATTTGGCTTGACAAAGGGACTTGTGGTTGAACTTCTTCCATTGGTACCAGGTTCTGGTTCCGGGTGTCTGGTCGGGTCTTTATGCCTGGCTGACCCGGGCAGGCTGGAGGCATCTACACGAGAAAGCCCAGGTTATTAGGGCCCAGGCAGGGCCGAGCACCGGCAGCGGGAGACAAAGCTCAAGACTTGAGCAACAACAGCTAGACGCTCTGGACAAAGGACTGCGAGCTCCCAGACTCTAGTTCTCCTGTCAGACCAACGGTTGCGCTAGTTGCTCCGTGGGAGGCTGTCTGTGGAAACTACGGGCACGCGGCAAGAGCTGGGGCCCGAGATGACATTTCAATTCTAATGAGAAGAATACTGCTTTGTGCACATAGATCCCTGTCTGTGAGGAGCTCAATAAACAAAGTCTTCTGTCGTCAAGATGCAGAAGTGAGCAGAACTGCAAAAACTTCGTTTCGTTCCGGATAGGTTAAATTGGACCCAGAGAGGCGTTTGGCTTTGAACGAGGAAAAAGTACATACAAATACATCGATAGGTCTCAGCGACAGGCCCGGCACACCTGGCTGGCCTGACTGTCAGTGGGCCCTCCAGGAGGAGACCTCACCGCGCTGGCCTGAGGGAGCTGCCCCGCGCGAGTGAGGCAGCGCGAGACTAGGGCGGGCCGGGCGCTGGCCGCCAGGCTGGGCTTCCCGAGGAGCAGTGTCTTTACCTTGTCCAACCTTCATGAGGATCTTCATGGCTCTTGTCTGGCACACCCCTCCCTCCTGGTTATCCAGGCCCTCCAAAGACCCATTTGATGTAGCTGATTAAAAATAAAATGGACAAAACAAAAAATAAAGAAAAATCAGGAACTCAACAAGCCAAGTTTACATGAACATGAAATGTCTGAAAACAATTGGAAAAATAATAATTCACTCTTCGTCACACGTTCTCTGAAAGTATGGGATGCTGAAAGTCAGAAATTAAAACAAAAATAAAGAAAGAAAGAAGGATGCTGGCCACGGCGCCTGACCCCCCTAAGCCCCGCTCCTTCCTCCGTCCTCTGCTGGTCCAGGTTTGGGTCTCTAGAGAAAGGGGCAGCGTCTTCCAAAAAGTTTCCTGACTATTTCGGGGTCAAACTCCCAAGAGCAGAACGGTTAGCACGGTCATTTCGGAGCGCGGTAATCACCCCACAGCACCTGCTTCCTGTAATACAGATTTCCTGCTTCCAGAACAATTAGCCTGATGCTCCCTGTTTGTCACGCATCCAAGTTCTGGAAACACTCCCACACCCCGTTTCTCCTTTCCCAGCATTAGCTGTGCCCCAGCAGTGCCAGGGGGCTCGGGTCTCTTGATGGGCCTGTGTCCACTCTCTGTGTTGGGGTTACCTAGACGGACCTGGTCCAGCTCCTCAACCCGGCTACCTGTCTGACCCGGCTATGTGTCTGCATGGACAGAGGGGCACCCCACTTGTGCCCCCTGCTCTGCAGGGGCCCGGGCATGACTGGGGGGAGGTGAAGACCCATGAGCCACAAGCTCAGGTTCTCCAGCCTCCCGCTCCCCACTTGGAGGAGGCGCAGGACAGAACCTCTCGCCCTCTGCAGTGGGTTCCCTTTAAACAGCCCGTATTCCACTTGGTTAAAACAGGTCATTGTTCTGCCTCTTTAGGGCAGAAAGTTCTCTGAATGGCTTCACAACTAAAGCTGTAAAAAGATAGTCTCCCCGGTGCTTCACCAAGGAGCAGGACTTAAATTACAGGTCAAGTTCCAGAAGCGAAAGGGAGGGAGGCTTGGCATTTCCATCCCTCTGAAGTTCAAGGCACATCTCTGCACAGAGCCCTTGTCTGTCTATCACTGTCCTGCCTCCTCGTGTTGTCATTATAAAGGTTCTGCAGAAGGGACCACCTTTCTGGTCCAAATAAATGCAAGAAGTTCTGGGGCTGGGCAGCAAGTTTTCCAAATGGAGGGTCAGCAACGAGTCCCAGGGTGGACAGAACGTGCCAGCGGGGCAGTCGCGGGAGCTGGGAGAATCGGCCACTCACAGCCTTCTTGTTCTCCTTGTTCTTCACGCTTTTACTTCCACTGCCTTCCTCACACAGAGGCTTCCTCTGGGAGTGTAAATGCCCCTGATTATCTGAGGGTCGCCTTCACCTCACAGACTGACTCCCAATCCTGTCACTCTTCTGCTGTTCTCACACTGAGCTTCTCCTGGGAACGGGGCAAAAATGGCCACGCTATCTTTTTTTTCTTAGTAAGAAGTAGACAGTGTCCTCTTGAAGACTTTTGAGGAAGTATCGGGAACCTAAAAGCTTGGTATGCTTTCTGTTAATCTTAAAAAACCACCTCTGATCCCACTACTTCTCTCTCCCTTCTCCCTCCTCCATTCGACGCTGGGCTTCAGCCCCCTCTCCCGTGGAAAGGGCCCACGGGCAGACACTATTTCTGGGCAAGTCCAGAACCAGCTCTACGATCCTCACTTAATGATTCCAGTTTCATCGGGGGCTCCGTCGCAAAAACTAGGGTATGCGTTCAAGTAGAAAATAGCAGAAAAACATGTCTTTATTTCGTTGGCAGTTGAAGTTTCAGTTTACTTAAAGCAGAATCTCAATATTTTCTAATTTACATTCACATGAATGCACCAGCAGGCAAAAGTGTACCCAAGATCCAGGCTAAATGACCCACTTCTGGCTCAAAGCTTGCCACTGAGCTGACAAATGATCCAAATGATATTTGAAGGGCACAGGAGAAGAGGGGGCACTACAGTTTTGTTTATTTTAATTTAGAGGGAAGAAAAAAGGTCAAAGATTCATGTCTATGAGAAAACATAAATAAGTGGGGTTCCTGGACAGGTTAAGAGGAGGCTCGTAGAGAAGAATCACCAGGAAGCAGAACTTTAAGCTGTGTTTGGGCCAAACCCCCACACCCCCTCAGAGGCACCCAGAGGCCTGGTCTTCCTTGGATTTGGAGGTCAACGCCTTTTCTGAATACCAATGCTTCAGGGCAGAGGCCTCCCCAAGGGCTTATCAAAATGATTTCCCAGTACGCCTCAGATGTAAAGAGCTCTAAATATACCCAAATAAACCTCCATCTGTAATTTACCAGCTACAGACTAGAGAAGACAGAGGAGAGCTGTGCAGTAAGAATGAGGCCGCTTTGCATCTTTAGCAGTTGGAAAGGTTTTACTCCTTAAGGAGGGGTGAGTGAGGAGGAGTAGCCTTCAAAAGGCCTGGAGTTGCACCAGGGATTGCTGGGTCTTGCAGCCTTGGAGCTGCTGGCTTGGGGGGAGTGGCAGGTGGAAGGCGCCAACCTTTAAAATACAGGTAGGTCATCCCCCAGGACAGAGTTTTGCCCTGAGTAAGGAAGGCTCTCAGCTGTCACAGAGAACCCCATTCCAAGAGGTAGGACCACTGAAACTTCGGAGGGTAAACCTTAGAGCCGATATAGTCTAAAATCATGCCGCGTGACTTCCACTTATTTTATATTTGATCACAGAGTGAAAACTAACTTGGACAGAGTCCTGATTATGGGGGCCCCCTTTCCCCCACCTTGAGCAATGGCACAGCAAAACATATCCTGTGCCAGACCAGGCTTCATCACCAGCAGTGAGCCCAGAAATGAAACCACAAGACTAACATTCTGATTTTGGCCACCACAGCTCCCAGAATGTCCTCAGGGGCCCGGCCGCTGACTTTGAAAACCAAGAAGACATTCTAATGCTAGGGAATAAAATCTATTTTCCTTTCAGGAGGCAGCTTTGCAGTTATTTTTATTGCTGATTTGAATATATTGGGAATTTTTAACTTTGAGAAAGAGCAGAAATAAATCATCTCCTTAAATTTAGGTTTCCTTTGTATCTCCCTCCCTTCCAGCACAGTCCAGAGCCTTCGCCACCACGGGTTGCTAAGTGGATGAAATTGCATGTAATCTTTTGAAGACCAAATAAAATAAATAAATAAAATTGTTACACCTGAGTGTCTAGGGCCCGGACATTTTTTGGCTTAGCCCAGGACGGAAAAAATAGACTTTATAGAATTAAAACGACAGGGACAATTTCTTTATCCAGTTAGAAGAAAGCAGGCTCAATAAAGACGCTCGGGCATTTATAGCCTCCCTTTAAAAGCTTCTGCTTCGGGGCTTAATTGCCTGCAGTGAGTAGACCAAAGTCACTATCGTTTCCCCAGGGCCGGAGTGCGGTGGGTGGCGACCACTGCCCAGCAAAGCAGGATGGCGCCCACCAGCTCCCAGCCCTCCTGCGGACCACTGGGGCCACCCACTTGTCTGTAGATCCCACCTGCAGGGAACAGTGTCCTGTACTTCACAGGAAAAGGCCAAGCTGGACACCCTTCTGGCTGTGCTTTTTAGGGGATACACACGGAGAGGAGGGACTCCTGCATCTGAACACACCTTCATTTATTCGTTTCTGCCTCGCACCCCAGGGGGCAAAGCTGTAGCCTGGATCTGGGCTGTGTCAATCAGAAGGAGAACCCCCCCAACACCCCCAGATTTGGGCTGATCTCTGTGTCTCACTCAGAGCGAGGCTAGGAAGGAGGCAGCACAGACAACTCCACGTGATAACTGCATCACTGGCAAGAATTTTAAGGTAGGACAGGAAAAATGACCATGGAGGATACTAAAAAGGGTTTCAAATGGCGGCTTCTTAGCACAGGGTCAGGATGGGGAGGGCTATCAACCTCATCAAAGGGCCCGTCTAGCAGAGGCCCAGTAGAGCCCCAGGGCCCTGCCAGGAAGAGTAAGAACCTCCCCAGACACACAGCTGCATGGGACACCTGCTTTCTTTTATGATCGTAAAACAAACAGCATTTTATGAAAACTTCCACAATTCCCTCCTCTTCACACCGTTCTCCACCTGCCTGGTAACAACGTACCTGCTTCCCCGGGCACATACAAAGGAGGTCTGGGGCCTCTGATGTCAATCTAAAGCCCAAACACACGCGCCATATGTAAAACAGGACCCAAGGTCCCAACTCCGTCTGGTCAGCCTTTGGTGCTACTATCATCCCTTAACACTTTATGTGCTGGTGCCCTTTAAATTTACCAGCCCTGGGCCTCCCCAGTGGCGCAGCGGTTGAGCGCTGCGCTGTGGAGCTTTTGGCAGTGGCGACGCGAGTTCGACGCCCGGCCAGGGAGAATCCCACTTGGTGCGGCAGACCTCTCCTGCCTCGCCCACTGCTCCCCTCAGCAGTGTGTTTCTGATCTGCCTGTTCTGCTCCCCGCTCTGGATCTGGTGAACCCTCTTGCCGCCCCACGCCTCTGGCCCGTACCCCAGCCTGCATGTAAAAAAATAAATAAATAAATTTACCAGCCCTCGGGGTCGGCCATTTTCTGTGCCACCGCATGAATGGTAGAAGCATTCAATAAAACACAACTCCTGAACTACTGGATATTAAAAAAACTGTAATCTCTCATAAAACACCTTCCACTTTCAACAAAACAATGTGTAAAGCTTCTAGACTGAGTACGATCAAAGAAATAGCCCCTAATAGTTCCAAATAAATCCACCGTGGCGTGAAAAACCGGAGACTAGATGAACACGTATTAATACGTGAGCGGCCGCCTGATACTGGTGACAAAAACACGTACTAATACGTGAGCGGCCCACAAAGGGTTAAAACCCGAGGAGCAGTCACAGGCGTGGGGTATAAGTGGGTACCCTGACTGGGAGGGTGCCCCTTGATTTCCTCCATCCCAAACAGTCATCGTGACCAAAGGCTCGTCTACTGACAGCACAGAAATAAGAGTCTTTAAAAACGCAACGCCCTTGAGACAGTCCAGCCCGTTGCTCCTGTGTGATCTCTGGCAGAGGTAATGGCTTCCCTGCCAGCCGCTATTACTTTCTCAGGAAGAGGGATGTGTGGACACTCTAGAGCTCAGTGTGCAGGTTCAACAGCAGTCACACCACCTCACGTACCACTGGAGACTGCGGGAGGCTCCCCCCACCAGAAGGCTAACCACAGAAAGTGAGGCGCATCCCCAGGGACCTGGGCGCTTCTCTCGGGCCTCAGGCCCATGCCTTTGATCTCTGGCCTGTGGGCACAGACCGAGTGAGGTGCCACAGGAGACGCTGAGCCTGGTTACCTTGGATAATATTGTCCTCAAAGTCACTGGTTAAATTTAACTAGAGCAAAAAAGCCACGAGGAGAGCAGGGCTGGGGTGCACGTGTACCCCTGGGGTACCCCTGTCCATGCTAGAGCCTTCCAGGCTCCACCCAGCCATCCAGGACACCGTCCTGGCAATAAATGACCTGTCTCTCTGCTGACTTTATGCTTAAACACATGGGGTTAGGCATGCGAGGTCTACATTTTTCCTCCCCAAATAGTGTGTACCGTACCTTGATGTGTTGATTTTTAGTGAATTCTGTTGAGAGAAAGTGTGCCCAGTGAAGTCCAAGATTTTATTGCTAAAAGTTATTTATGCAGGTGACATCTCTCAATAGATTAAAAAAAAAAATTCAGAAAGATGCTTTCATCTGGTTTGCTTTAAGGGCGTTTATCTTATTGCTGTGGTGATTCAGACAAAGGTAACATGGTGAGAACCTGCTAGACGAGGTAAAGGAATAAACACCCTTTACACACAACAGCAAGCCCTGAAATGGGCCAAACCCACGAAGTAGGACAAATCGTGTTTCAGAATTTGGGAAACAGGCAGCCTGTGCCCAGAACGGCCAAACGCTCCATGAAAAAAACCCAGGAATGATCTAAGAGCTCTAAAGATAAAACACAATTCTCTATTGTCTATACTGACTTTATAAGCATTCCGATTTTAGAAAAGAGACTTCCTGGTTGAGAGAGTGATACTATCTAAGGAATAGATTCTGAACGTGTGTTTGCCTGAATTATTTCCAGCACCTCGTCCACCGTTTGCTCCAGCTATTAAGTCTCAATCACTGCAACATCTTCAGGGAGATGTAGAGATGGCCAGAGAGCAAAGGTTCCCAGGAGAAGGTCCGCAGGAGCCTTCCCGGTGGGGCAGGCACCCCCACGGCCTCTGGCTAGCAGGAAGGGGCTAATTTCTGTCACTGCTGCTGCTGGCCCAGCGGCGGTGGTGGGCAACACCGGGCAGAGTCCATCCACAGCGGTGGACTTCGCAGTGAGATTTGCTGTGACCACCTAGAGGCCAGCGATCGCCCCCACCAAGGGCCCTGCCCGAATCTGCCCCACACGTGGACCTTACTCCGTTCCAGGGACATGTTCGGACTCAGAAGCCAGAGCGATTGTCCACGTTTGCCTCAACAACAGAACGCCTCTCTCCTCCTTCACCCCGCAGCCAGGGATGGGGCGCCTCGCAGACGCAGGAAGCCCCTGCCAGGAAAAGCCCACTCTGGCAACCACAGCCTGGCCCCTTGGGCCAGTGACTCACGGTGGGCTCACCCGTCTCTAGCAAGCCCGTTATCAGCGATGGCTCCTGCCAACCTGTCTGCCCACCCCTCCCTCCCTGCAGCACATGGTCAAAGAAACGCAGCGTCCCTGACCGCCTCTCTGCGCAGGTAAGGTATCCTCAGGTTTGATGCTCTATTACTCAGCAGCTTCTGGGGAGCGGCTTAGGGCCCTTGGTAAGTGTTCAAAGACAAAGGGGCACCGTGCACTGAGGAAGCAGCGCTGACGGAGGCTGCACCCAGAGAGGCCTGGCAAGGGCTACCCCTGCTCCGGCCGCTCTCTCCAGCCACCCCGCCTCCCTCTGCTGCTGGCCGGGCTTTCTCAGTTCAGCTCCGGTCTGTGGCTAAGTGTCTTCCCGGGACCCGACCCGGAGCAGGCCCAGCTCATCTCACACCAGCGTCACGTCCTCTAGTGTCCACGTCACCTGAGCTTCTTTCTGCAGCCGTACGGTGCTGCATGCATGCCACTGGGTACTGTATGCATGCTACACGGGTGCAGCGTGCAGACTGTATGGATATGTGTGCATGTCATACATGTATGCCACATGTGTGCCATATGGGTGCTGTATGCATGTCATACAGGTGCTCGTGCATGCTATACAGGTACCATGTGCATGCCATACATACAGGTGCCGCATGCAGGCCATACGGGTGCTGTGTGTGCTGCATGCATGGTGCACATGCACTGTGTGGGCTGCATATTTGTCACATGCATGCGATGTGCATGTCACACATATGCTGCGGGCCGTGTGCATGCTATTTGTGTGTGGTGTGCATGATACACATGCAATGTGTGCTGCATGAACGTTGTGTGGGCTGCATATTGCTGCACACGTGCCGCACACATAACCTGCACATGCTATGTGTGCCACATGCTATATGTGGCGTGGACTGCAATGCTACATGTATGTTGTACAGACATCAGACTTCCGTGTGTATTGTTACATGTGTGCTATGCATGCCTTATATGTGCTGCGGGGGCTATATTCATATTATATGTGTATTGTGTGCATGCTCTCTGGGTGCTGCATATTGTTACATGCCTGTGCTACAACACTGTGCTGTGTGTGAGCTGTGTGTCACAGAGCGTGTACTCTGCGCTGTGTCTGTGGGTGTGCCACGTGCTGTGTGTGCTGTGAGCTGCTGTGTGCGCTGCACCGTGTGTTGTGTGCTGTGCGTGTGCCCTGCGTGTAACAGACCCCTCTGTGCTCGCCGTGATAGGCCGGCCCCGCTCTGGGTGTGCGCACGCACTCAGCCACAGAGGCACCCCAGATCGGTGCCTGGAGCCAGTGTGACCTCTGCCCATCTCCAGGCCCTGGGCCCGCACCGAGCTCCTCGGGCAGCGTCCCCCTCTCCCCCTGCAGGGTGAGGAGCATGCGGCCCCCCCAAGGCCCCGCTTCACACCCCGGGCTGCAGGATCTCAGGGCTCATGTGTGAGCCTTGGGGATTATGCAAATACGTTTCCCCAGTGGTCTTTTTACATGTGCCTGTGCCTCTTGGCTATCTGAAAAACCGCTTTAATTTTGCTTTGAATTTTGATCTTTGTGGTGAATATTTACAGGGCACTAAGAAAGAAACTTGCCCTTTTGCCCTGGAACCACAGGTGCAGAGGTAGTAAGACTCACTGTGTCTCTGGCACAATGTGTGTCTGTAAAGTGATGGAAAGATACACCGGATCTTACTGCCTCTGGCACCTGGTGTCATTCTCAGCAATTCCCGAAGCTTCTTTTCCCCTTGAAGTCTCCTCACAGCTTCGTCTGCCCTGACTCCGCTCCCATCTTGGACATGAGGTCTGCAGTCAGCCTCTTTCCTGGGCGACCTCGGGCGCGAGGGCCATCTCTGTCCAGCTGTCAGCCAGATCGGGGTCCCCAGGGAGGGCGGCCCCACGGAACTAACAGGGGCCCAACCCCAAGAGCCTCCCCTCTCCTCTGGCACCGACACCCCACAGACAGGACACCCTCAGACCCAGGTGGGGTCTCTCGCACTGTCCAGGGGGGAAGCCAGCGTTTATTCCTCAAGGGCAGAGGGCTGAACGCAGATCAGCCTTACCGCACACTGGAAATCTACAGACAGAAAGGGCTTGACCCAGGCCCACAAATGGGGGGTGATGATGCAATGAGTCCTCTCCCGCCAGTGTCGGGGGCCAGGCCGTGCTGAAACTGTCGCTGAAGACACAGCACTTCCTTTGTGTGGAGGGAAGGCCCAGGCTGCTTGAAATGGCCAGAGGAGAAAGGAGCTCCCAGGCCTCCGTCTCTCTTGCTAACAAGCCAGGACAACACCAGGAACAAAGACATAAATGCAGGTTTCCTGTGCGGGAAGCCAAGGACAAAAGAACTTCTGTGACACTCAAAGAAGACAAAGCGGAAGATCTTATGATTAAGTTAGGCGTTTTCCCGGAGCTTGTAACGTCTCTGGAGTTTCATTTCATGGACGGTTTCAAATAAGTGAAACTAGACGAGCCCAGCTCCCCAGCACCCGCAGAGGGTGGTCACCAGCATCTGCCCCAAACACACTCCGCAGGGGACCCCTCAGCTGCACAGACGGGAGCCAGGCATGGAGTGGGCACTCAGGTGAGCCCCTGCGGGGGCGGGCACTGCAGGTGAGCCCTAGGGGTGGGCACTCCAGGTGAGCCCCGAGGGGGTGGGCACTCCAGGTGAGCCCTGAGGGGGTGGGCACTGCAGGTGAGCCCCTGCGGGGGTGGGCACTGCAGGTGAGCCCCTGCGGGGGTGGGCACTGCAGGTGAGCCCCTGCGGGGGTGGGCACTGCAGGTGAGCCCCTGCGGGGGTGGGCACTGCAGGTGAGACCGAGGGGGCGGGCACTCCAGGTGAGACCGAGGGGGGGGGGCACTCCAGGTGAGCCCCTGCAGCCCACATAGCGACACGGGTAGGGGCTGTCCTTGCCCCCCATTTACTGCCGGAGACGCCGAGGCAGACCCCCGCTAAGGGGCCCGCAGGTGTTCTGAGCCGGGGTGTCTGCCCCACGCTGCCAGGGTGTGCTGCACCCTGCAGACACCAGCGATCCCGAGGAACACCCTACTGCCAAAGGGCAAACACAAGCGTGTTCGGATCCTTTAGTTCAGCAATTATTTCGAGGACCCCGACAGGAACCCTCGTTCCCAAGTCAGGGGAGGTGAGTGACAGGACCTGCGAGTGGGGTTCGAGGTGGCTCGGCTGCGCGGGCAAGGCCCAGGGGCTTCGGGGACACGTCGCCGCAGGCCACACGTGCCCACGAGTTCTAGGAGGCTCAGGTGAGGCTGGAACGGGCACGGGAGGGGCCAGACGGGCTTGCTGGGAAGGGGCGGCACACAGCGCTTGCCACCCAGCCCAGAAACCGGAAAATCCAAAGTGGGAAAGAAAGAAAAGCAGGGAAGATAAGCCAACATGGACACACACACACACACACACACACACAACGCAGGCGTGGAACGGCCTCCACTCCGCCTTGGTTCTCTGAGAAGTGTCGTGTCCTACTTGCATGCAGGCATTTTAATTTATTTTGCCATTTTCTCAGAAGTGCAGTTTATGCCCAAACAAACAGCGAAGCTGACGCTGGCGCCTTCCAACTCCTCAGGCTCCGACAGAAACAAGCTGAGGCGGAGAACTGGGCAGCGAGGTCCGAGCGGCGCGTCTGTGCCAGCTCGGGGCTCCCCGACGAAGCCCCCGAGGCCTGCGGACGCAGGTGTCTGCGCTGGCACGAGGCTCGCCGGGCGCCCGCCGGAGACCAAGGCCTCTGGCCTGCTCTACAGTCTGTGTCTTGGGCCTGAAGCGAAAGGGGTCCAGGCCACACGGAGTCTCTCGGGACACCTCTGCCCAGCACGAGGCGCTCTGTTGGGCTCGGCGGGCCCGGGTTACCCCGGATGAAAGGGGACATTTCGCTCATCTCTGACCCTTTGGGGCTACTCTACAAGGCCTGTGCAGGGGGCAGAAGAGCCTGCAGGGCCTTCCTCTGGGCAGATGTCGCCAGAGCCGCACCGCCCCGAACGGCTGTCGCCTCCGAGGGACCTTGCAAATCGGGCACAGGAAGGGCCCCAAGGAAAACGCCAGGCCCCGAATCTGGACGAGGCCCAGGGACATGGCTGGAGACGCTGCCCAGCGAGCTGGCGTGTTTGCCAAGACAGGACTCCCCTTGGAAGGGCGCTCGGAAGAGAGAGCTTGTAGACTTCAAGCAAATTAAAGGGCCAATCGGAACAGCTCGGGCGGCGGAAAAGGCTTGCGAGGGCCTTAAGGTGGCCAAGAATCTTCATGGAATGAAGAACTGGGGCTTTTTCAAACCTCAACGTCCTAACACCTCCATCTTTGGACCACTTAAGAGCAGAGATTTTACTATGCAAACGAGGCCCCAGGCTAATTACTGAAATAGGTCACTTGAAAAAGTCAATTCCAGACACTAAGGAAACCCATATATATCATTCTGCCGCATGTCACAACAAATAATCATCCTGCAGAAGAAGTAATGAGGACGCCTCGTTCTGCCTTGTCCTCTGCCGAGGGGATTTAACGGCTACTCCGTAGCTTCCGATACACATTTCGAATGAAGCGTTTAGCGCTCCACAAACTCAAGTGTGCTAAGTGTATGGTAGAGCCGGTGACATTTACAAATCGAATCGAGCGTTTGCAAAGACTATAGCCCTTGTCCATTTCAAGAGGAGAAGGGACACCCACTGAGAGAGCCCCTAAGGGCGCGGTCTGGAACCCGAGGCCGCCCTTACTGGCTGGAAAAACCCAACAGCAGCAAAGGCATTCAGGGCACCGATGCTTGCGGAGTGGTGGCCGCAGGCCTAGAACCCGGGTCCCCAGCGCCCCGAGCCCCTGAAAACCGTCCACCTGGGGTCGCCCTGCACCGGCTGGGCCATGGGCAATGTGGGCCGCTGCCCGGCGCCGCTCATCTCTGGGGTTCCCCAGCACACGGGAATGAGGATGCTCACGCTAGGCCCCCCCTCTCAGAGGCGCTCACCAAGGTGTGGGGTCCCACACGTGCGGCGTGTCGCAGCCCCTCGAGCCCCATTATTGGTCGCTGTCCTGAGGTGGACGGGTGGTGCCAAGTGTTAAAAATAGGTGTGCAGGCCTGAGTCCCTGCCCCCGCCGTGTGGCGTGTGCCGCGTGTGGGGGTGGGGTAGCCGGATGTGCAGAGCAGCGACTCAGAGCTCTTGCTCTGGCGCCTTGGGATGCTTGAAGAAGCCAAGCCAAGTTCGCATTCACTTTCTAAACCACTGTAAAGCCTGCTCCTCTCTCACTTCCCTGCCGGGGCAAACCGCGGATGGCGAGCTCGGCGCAGGGCGGGCGAGGGCCAGCTTCTGCCCTTGCCGACTCTGGCATGTCTGCCGGGGTCTGTGAGGTGGTGCAGGCCTTTCAGCCCTGCCGCCCGTCCCCTCTGAGGTCACCCAGCCCTCTGATGGCCCCCGCTAGCAGTGTCCCAGCGGCTCCTGCCTCTACCTGGAAGCCCTCCATGCTGTTTTCAGAAGGTCCCCTCTCACCACCAAGGCAGCAAAGGAGCACGGGCGGCCAGCCAGGCCGGCTCCCTGCTAACAGACCTGCTGCTGACTCGAGTAACGACTCATCTTACCAAAAGAAAAACAAGAGGCTGTCGTGCAGACTGCTATCACAGTTACAAATGAAATTGTGCTTCTAAATACAAATTCAGTTATCAGATGCTTACTGCGTTAAAATGATGCAGATACCTCATTGATTTACTTGCATTTCCTGCAAAGATGAACGGCTAACCACACGGCCACCCCCTGGCTCGTGGGGGAGTGAAGAAGTTACAAAGCCTCCTCAGGGAGCCAGAAGCCAAAGCCAGGCGAGAGAATCCCAGGTCTGTGGACTTATCGCCACACACAGCCCGCGGTGCTCAGGAGCGCCCCCACCTGTCCCTGGAGGAATGGCCGCAGCCCGCCACCCCGCTCCCACCCTAACAAGGGCCTAAACCTTTTGAAGGAATCCATCTGAGGTCAGGTTCAGCTCAGGCATGCCCTGCCGGCCCTCGGCATCTTGATCAGCCTGTCTGACTTAAACAGTTACTTTCCACGTACAATTAGGCTGTAGAAGCTTGAGGTTTCCCTTTATTTCACCTAATAGCACTTGATATTTTCAAAGATTTCTCTATTATTTAGCACACTCTCCCACCCTATCTGCTTGTTTTAGCCCTCAAAAAGCTTTTATTTTCATTTTATGATAATTATTCTTTTAAATCTATAATTTACCACTTCCCCTCTCTCTCACTGTGTTACTTAGTCTGGCTAACGGCTCTCTGGGTATTACATTGGCTTAAAAACAGGCTTTCAGTCTCTCTGGCATTTCAGGTTTGCAGCAAAGGACAAGATAATTAGATGCCTATGACTATCTTTATTTTAATTACTAATGCAGCAAAAAAAAAAAAAAAAAAGTCCTGTCTTTTTGAGCGCTAAGTAGGTATCCGGTCAGTTACTGACTCGAAGCCCAGAGTGAGTAGCCAGAGCTGCCGCCTGGCCCCCATGTGGCACAGGCGGGGGCAGCAGGCTCAGTCCTGGCCAGTCAGCTCTGAGGAGCAGACAGTGGAACCTCCAAGCCAGCAGCAGCATCATTTCAAACCACAGAAACTAAAAGAAAAACCGCGTATTTGCCGAATGTTGTGACTGGCAGCCCCAGTCACCCACCCGCACTCTGCTAACCCCTGGCCTGGGGGTACATGGTCTTGTGCTGTCACACGATCTGCACTTAGTTGTGGGTGTCATCTGGCTTCTCAGCCTCAGAGCGAGGGGTGGCCCAGTCACCCCAAATTCCTTGTGCTACCTGTTCCTGAAACGACGTGTCCAGTTATCACGCATAAGGGAAGGTGGGGGAGTTGTTCACTAAGTAAACCCGACTTTTATTCTTCTAAACCTGCCTTTGGGGTGCCTATGTGTGACGCTTTGCCTGAAACCCACATCCTTCAGAGAGGTGAGCGCCCCCTTGCCTGGATTTATGCTTTCCTGGGGAAAGGCACCATTGTGGCCGCTGCTGATTTCTGGCACGGGCTAAATGCGATATGGGTGGGTGCGGGGATGGATGGATGGATGGATGGATGGATGGATGGATGGATGGATGGATGGAGAAACAAGTCATTGCAAAAGATTCGCCTATCAAAATCTCACCCATAGTCCTTATAAATTGTTCTCAATAGAGAAGCTGAGTATATTTATACAGATCCATTGATTTCAACACTATAAGAGCTCTAGCAGGTTTCTTCTCTTTGGGTAGATATGTTAATGATTTGTACAGGGCCCCTCATTCAATTAAGATTTCTTTAAAGAAAATGGACGACTTTCAGCAAAGATTCTCACCCAATTATTTGCCACAATAATAATTTTAAGGAAACAAAAGTCAATACAAACCTATTCAGCTTAACCTAATTTCTATAAAATAAGTGAATAGAATTATACTTACATATAATGTAATAATCTCTGTTCTTCTGAAATTCTAGACCCCAGAGGTTAGGGCTGAATTCTTGAAACTTGATAGTGAATTTTACGTCTTGGTCTGGTCGGGCACAGTTGAGGAGAGGGGTGTTTTCCTTCTTAATAGTGCATCTGTCTGCTTGGTCCTTATCAACCATATAAACTTTATAATATTCATATTGGCCAACAGTTTTAGAGTCCACTTTGGGGCAAATAATATCCAATTTGTCTCCTATCTGTGGGTATAGTACCACTCCTTGTCCAGGTAGAAATCTAAAAGCATAAAAAAAAAAGCCATTGAGTTGACGAAAATGAATAGCACCCGAGATCTTGCAATGCGGCCAGCCATCACCCACCCCAAAGCTGCACGTCACAGACCCCGCCTGTATGGACCACGCATGTGTTTATTCAGATCAGCAGGGCTGGACGCACACAGGGACTCAGCTTCAAGCAGAAGCACAAGAAAGGAGTCACTCTCCTTCCCCAGGACGTCCCTCCCACACCTCCTGGCTTGTACTCCCTCAGTGCTCCTTTGTGTGACTGACAATAACTTTCCTCCAGGGTGAGTCAGACCGTCCCACCTGTTTGTTATTTCCTAGCCACTGGCAGCCTGGCTTACTGAGCAGCGAGGGAAGGTGGCCTCAGCCTGGAGAACAGCAGCGTCACTGCCATGCTCATAGCCTGTTATTCTCCATTCGCTGTTGATGTTAATTAACAGACAAGTCTCATCAAGAATGTTTCAAATTACTTATCATAATTAGCCAGTCACTGATCAAACAATGGGTTTTTATTACACCGAACAAAAGAAATGTCTTACAAACCCATAAAAGATAACCAGAAATAATTAGTCGTAGTATTGATTCAGCTGCGAGATGAGGCGTCCTCGCTGGCGAGATCTTTTCCCTCCCTTGAGATGCCTTTGCTCCAATTAATTCTTAGAGGCAAATCTTTAGAACTAAGACGACGGATACAATATCCCCTTAATGCTCACAGCTAAAAGCTTTCCTCCTCCCACTTCTCTTTCTTGCTAGCCAGGCTGCTGAAAGATCTTTCTTAATGGGGAGTTTCTCTGAGAAACTGAAACAAGAGCTTCCTAATGAACACCCTTCTACTGGTGAACCCCAACTACACTGAGAAATCCCAGCTCTTTCCTCAGCTAGGGGCCAAGCCTGCAGACTCATTAAAATATTAAAGCCAGAGAACAAAGCTTCCACCCTGCTCACCCAGTCCCGGTAGCCAGGAGCCCCCAGCCAAGAGGGGGCCTGAAGGTCTGGCATTCACAGGGCAGGAAGCCTGGGGGGTGGGAGTCTCCCCAATTTCAAACCATGCAGAGGGGACTGGTTATGACTGACACCAATGAATGGTATTTTTGGGGTGCGTGAGGTTAGCGATGAAGGCTCCTGGAATGTAACAGAAAGTGCCTGGTGGGTTTACACTGACAACTGAGACTCTTTATGGCGGGAAAACCGCCTGCTGCACGCAGAGCTGTTGGGGTTCCTCGGGGTCCTTGGGGACCTGCTATTTCACAACCCAGCGAATGGTGTGTCCCTCCCAAAATGGTGGTTGCTTTTTGTTTTTGGGTTTGTTTTTGTTTTTTTTTGAAACTGAGCTGTTTCAGCAAGGACATAGACATGCAGCCAAGAAAAAACAAGAGGCATCTACCGTAACACCTACAGGGAAGCAGAACGCAAAAGGAAACTTCTATAACAATGACAAATTCCATACAAAGCTGTGTGCGCTCTGGAGGAATTCTCTGGAACACGGTTGAAGGCAGCTCACCCTTAGCAAGCGTCCCTGGGACCTGCCTGGCTGTTCCTGTTTTCTGGGGAGATGCTTTGAAGGGTCAACTCCAGGGCTGAGAAGGCCCTTCCCCGGGCCTGGAGCCCCCAGTGCCCTCTCCAGCAGTCCCCTTCCTGCATGTCACTCCGCCGGTGTGCAGGCAAGGCGGGGCCTGAATCAGACTGCTTGTGGGTGGGAAGCCATCTGTGGTTGGGGCTCTGTGCTCTTACCTCTGAGCCCAGGTGCCTCTGCGGGGTGGCCACGGGGGGGAGGGGGGCGTGACTCCAGGGAGTTGGTGCAGCTGGAAGTCAAAGAGCACCAGAGCGCCCGCCTTCTGGCTCATTCCCTCACCAGGGATTACTCCTTGGGCTGCCTTGGACCTGCTCACTGCAGACAGGAAGCAGAGGCCAAGTCCCGCCTGGGGGCCCGCCTTCCTCTAGGCATGGTCCACCTTCACCTGCTCCCGTGGAGCCAGCGCTGTCCTCAGAACAACTCCTGAGCCAGCAGCTGGACGCACGTCCCTGCCTCCGTCCCAAGCTCTTTCCCCTTCGGAGATGGGAGCTGGTTCACCAACTTTCGTCAGGCACCCTTCCCGGGCTCCCAGGCCTCGGAGAAGACCAGGATCCCTGGGAGCCGGGGGTGTGAGTTCTCGTCATTCCCTTCACCTCCTTGAGGAAAATCACAGACGCCCCCGTCTCGCACAGAGGGCTCTTCCCACTCACTCTGTCTCAACGTTGGCTCTTTCCTCTCTTTCTTCATTCGAAATGTTCCCCCAGCATCCTTTTTCCTTCCTGAAGGTTTGTCTCATGGAGATTTCTCCTGGGCCATGTGAGTAGCCTGCATCACCCCAGTGCCCCATCACCCCGTCGCTCCATCACCCCGTCACCCCATCACCCCGTCGCTCCATCACCCCACTGCCCCATCACCCCGTCCCTCCATCCCCCCATCCCACCATCACCCTGTTGCTCCATCACTGGCCACATCCATGGAGTCACAGCCCGTGCAGGTGCCGAGGGGGAGGTCAAGGACCATCCACTCTTGGGCTCATGGCTACGAGGGTCTCCACTTCCAGGAAAAAGCTGTGCCCCTCAGAGGTCAGAGATGGGGTGCCGTGTGTGGGGAGGGTGCCCAGGGAGGGTCTGTCAGGACAGAGGGGAGGGAAGAGGCCCAGATCTCAGCAAGCCCACACAAGCTCGTGAAAGTCAGCCCCCATGAGGTCCCCAGCGGTCCCGAATCCTACTCCCAGGGCAGCCTGTGCAAAGGGCAAGGCCGCCATCTGATCCTCTGCCTGCAGCGGGAGACCGACGCAGAGTTCCTTAAGAAACTATTGCTGTCTTTACTTAAACCCAGACCAAAGGGGGGCATACATGAGCGCTTTCGAGGCGTGCTTTTGCAAACATGCTTGCAAATAGCCAGAGAGCCCACAGTCCCTTCGATATGCGCGTGCGGACGGCTGCCCTGGTGGAGCTGAGCGCCCCACCACGCAAGGCCCACACATCGGGGACCCCAGCTCCCCAGGCCTCAGTTTCTCCATCAGGATGGGAGCAACTGATTCGGCACTAGATGCTGAGTGGCAGACACTTGGAAGACCCCGGTCGTCAGCCCCCCACCCTGTCTGCTTCCATGCTGGACGCCCCAGGGCTGACGTCTGGGAGGTGCTGCACAGACAGTGTATTCGCTGAACAACTAAGAACCAGTGAGCCCAGGATACACACAAACAAATGTTAGGCCCAATGAAGTGCCAGCTGCTTGCAGACGACGGGCACGGAAGGGCTTCTGGAGACAGGTCCACCTGGGGGTCCTGTGGTGCTGAGTCCAGGCCTGTGTTTCTGAGGATGAGGAGGGCTGGATGCCTTCCGGGGCCTGTGCTCTCTGGAGGCCTCACAGCCGTGGCCCCTTCTGCAGATCTAACTTGCTGCCCGCCACCCCGGAGCCTCCAGGCGCACCAGCTGTTTGGGCACTCACCTTGCTACGCACCCCCGGAGCACCTCACCACATCAGGCCCCTCCCCCAGCCCCTCTTACTCCCCCATCGTACACCCACACAGTCGAGTAGACCCAGGACCGACAGACACCCCAGCCCGGCGAGACACAGCAGACCAAGCACTTTCCTTTTTACTGCATCACAGAAAAGCACAAATCTGGCTCGTGAGATGCGCGTTTTTTCCTAAATTGAGTTTTCACAGGAAAACCTCCAAGCCAAGGGGCATGAGGGAACCACTTGGACTCATGAGGGCCACGTGCAGCCAGGCTGGGGGCAGGGGACCCTCTGGGCTGGCCACCTGGCCCAGCGAAGCCCAGGACCGAGCAGGAGGACCAAGCAGCCCGGCTCCGGGCACGCGTCTCCAGCGTGCTGCAGGCGGACTCTGGCCGAGTCGTGAGAAGCCCAGACGGGACGTGGCTTTCTCAAGCCCACGTTTGCAGGGAAGGCCACGGGGCCACGTGTCCACAGGAGCCGCAGCACAGTCCTGGCTGCAAAGCGAGTTGCTTGCGTGTGGGTTCTGGAGCTCCAAGACGTCTCGGGACGGAGCAGAGACAGCACACCCCACGCTGTGTGTTCCAGGACATTCGATAGCGCACTGATCTTCTGTGGCTTTGGGAAGTGTTAAAAACAGTATTTACAGTGGTGGCAACCGATTAATTTTAAACAGCCAAACTGACTCTCCCGGTGGGTAGCAAATACAGATTTCTTTCTGTGCGATGAGATAACTTTCACCCCGGGCCCAAAGGCGCCCCACAGCTACAGCTACACCTGCCACACGGGTGAGGCTGTTTTGGTTCAGCTGCACCCAAACACAGCGAGGTTGGAGGTGGCACTGAATAAAGTCTGCTGGGTTTTAATCCAAAACAAACAAACAGGAACAGCCTACACGGAGCTCCAGACCCCATCACCAGCACCCCGGGAAGAGGCGACTCCAAGCCCAGCGCCCCCTCCCTGCCTTCCCGGGAGGGAGGCTGCCTCCTCCTCCGGCCCGCTCAGCCTCCTCGGCGCCAGGCGTCTCCGGAGGACCCCGCGCTACAGGAGGGGAGCTGGGAGCACGGACAGCCCCTCCCAGAGTTCCCGGGTGAATCGCTCCCACGCCAGGGGACAGCTGTGATGACTGAGCCAAGCGCGGAGGCCACCCAAGGTCGAGCGTGATGGGAACCGGAAGTGCCGGGAGTGGGCCTTCCAGGGCGAGCGGCCCCGGGCTCCTGCCCAGCCAGCCTGCCCTGCTCCTCTGCTCACCAGCCGCACTCCATCCGTGCTGTTAGCAGTTATTCACCCCACTACTCTAATCCTCCCGTGGGGAATCCTCTGACTCAATCTAATAACCCAAATTAGACATTAATATTTAGTGCCCCAAATTAGATCGCTAATAATCCAAATGAGACATTCCCTCCACATTCATCACCGCAGAAAGCCTCAGCCGTACAGCCACGAGGCAGCACGATAACCTCTCCCACTCAAGGTCTCAAACATGGGCCGGGGTGAGCGGACGCCGGGGGCTCTGGCTGTGACCGGGTCTTTGGTACCAGAACATCACGTGCGGCTGCAGGGGCGGGGGCGGGGGGGTTCTGGGGGCTGCCCGTGGCCCAGGTCTCTGGGGGCCTGGGTGCCCAATGGACGCTGCAGTCACCAGATGGACTCGGCCTGCCCCCTGGCCAGCACCCAGCCCGCCCCGGTGGCCACGCCCAGCCCCAGTCCGGAGCCTGCCCTCGCCCTGGCAAACACCCACATCTCTTGCACTTTTCCTGAGAGTGGCCCAGAGGTAGACCTTAGCCCGGGAGACCAGCCCAGGGGCCACTTCCATGCTGCGGTCATCTGTGACGCTCCCATGGATTGAGAGGTGGCTCTGGGGGGAACCACGCACCCCATGTGGCAAAGGATTGACAAATATGTCAGGATGTGCCAGAATGTGCCTGCGGCTGCAGCAGCAAGGACACGGCAGCAAGTCAGAGCCCAGAGCAAGAACATAGCTGACAAGACAGAGCTGGGATGACAGAGATGTAGACACAAGGCCCGTTTCTGTGCCCGCTGGTGTGCCTGGGATAGCCCTCCAGGTGGGCACGACACCCACACTTGCCACCGACAAAGGGCCAGCCCCGTCCAGACCCACAATGTGCACCAACGTCCACTGCGCTAAATCATCTCCTACTCCCCCCCACTAGCCCACCCAAGGGACAGGGCCAGGCTGCCCAGGCGGGGACAGAACCCAGGCGGGGACGGAACCCGGATGGGGACAGAACCCAGGCAGAGAGCAGAACCCAGGCGGGGGCAGAGAGCAAGTCCCAGCAACACCAAGGGGTGGCCAGGCCCAGTCTGGAAGGCCTTGTAGCTCTGGAGCAAACTGCAAGCAGAAGGAGATGACGTGACTAAGCCTTGCTTTTCCACAGAGAAGTGATCTGAATTTTCCCTTCATTTCAAAATTACATCACTAGCATGCAGGATTATCGTGAGTAAGAAGCTGCTAATTTCAGCAAAAAACAACACGTCTACACCCGAGGAGTGTGCTTTTCTGCTGTGTCCTGACGACCCAGAGAGAGCACCCCAGGGCTGTTGGGAGGTCCCAAGGCTGTAGGGTGGGGTGTTGGGGTGGTGCCTGCATCAGACCGCCACAGTTCGGGTTTTATGTGCAGTTACAGACAGCCAACTGCGCTGGGCTCTGGAGCGTCTTTTCTCCACACTGTTTGGAGGTGATTCCTTAGGAAGTAACTGAATAAAATTAGTCTGGATCTTGGGCTGCCAATAAAGCAATTCTTGTGTCACAAAAGTTGAGGAGCTACGCAACTAGTTGCTTCAAATGCAGGAAAACTATGGGACCAATCACTTCAACCCAGAACTGCAGGAATGCAGGAGCTGGTTTCCATCTCAGGGAGTCAAAATCTGACTTCAGAAACAGGACTGGCCTAGGTCCTGGCGCACAGGAGCTGCACAGGTTTGCAGCAAGCCAGAGCCCAGTGTTAAGTGCACTTTGAACTCGCCAGCCTTGGAGAGCAGGAACTTTCCCCACCAAGCAATTTTATCTTAGCTAAGCGGCAAAGGTTGCAGGAGGGAGCTGGGGTGTGAACTGAGGGAGATCAGATGCTGGGCTGTGCCTGTTGGTCTTCGCCCAGAGGAGCAGCCCCAGCCCTGGCCCAGCCCTGCCCTCTCTGGAGCTGGAACATCGAGGCAGAGCCGGGCTTCTGGTCAGAAGAGCTGGGCCTTGAGGGCGGCGGCCAAGAGGGTGAGGGTGGATGGGGCAGACCCATTCCACGGCTGGGGAGCCTCGGGCCCGGTGTTCCTCCCGTTACTGCTGGGGGCTCCTGCAGCTTCTAAGACATTTTCAAAATGCCCCAAACAGAAAAGGCGGCCCTAAAATGAATCCACGAAAGCAGGGCCCAGAAAGGCTCCGGCAAGCCACCGGCAGAACGGCTTGGGGAAAATAACCACTTTGAGGATAGCCCTTTACTGCCCCCTTTTGCACTTTAACATTAGAACAAGTTTCTGCAGTTGCTCTGCAAGCAGAGATGGCGGCCTTAGCTGCAGCGTCAGCTCGTGCAGAACTAGGCTCCTGCTCCCACTGCTGGCCCGCCCGCCTGCCGAGGAGCTCGGCCGAGCGTCTCCCACCAAGCAGTGAGGCAGCGCGGGAAGCCCAGCGCTCTCGGCTTGGCTCCAAGGTGTGGGGAGCTGGGAGCATTGTCTGTTTTCACAGGTGCCCCCCTTCTTCCACACTTTGCTAAAACAAATACCATCTGCAACAGGACCCTGGTTTCTTCAGGGAAGAGAGAGGGGCATAAACACAGGGCATTTGATTGGGCAGCATCAAAGTGCCATTAACCCAGAGCCAAGGAGCGGGTGCGTTTGCAACTTCACACCACGGACAAGCCCCATCTTTTCAAGAAAAGGAAAGATGATAAGCCCAGAAATTCTAGTGGCCAGGCAGCAAAACCAGTTGGGCAACTCTTCCAGGTGAGGCGCAGCGGGCTGTCCCCTTCTCTCAGGCACGCCCCGGGGCAGGAGACCTCAGGCCGGGGCTGAATGGCAGGGCCCAAAGGTGCTGGGCAGCTCTGGGGGCAGAGCTGGGGGCCGCCCCAGCCTCAGACGCGGTTCTCCCACTTAACCTCAGCCTACTCCCCATGGCCTCTCGGTAACTGCCCCACAAGTCAAAATAATATTGAGTTCCACAGCCACCAAGGTTACACAATGGAGTGAAAACCGACTCCTTTTGATGTTAATCTTGTGTTTTATTTGTGATAAACGCTCCCCACCCTGGGCAGGGCTAGAGCATATTCTATTTTGAAGTGCTCAAGGCTGGTCTTCCAGCGGACGTGCTCTTGTGGGGCAGTGACACGGGGATTTGCTGACTCCGCGTGCGTGGGTGTCCCTGTGTCAGCTCTGCGCCCCGGGACAGCCTGGGTGAGCTCGGCCCCGAGAGCCCAGACCCGCTGCCTCCCCGGAGTCCGAGACCAGCTGGGCTCTGCCGTGGATCAACAACAAAAGCCACCCGACCTCCAACAAAGATGGGGGGCTTTATGGGTGGGCTTGGTCCACTCCCCTCCTTTAAAAGTTTTGCAAATCTGGGCCTCCCTGGGGGCGCAGGGGTTAAGTCTCAGCACTATGAAGCTATCACCAGCCACTGCAGCATGAGTTCGATCCCCGGCCAGGGAGCTTCCCACAGGGCGCAGCAGACCTCTCCTGTCTCCCTGCTGCTCCCTCCTCAGCAGTGGATTTCAGTGGATCTGCCTGTTCTGCTCCCCACTCTGTCTCTGGGGAGTCCTCTCACCCCCATACCTCTGGCCTGCGCCCCAGCTTGTGTGCATAAATAAATCTTTTCAAAAAAAGTTTTCCAAATCCCTCCCCCAAAACAATCATCCCATGAAGTGTGTTCCAGGTCAGGCCAAGCTGGGGGCGGGGCTGCTCTGGGGTCAGCGGGGAAGGGAGGGGGCAGGGCAGCCCCCGCCCGTCCAGAGGCCCCCCTACTGGAGACGAGCACCCGCAGGGGCCGAGGGAGGCTGCTGAGGGCTTGCTCAATGCACCTGCACGGTCTTGCCCGCCGGCTCCCAGCTGGAGTCCACAGGGGAGGGCGGAGCCGGGATCTGCAGGCAAGGCCCAGAGGAGGGCAGGTGCAGCTGGCCGGCCAGTGACGCACACGGTGCGCTGAGCACCCTGGGGCAGGGCAGGCGCCTGGGGCCGGAGTCCCCCAAGCTGGAGCACCCTGCTCCCAGCCCCCCACACCTGGGCCCGGACCTGACCCTCTGCTGGGCAGCAGCACCCTGAAATAAGAGGGCCCAGCCCAGGCCTGACAGGGGTTACCACCGGCCCCCGCGGCCTCCCAGGTGCCTTGCCAGCATGGGCCTGGGGCCTCAGCGCGGAGGGGGGGACAGAGACGCGTCACTGCACCTCACTTCCTTCGGGTCAGCCCAGGAGGCCCGCAGAGAAGGGAGGGGAACAGGAGGCCACACACAGCCTGGCAGAGTAAGGCCAGGCCAGGTCACTGCGCCCACATGTGTAACCCCAGCTGGGCCCACGACGCAGCGCGATGCCAGCGCGACTTTGGGTACAGTATGCCTACTTCCCGTGCCAAGTGCCGGGGGGCGCCTTTTGGCCATTCCAAGGGGCTGCGCCTGGCTGAACCACGGCGAAGGGGGCAGGACTCTGCAGGTGAGCAGAAGAGGCCCAGCCGGAAGCTACTCTGGAGTCCAGAATGCCCCAGGCCACCGCTACCCTCCGCCCGGCTCCCCGAAACCAACTGCTCCAAACTTGCAGAACATCAAAAGCCAGATGGGCCATCCTGACTGAGTCCACAGGCACGAAGCCAGCATCCCAGTTTGCTGGAGAAATAGGCCTGGACTTGATTTGAGTATTCTCAGCTCTGACAAGCTGGAAGCTGGCACGGATCCAAAATCCAAAATAAAATGGCATTTAATTGTGAATAGACTCTAAGAAAGATATCATCCTATCTCCCCAGCTTGACACATGCTCAGCATCTGACCACGTGTGAAGCTCCTGGAAGCACTCGCCTCTTTTTCACCCAGCAAAGAAACCATCAGGGATTATGATTTTAAAGGGAAGCGACCCCTAGTCCAAGGGCGTCACGCGTCCATGCATGAATATTAAATACTTTCATAACTCCCTCATCGCCAGGGCGGGCCCTTGTTACACCAAAGATCCCAAGGAGCCATTTGGAGTCACAGGTCCATGGCAGGAAAGCCTATGCACCAAGATGGACAAGGGAAGAATGGCGCCCAGAACTTTCCATCCACCTGGTATATTCCTGCTCTGTGCAAATACATACTTAATGTAATTACAGGACTGCTAATTACTCCATGCAACAGCACAAGAAAGAGCAGCAGAGGCTACGGAGGTGGGAGGCTGGAAGCAGAGCCCTCGAGATCAAATTAAGATTGCGGTGAGTTAATTAACCAACCTGTGCCTCAGTTTCCCCACTGGCATTACAGGGACCATAAACCCCCCTCAGCGGTGACCACAAAAGCAGGATGAATCAGTGTTTCTCCCACGCCTAGAACAAGAGCTGGCACCTTCACTCGTGGTTGTTAAATAAAAGAAACCACGTCCACCAGCTAAGGAAGTTTCTAGAAAGAAACATCAGGTAATAATATCCATGTAAAAAAGGCCACACTGCCATCCCTGTAGGCTGAACCTGTCTGGTCCTGTGCCCAGGCCCTCCTCGCCCTGGGCTGGCTGGGGATCGAGGCTCCTGGGGCTTCGCAGCAGGGAGGCAGAAGGTGGAAGGTGCCTTCCCAGAGGGCGTAGGGCAAAGACTTTGCCTCACAATCCCCAGCCATAGTTTGTTTTTGCAGAACAGCAAACTGGCCGGCAGCTGGGCACACAGCAGACCCCCGCAGAGCCCTCACCCGATACTCTCTGTCCCTACGCCGGCAGCTGACACTAGGGTTTGTGTGCCCAGCACAGAGCTGAGCACCCCGAGGCGTGCTGGCCCCACTTTATCAACTTTCTGCTGGGCTCTTCTGTTACTGCCCCATTTTAGAGATGGCACAACTGAGAGTCGGGGGAGGGGCCAGTCCTGGTCTGATCGTGAGGCCAGAGCCCGGATGAAGCAGCAGCTGCCCCGCCTTGGCTGGCCCCGCCCGCCGTTCCCATCAGCAGGTTCTGCACACCCGCAGGTACCCGTCTCAGTGGGCGCCGGGTGCCGGGTGCCGGGCGCCGGGCTAGCTGCCGGGGCTGTCCGGCCCTGGAGCCTCGGTTTCCCACTTGCTCCTGGTTCTCGCTGAGATTGTCCTGGTGCCCAGACTCAGTTTCCCCTTCCTCCGGCTCCCGGGCCCCAGCCGAGGTCTTCACAGCAGGCGGGGACGTCCTCACTGGTGGGGTTCAGGCCCTTCGAGTGCCTGCTGAGTCATCAGAGGCACCCCCAGCAAGGATCTGGGGAGCCCTCTGGCCTCCAGCGAGGCAGTGGGGGCAGAGCCGCGGGGTGAGGCCAGCTTTCTCCAGGTTTCAGAACAGCCCGTGGGGGCAGGATGCCCTCACCTGGAACCGCCGCCCACTAGGGAAAGGCCATCTGGGGCAAGCCTCAGGCCTGCACCCCGAACTGGGCACTCATCAGAAAGGACCATTCAAGCCCCTCGCCCCCTCCCAGTGCTGGGTGGCGCCAGCGGTCTTGCTTGAACAGGCCCTCCCGGCGACTTGGCTTCCTCAGTTCTGGAGGGGCTGTCTGGAGACCTCCGGCTGCAGGTGAAGCACCCGGGGGGCAGTCAGGAGTGGGGGTCCATGCCGTGTGGCCCCCAGAAGCGCGGTGGATGTCAGGAGGGGGGGCACGCGCCTTGCCCCTGCCTGAGGGGCGGGAGGGCCCAGACTGCCTGCCGACACTGCCCGGGTATTTCGCCACCGAGGGCTGTGGCAGCAGGAAATACGACTTGAAGAAAGGAAGTCTGGCCTGTCATGCGGCCTGGCCACTCACGGGGAAGCCGGTGCTGCCGGCCACTTTCCCACGGCTGGGGGAGGGCGCTCGGGCTGGCAGAGCTTGTTTTAGAACAGTTCTGGGGCCTCCCTGGGGGCGCAGGGGTTAAGTCTCAGCCTATGAAGCTGTCAGCAGCCACTGCCGCACGAGCACGAGTTCGATCCCCGGCCAGGGAGCTTCCCACAGGGCGCAGCAGACCTCTCCTGTCTCCCCGCTGCCCCCTCAGCAGTGGGTTTCATTGGATCTGCCTGCTCTGCTCCCCACTCTGTCTCTGGGGAGTCCTCTCACCATCCCCCGCACCTCTGGCCTACACCCCAGTTCTTGTCTGCATAAATAAACAAATCTTTAAAAAAATAAAGAATAAAACAGCGCTGGTAGGCGAGTGAGAACTGACTTTCTCTCTGAAGCAGCGTCGCGAAGCCTCAGCTGTTTCTCCGTGAGTCAGCGCCTGTGCCAGCGGCCTCATCCTGGCAAGCTCTGCCCTCTTGCCCAGTCTCCGCGCCCTCCCCCGCCCCGGCAGACACCCGCTGGCTTATGGTCCCCCTGGACATCCTGAGCTCCGCAGGTGGACACACTGCGAGCTGTGAAGGGGATTCACCCCAGGGAGCTCCCGCGCAGGGCAGAGCCTTCCCTGGGGCAACACTGGGAGCCACCAAAGGAACCAGGCGGGACCCTGGCCCCAGCTCAATGCACCAGGGAATGGCAGGGGCGCCTCGGACACTGGGTCCACTAGTGAGACTCTGCGGGCAGGAGTCCGCAGGGGTGGACGGGGTCAGCCGTGGAGGCGGCAGACAGCAGGGTGCAGCCCCCACAAACTCTCACTCGACACGCACGTACACACACTCAACGTACGCTTACACTCAACCCGCAGACCCACTCAACACACACGTGCCCGGCACACACTTGCCCCAGAACAAACTCGCTGACCCACTGGCTTCCAAGCTGAGGGCCGCACACGGTTATTCCGGAATGATCCGGGGTGGACAGCAGGTGAAAAGAACAGCAGGGGTCATAACCCCACAGGCCTCGGGGGACAGGGACTTAGGGAGCAAGTCTCGGGAGACCATGAGGACTGTAACTGGACATGGACACCAGCAGACCCCAACGGAGAGGCGGGCGGAGCACCTCTCCCTGCTGGAGGGGCCTCGCCCGCCCTCCCTGGCGTCCGGTTTAGAGAAGGCCGAGGGCTGGGACAACGCGTGTTCCTTAACGGAGATCTCCCCTCCTATGCCTTTTTTTTATTTGAAATCAGCAAGTATGTACCCACCAGCCACAGGGTGCTCTGGACTAGAATTACGTATTTGAATTTAAACGTGAAAAGGAAAATCAAGAGTCGCTGCTGGGCCTCTGTGGGAGCAACACAAATATGTTCTCCTGGAATGAGGCGGGCAGGGCAAACAGCCCCCAGCTGCTCCCACCTCTCGCGCCGGCAGCTCCAACCATCCTTATCCCTCCCTCTGAGCTGGGCCCTGCAGGAGGAAGGCAGCCGGGAGCAGGGAGCCTGCGCAGAGGGGGCTGGGCGTCCCTGGGCTCCTCCTTGATCACTTTACCCCTCTTCCCAGCAGAAAGCTGAGGCCAGGGCAGCTCGGCTCCTGCCTTTGTGCCTCGCTGGCCATAAATATGCACCAGTCTGATTTGAAAGGCCCAAGGAGGCCGCAAGCTTGCCGGACATTTATCATGCTCTGTGCCCTGTTAACAAGCAAATACTTTAGCTGAATGGGCCATTAGCAATCATTGTCAAATGTCAATGTGAGGTGCTGGATGTGACCAGCTTGTAAATGAGGGGGTGTCCCTTCCCTGGGAGGACTAAACAAGTGCCAAGCATGTCTGGTACCGGGCAGGGCCTCAAGCTAGCGGGGAAGGCGAAGGGACAGGCGGGGAGGGCAGGAGGCCTCCGTCACGCGGACAAGTTCTTCGTCCACGAAAGCGACTTCACCTGGTGAGCAAACAGCAGATCGCTACGCCTAGAGCCCCAAAGAGATGGTGGAGCCGGTGGCCGGGACTCAGAACCACTCCACTGACATGGTCTGCAGGGACGGAGCCGAGGATGAGGCCTGGGGCAGCAGCAGGCCCCGGGCTGCGGGAGAGCCCAGGCCCCAGCCCCGGACCCGCCCGTCGAGACGGCCCTGGGGGTCTAGCTCGACATCCTGACTCGGCCAGAAGTGCTGAGCCTGCCTGCCCATCATGGGCGGCAGTAAAGCGAAGGCTTCCTCTCCGGCATGACCCCCGGATGTGTGCGAGCGACGCGCGCTGGGCCAACGCTCCATCTCTGAAGGCCACCAGGGCCTGCGTGGACGCACAGCACAAAGGCCTGGCTTGTTTACAAGGCGGCTTGGGACAGAGGCCGGAAGCCTCCGCGCTGGCCATTCTTCTCTTCAACACGCCGTGGCCGCCGCGTCTCCTCTGCCTTGTTCCCACGGAGGGCACCTGTCCCGGCCCAGGGGTCAAGGGCAGGCATCCCCCCACAGGCCCAGGCTCCGGCCTGTTTGGCAACTGCTGATCTGCACGGCAATGAGATCCCGCCCTGTCTTTATCTCAAGGCCTATTTATTTTTCCAGGATGGGAAAGAACAACTGGAGAAGAGCCACCGGCCCAGGGAGGGTCGTGAGTGAAACTCTGCTTCTCCCACACTCCTGCGCCCCAGTCAAAAGGTCTGTGTTCTGGTTTCAGCAGCTGGGGCCCTACCTACCCGCTGATCTCACCTACCCCTGGTCTCTGTGCTGTCCCAGCAGGCCGCCCAGAGCCCAAAGAGATGAAGGCCAGGGCCGAGGGCCCTGCAGTTAATCCCCAGGGGGACGGCTGGGAGGCCAGGAGTTAAAAAGGGAAAGCTGCGCCTGAGGACTGCAGGGCTCTGAGGTTTTCATCAGCCTCCATCGGCATCGATAAAAAAGGCGCTCAATGCAACCCACCTTGGCGATATTATCCGTCACCAATGAGCAAGAACTGAGCAGCCTTTCAGCGGCCCAGCCACAAGTAGGGCTTTCAGAGTGCCTAATCCCAGCTTCCAAGGCTGTGGGATCCGCATAATAGCCACAGCCTGGAGCTAGAGCCTGAGCCTGCACCCCTTTCAGAGACAGTCATTTCCAACATCAAGCTAATCTATATGTTGCCATGGTGCCCCTCTTTATCTGCCTTTACATCTCCTGCGCTGCATGGATTTACCACATTATTTTTATCTGAAAGACAGAAAATGGTGGTTTTATTGCGTACAATCAGATTACTGCTGCTAGCTTCTCTATGCCTTTTTAGCAGACTTCAATCAAAAGAGATCAGTTTCTTTAGACGCAGCCCTTGATTTACATTACATCTGTAAAGACCCAGTCTGGGTTGTAATCCCCTTATTAACTATGACCAGGGTTGATTTGCCTAAAAATAAAAGCAAATTGTGTCAGACCTTCCACTTTGTTTTTGATTCGGGACGACAAAATGGATTACTAAAGAAAATCTTCAGAGTTCACACGGCTGGTCTAGTCCTGAATTTAAAATGAGAATCGAACAAGTTAAACGGGGGGCTGTGCCGGTGGCTAGCATTCTCCAGGCCGGCCGCGGCTTTGTATTCTCGGGCTTTAAAGAGACAACGAAGCCACAGGAGCTTTTCCGAGCCCTGGACACCACCTTGTGCTCCTTCCTTCTTTGCTTCTCCGTCCTCTCCCTCCAGCCCATTCTGATCCCTCCTTTAAAACAGGCGGGGAGGGGAGCGCCCCTGAAAGCGCTAATTCCTGAGGAGCAGCTTATAGTGCTGTGGATTCTGCATATTTTCATCAAAATATTTTAAATGTTGGTCCACTCCTATTTATGGCTCCGTGTGCCAGACAAAGGGGGCTCTAAGCAAATCTAGGTAGATATATGATAGTGGCCTGAAAACTGCCTCTTCTGTCCCCGCAGAGGGAGGCAGCTGAGGCCAGGCCACAGCGCCTTCCGAACCAGGATTTTTCTCAGCGAGCGCTTCTCTTTGTCTGGTTTGCCAGGGAGTAGTTGCAGAATAAAGTTTGCAGCGTGAAAGAAATGGCCTTCCTAAACACTTTCGGGAGGAGGCTGCACCCCCTTTCCTTCTCCAGTGCTCCAGGGCTGGGCCCCTCCCTGATCTGCCGGGCACTGGGGGGGCAGGTAAGAGGTCTGGGGACCCTCAGATTCCCGCAGCCAGGAGCCCTGGATTGAGCCGCTTCGGGCCACTGCCCCTCCCTGAAGGACATCATCCCACTGACCCAGCACCCCGGGAGTTATCCAGCAAGTTTACAGCAAGATGGTCCCTCCCTGTCATTCAGCTGAACACAGGGATGATTCTAGCTGACTCCGGAGGGAGCCCCCCAGTGGGGGGGTGAGGTGAGCTGGGCTGGGGAGGGGGCCGCTTCACCAGCCCCTTGGGAGCCAGGGACCTTTAGGGGTGTCATTTGCATTTCTCGGCTTGGGCAGCTCCAGTGTCGCCAGCAGCTTGGTGAAAGATTTAGAACCTAGGGCTTCACAAATCATCTTAACCTCCAGCTCCCGTTTCTGAGGCTCAGGGCGGTAATGGCTGAGGTTAGAAAGTGCAGCCCAGACGCAGGATTCCCAAATAAATTCTCTGCTGGCCTGAAAGGAGAGCTGGGAGCTTGGGGCGAGCGCTCGCCTGGGCTGTCTTTGTGTCTCCAGGCTCAGTTGTCCTTCGAAGGAGGACAGTCCATTACCTACAGTTTATCATCCTGACAAAACGTGAGGAATGTGGATGTGAAAGAGCTAACAGTTCCACCCCTGGTGCTTGGGGCTTTTTTCTCTCTATATTAAAACCGACAAGATTAACCCAAAGGCAAACTGGGGAGCATAGTTCAAGGGCCTATTCAATCAGCGTTGAATGTGCATTTGTTTACCTACAAAAATAAGAATTTCAGACACAATGGAAGGCAGGCCGGCTTATATATGGTACTGAATGGGCTGTTTAAACAGCACTATCCATTGTAGTTTATTTTATCAATCTCTGACAGGTCCGTATTTATCCAGAGCCTGGCGCGGCGGAGCCCTGCGCTGGAGGCTCTCTGGATACTATCCAGCCATTCTTCTGTAGCCAGTCAATCAATATCAGGAATTTGCTATTAAGGAGGAGATGACGTGTGTGGGCACAGGCCTGCTATCCAGCCGGAGAGCATTGCCAGGGAGGGGCTGGCACCTCCAGCCAGGAGTCAGCAGCGCTCCCCTGAAATTTTCAGCCAAGTCAGTGGAATCCATCCCTGCGCACCCCACCGATACAAGCCTGCCCGCTCGAAAGTGAGATTCATGTTAAATACAAGAGCCAACCATTTTCTTTTGGCAAAAACCTCACACTTGGGCAAAAAGCGTTCCACTAAAATGCTAATTCGAAATGGAAGCGAGACGCCCTCCTCTCCTGTTTGAGAGAAGCTACATGGTCAGAGACGCCCAGCTCCAGGGGAGCCCTGGCCCACGGTTTGTGTCCCCCAGGCAGCTGCCCGCGGTGAAAACTCCCAGGGCCAGGGGCAGGAACGGCCAGCGGCGCCCAGGCCGCTATGGGGGCCCCTGTGTGCAAAGAGCTGCCGGCCCCTCTGGCACCACCTGCTCGAAGAGCCAACCTCGGAGCAGCCATGGAGTGACCGCCCAGCGGCCTCCGTCCTGGGAAGCGGGACAGCCGCGCCTGGGCCACCTTCCCGCCAAGCCACGGTTACCCACAGAAACTTTTCCCTGGAATGATGGGCAGCGTCCCCAGATAAAGCCGCTGCTTGGCACCGGGCTTTCTTATTCATTCTCAAACTTCGAGAAGGCGCCTTCATTTTGTTCAGCCGCTAAGACCTGGCTGGTCTCTCCTGGGAGCACCCAGATGCCTCCGCCGGCGCTCTCCAGGCGAGGCCCTGCCGGCTCCGAGGGCCTGGGCAGGGGTCCCGGCAGGGCGCGGGGAGCGCCGCAGCCCCAGCCCGCGGCTCGGAAGAGCTGACCCGCCCTCCTCCAGCACCTGCCGGCACCGGCCACGCTCGCAGGCGGCGGGGAAGCAGCTCTGGCGTCTGACCCTGCGCCGAAAGGACGCTGTTCAGTTTCTTCCAAGTAGTCACCCCTAATCCCCGGCGCGGATACACCCAAACCCGCAGGCAATGACAGCCGGAGCCGAACGCTGCAGGGGTTAATAGGAGTCTCTTTAAACGAGATTCAAATATAAATCTTCAATCCGATGGGGGGCCCAGTCCCCAAAGAGCGGGTCGGTGAAAGTGCGAGTGGAGACGCCCGCGGCCGGGGGAGGGGCGAGGCCGCGCGCGTCGCGCAGGGAACAGTGACCCCTGTAGGCGCCGCGCGCGCACTGCCGGGCCCCGCCGCGCGCTCCGGAGGGCCAGCAGGTCCGGCCCGCGCGCCTCGCGGACGGCGGCGGCGTGGAGGCATCAACGCTCCTCCTGCTCGGCTGAAGTGCCACATCTCGGGGGGCGGGGGGCACTCAGCGGCAGGCTGCATCGAAGGGGCCTGCTCCAAGTAACTTTTACGCCGGGAGGCGTCAGAGAGTGCCGGCTGGCCCCAGGCAGAACCTCGGTTTCCTCTGATCTACAGCCCGAGCGTCTCTGGGCCTCGCCATCGGGGATGCGCGGGTCGCACGTTGGCGCTTTCGCCACGGGCCACTCTTTAAGGAGTGGATGCGATTCCTTAATTAAGAGGTGATTCCGAAATCGCCCCTCCCCCACCCTTGATCCCCAATCCACGCCCAACTTGCTGGGCTTCCATCTCCAACGTGTGCTAACGTCGCCACACTTTCCCCAAGTTTCCTGGGGCTAACATTCCAGGATTCTGTAAAACACTCTTGGCAGGGATTCAAAATATGTCCCGCGACCGGGAGGCCCTAGGCGACTGAAGGCCCCGTGACTCACCGGCAGCCAGGGCCGTGTGCGGAGGGCGCGCGGCCTTTCCTAGCACCTAACGCGCCCTGCTGGCCCGCGCCCGCTTCTCGCCCAGGCCCGCGTCCTCCGGCGGCGCCGCCCGCTCACAGCCAGCGGATGCGCGAGCCCCGCTGGCCCAGGACCCGCCGCGCGAGGGCTGCAGAAGCGGGGGCGCCCGGGCTGGGCTTTAAGCTTTGCAGAAAGGTCTTTACTATCGAGCCGGCGACAAGGCCCGCGCAGGGTTCGGGCCACTGGTTTGGAAAGGAGAGAGACCGACGAGCAGAGCGCTCCCGGGGAGAAGCTCCCGCCGGCCCCCGGGCGGGGAGGAGAGGGCTCGCCGCCCCGGTTCTCCGTAGGAGCAGCCGAACTGCCCGCGCGCCCTCCAGCCGGTGGCCCGGCGCGGAGGAGCGCGGGCTTCAGGGCGCTGTGGGCGGCCCGGGGAACCCGGGCATCCTTCTCCGGGCCGCGCCCCACGGCCCCGGGGCCGGGACGGCGCTCCGCCGCTCGCCCGGAGCGCAGCACCCCGGCCTCTCCCAGCCCGGGGCGCCGGCAGTCCTGCTCGTGGCCAAGTCCGTCGTCCTCGAAAAGGCGTGGGGGTCAGGTATCGCCACCCGACACCTTCCCAGACTCGACACCCGAGCCCCCCAGGGCTTTTGAGCGCGGGGAGCGCTCCGGGGCAAGGGCGGCGGGCCGGCGCCCCGGCTGCAAAGAAGCGAGGCGAGTCCACCAAGTGAAACGTGGCGGGGCCGGGAGCCCGGGGGCCGGGAGCGCCGGGGTGCAGAAGCAGCCTCCGCCGAGGCCCCGCGGCCCGAACCTGCCTCCCGGCCGGACGGCGCAGCCCCCGGGGCGGGGGCGGAGGGGATCGCGGACGCCACTTACTTGGAGTTCGAGGAATTCCAATAGATGGGCTCTAAAACTATCGATCTGGAAATCGCAGTTCTGCATAAAACCACCAAAAGTCCCCAGCAGTACTTCCACACGGAGTCCCTCCTCGCAGCCATGGCCAAGCCGTTCCCCGCTCCGCGCACTCCGGGCGGCGGAGAGACGGGGCGCAGGCCGGGCGCCCTGATCCTGCGGGCAGTCCCGGGGAAGAGCGCAGGCAGCTCCGGGGCGCGCCGAGCAGCTCCAGCCGGGGTCGGAGACGCTCCCCTCGGGATCCTCAAGGCGCGGGGCGGGCGCGCGGGCGCGGGGCGCGGCGGCGAGGCGGGCTCGGGGCTCCGGGGCGCCCCGCCGGACGCAGCTCGGACGGCCGGCTCCCGTGCGGCTCCAGGGTGCCGGGCGCGGGGCGGCGGAGAGGGCGCGCGGCCGGGACGCCGAGGCGGAGAGAGACGAAGGCGCGGGCGGCGGGCGCTGCGCCCCGAGCGGGGCCGCCTCGCACTATAGATCCAGGGGGGCGGGCAGCGGCCCGAGAGAGCGGGCGCCGCGGCGGCGAGCTTCCATGTCCCGGGGCGCGGAGCGCGGAGCGGCGGGGGGCGCCTCCGGGCGCGCGGAGCCTCCTCGGTCCTCACGGCTCCCGGCCGGCGGAGCAGGCCGAGGGGCTCGGTCCCCGGGCGGGCGCCGGACGCGCGCGGGCCTTTGTGTGCGGGGAGGGCGCCGGGACCGGCTGTGCGCGCGGCTCCTCGCTCCGGCCGGCGCCGCGTCCCCGCCGAGGAGAGTCAGCGCGGCGGGCGCGCTGTCAGAGCGCTATAAACGCCGGGCCCCGCCCCGCGCCGCGCCGCCCATTGGCCCGCCGCGCCGCCGCCGCGCGCTGGTTGGACGACGCGCCCGTCCGTCGGCCGCCCCGCGCCACATTGGGCGCCGCGAGGCGGGGCGCCGGCTGACAGGTGAGCCCCGCCCCCGGCCCGGCGGCGCGGGCGCGGGGAGAGGGGCCTGCGCGTGCACGGCGGCCCCGGGGCGGCGGGCGGCCTCCGGGCGGGCGCGGGGCGCGGGCTGGGGCGACGGCGGCGAGCGGGCCGCGCCACGGGCCACCTGTCCCCGCGCAGCACGCGTCTTCGCGGCCCGCGAGCGCCCTAACTCCAGCAGGGCACGCGGCCGGGCGAAAGTTGGGCCGCCAGTCGAAGGCTGTGCGCCCCGCGGCCCTCGCTCCGAGGGGCCCCGTCTGCCGGGCCCGCTACACCCCGCCCGCGCGCCCTTCGCCGCCACCCCTCCCGGGCCGCCCGGGCGGCCGCGCCCCTGACCTCGGCAGCAAAGCTCAGCCCCCGCCTTAGGGGCGCCAAACCCCGCCGGGGCGCGCGCGGGCGGGGCGCGCGTCGGGGCGCACGTCGGGGCGCACCGCTGCCCGCCCAGGTCGCACCCCAGGGGCTCCCCCACCCCGGGCAGCCCGCACCGCGCGCCTGCCCCGGGACCTGCTCCCCAATGAGCCCGCGGGCACACTCACGCCTCCCCAAGGTGACCGGGCTTAGGGGCGGCGGTGACAGACGGCGCCGGAGCGGGGCGGCGGCGGGCACCCTGCATCGGGCTCGGCGGCGCGGGCCGGGCGGCTGGGACGAGCCAGCCGGAGCCGAGCGCTTCCACGGACCCACAGCGCCCACTAGCGGCCAGCCGGGCTTCGCCGCGCGGCACCCCGTCTCTCCACCCGGAACCAGAACCCCGAATCTAAACAGCCCTGCAGTCCAAGGGTGAGTCTCTTTAAATGACCTGCGGCCGGGAGCACCCGACAGAAAGAAGGCACCGTGCAGATGTACAATTAAGTCTGCAAAATACACGTCAACCCACACGTTCCAAAAAACAAACAAATGAGCTCCAGGATTTCTTGCGTTTCAAACGCCACGGACCCGCCAGTTTCTACAAATGCTGTTTCCTAAGCCAAGCATTTCACTCGGCCAAAATGAAAAGGGAAAACCCATATGGTAAAACAGCTCGTTTAGATATTTACTAGTGTCTCTTGCGCTCTAACTTCTGAAGAGTTCTATCATGGAGTATTCGTTTTTGGAAACACGTAACAGAAGATCCATTTCAACGAGGAGTGTTAAAAATTATAGTCATATTATTCCAATGGGTGGGAGAGTTCCAGTGTCGGGAGAGAAGAAAACGACTCTCCAGTTGCTGGTTTTAAATAAAGCTTCAATTGGAGGAAATTATCTTTTTAAGGCTCCAAGACGGTAAAAAAAAAAAAAAACAAAACTGATTCGAAATAATTGGCAGATTCCAAGGGGGGCTGAAAACCAGCAAGGGGCCAGAGCTATCACCTCTCACGGGTGAAAAGGGAGTCGTTTTTAATCAGCTGAAAACCTTTAGGACCCATTTGAAATCTAGTGGAAAGTTAAATGGTCTTTTCAAAGGAACTACAACTCTCTGCATACTTAGCAAACATGTTGTGAAGCTTCAGTTGTGACCTCTTAACTCCTACATCCTCTCTCCCAGTAAACCAGAGGAAAGGACATTTGCATTGTCTGAAAATAACCCTGGCTTCCATTTTTAGCAAGTCAGATATTCTCACATCCAGAGCATTTTGCCTTGGGAAAAATGCAAATGTACGCTCAGTCATTGTTTCTTTTCATGTATATTTATTTGGTCAACAAACAAATTCTTGCAGGCGCTTTTGTCTAACTTCAGTTTGAGGAGCTGCATCAACTCACTTTCAGAAATTTCCATGCTCAGACATGGAAGGACTTCAGGAGAAGTGAGTTCAAGCTTCTGCTGTTTAGATGAGTCATTTCCATCATCAAATGCATCACCTAAAGCCACCTGTAGCTGCTGTTGCCTACGTCATACCAGAGCAAAAAAAAGTTAGATCGCCATGCCCAAGCCAAAGTTGGTCTTCAGAAGAACCAAATCACGTGACTTTAGGACCTACCTGCTTCTACTTGGGCCTCCACTTTACAACTGGAGAAACAGCGTTGCTTTTAAACACCTCTAACTTCTCTAGCATATATTCAACCCCTTATTTAAAAAAATGAGGTTTTCTCTCAGCAAAAGTTACTTCGTTTCTACGTAAAGGAACACATCTCTAAAAGTCAAACTAATAAAAATGCCTGGAAATTTGAGTCAATCGTAGAAATCGAGGAATGTCAGTATAGGAGGCAAACATGTCAGGTGGCTTGTTGAAAAATGAGGACCATCAGCCCTGCCCGCGCAGCTGCACTTACTACCAGGCTCTGGCCTTCAGAAGCTGTTTCCTACGTACCCCTCCAAGACCTGCTTCAAAGCCAAACTTTTGCGGAAGTACAAAGCCCTGCCCGGGCCCTGGCGTGACAGAGGAGCTGACCGGTTCTGGGTGCGGCCGTGCAGTGCCCATCCCGTCCGCGCGGCGGGAAGCCTGTCCGCTCGGTCTCCAGCACTGCAGGCTGTTACTCCACACAAGGCGCCCGACTTTTAGAACTAATGCAAACGACTTGTTGCTCAACCTACTTGAGGGGATGCCCTTCCAAAACAAGAGTAAATAAAGTCTTTCTTCCAAGTCCCCTCTGCCGCACACCCGCATGGCCTGTCTGCGTGGCACCTGAGAGCCACACGACATTGAATGGTGCCCCTTGGGTCCAGCTTCCCCTTGGCAAGGGAGGTGACGACTCCTGCAGGAAGTTCCAGGCCGTGTAACGAAGCCTCATGGACGAAGTTATTTCCCACACGGCAGCTTTGCTTCCTCAGGCAGGCCCTGGCCAGAAGCCCGGGGTCCTCATTTACAAACCAGTGGGTTTAGGGGAGGAGCCCAACTCCAGGCACCACTAGGAGTCGGACTTGGTAGCGTGTGTGCAGGCAACGGCAGGGAACGGCAGGGTACCCCAGCTGTGTCTGAGCTGGCCTGGTCGTTCCGTCCAGCCGTGGCCGCTTATAGAGTCCACTTCGTGGAAGACAGTCACTTTGCTGTGAGAGTCGGGGTGTGCCCGACGGTGGTCCGAGGAGACACCCGTCTCTGCGGGCCACTTTGTCCCCTCTATATCCCACTCGACAATGAAATCTGACAGAGCTAAAACCCAGCTGCAGTCACGGATTTCCCTCGTTTCATCCACAGCGGAAGCCTAAGGAACCAGCCATCACTGTCCACGTGTTCGGAGGCCCTGATCTCTCGCCCCAAGAAGCCAGGTCTCGTGATCCTGCCGTTGGACCAAACAGAAAACCCGTGGACATGACACTCACAGCCCTTGGAGTGATAATGAAACTGTCAATTACTGAAAAAATTTAAATGCCTTTGGAAAAAAACGGGAACACGTAACTGTCCCTACAAGCTCTAGCAAGAGTCGGCCCAGGAGGCCCAAGCCCAGGCCCTTCCAACACAGGGCCCGCTGGGTCCTCCTTGCCTATGCTGGGGTACCAGCGCGAACACCGCCTCCCGCAGGCCGCAGAAAACGCAACAGCAGTCGGGGCGACCAGCTAGCAGGGGTGACGGGGAGCAACCTGGCGGTCCTGGAGACAAGGCAAAGCAGCAGAGCGCAGGGCCTGCGGCTTGGCTGAGCCCGCTCTCAGAGCCTCCCGTCACCGGCGCCTGGCAAGATCGGCACGTGCCCGTCAGGCGCCCGGCTCGCAACGCCTCGTGGGATACGGTGCAGACGGATGGTTCTGGGGGCAAGGGACAGAGCGCGGGCACAAGTGAATACCGCAGCCCAAGCTACCCGTAACAGCTTGTAGAGAAATTTTACTGAAGTGACCAAGAGATGTTCAGTGTGAAGTGAGGCATTAGGAAGGACGCTGCTTATTTCGCTGCTGCGAACGAGGCCAGCAAGCCTGCACGCGTCGAAGACCCGGCTTTCTCCGGGAGGCTGGCGGCAGACTGAAGGCCACAGACTGGCACGGCGCAGCATCTCGGCTGGGGGCTGAGCGGCAAAGCCGCACCACCAGCCCGGTGCAAAGGGCGAAACTACAAACCCCGCCCCTCTCTGCGCAGCATTAAAGAGACCTCACACCAAGCTAATTGAAAGGTTTGGTTTATACAATTAATTCTGCAAACTCCACAATAGAAACGGCAATACCTACATTTTAAATACTGTAGTAAAAATAAACAATGTCGTTAATGCTATAATGCATTAAGAATAAGCTAAAAAACCAATTGTGAAGAAAGGCTTATTTGATATATCAGGCAACATCTAAACTGCTAATTGGGAGAGTTTGAACTTCCATATGTACACAGAGGCAGTGGAAACAAAAGAAAACAAAGCTACACGCTGCAGCACAGAAGAGATTGGGTGTAGTTTATTGACAATTCGCATCCTCTGTCCTGCGGCCTGGCACAGGAGTTTCAGGACCTGGAGAGTCCCCGCAGCAAGCAGATACCGCAGTGTCACTCAGGACGGACTGTGATTTCACACCAGATGTGGCAGGAAGAAAGATGTTTTGAAATTAAAAGGCACGCATAAGCTGATCTGGAAAATTTTTTACGTCCAGGCTACTCTCTTAGATACAATGTTCAGAACACTTCTATAGCAAAACAATTTTTAAATAAACATTTCCCCAAACTCGAATACACAACTTAGGAACAATGGATCTGCACCAAGAAAGTTACATTAAAACAAAAAAGTGTAAGGATCAGGAAATAATTAAAGCTAACTATATTATAGAGACTAAAAAAGGATTTGTAAGTGACCTATATCCACCCTCTAGGCAAGTCAAGTGAATGTCTGAGTATTAGGTATCATGTTTGCTAAATGTCAGTTCTCACTACAGTTCATGCCTATTTAAATTCTATCTTTAAAATATTTAATGGATTTTATTGTTCCTTACCACAATTACGCTTTGAACAGCTCAAACTAAAGCATCAGCATTTTCTCAGCATGCACACAAATAACCCACCATTGTCATCTCGCTGATGTGCTCACTTTTTAAAAAAGACTGATCAAACGGTCTCAAAAATACTGGAGAATAATCTTCTCGACTTTGGTGGTGACATGTTTGTTTACACATCCCGGGGAGCGTTTTATGTCCACATCCTTGTCTCGAGTCAAAGGTTTAATGCCAGGAGACTCAAACAGGGCAGTTAAGGATGGAGGAGGCAGGCTCTAGTTTGTGAAACAGAAGTTAAGTTGTCCAGAAGCTGCCACATGCAAAACAAAAACCAAACCTTTTAAGAAGGAAAATGGAGCGGCCCAAAAACGACCGTGCGAGCAGCCCACACCCAGGACTCAGCTCCCTTCCGGGAGAGCACGGAGCTGCGCGCTTCCTGACGGCCAGCCCGCTTTCAAAGTAATCTACGGCTCTGCACATTTTTAGAGGCGTTTTTCTGCTCTTCGAGTTTAATGTGTGGTGGCAACACAGATACCCTGAAACAGGCACAGGCGCGACGATCTGAATCTTCTCCTGGGCGCTTAGTCTTTCAGAAAGGTGATACTGATGTCATCATTGCTGGATCAGCAAAGGCTAAATACTTGGAAAAATAGCCATTAAAGACTAACTCATGAGAATATTTAATGCACATGTAAATCCTATGCTAAAGTATGAACGAGAGGAGCTACAGCGTAGTTCTAGTTGGTCGAACTTCAGAAAGCAAACCGCCCTCTTTAAGACTTGACAGAACTTTAAAAAAAATTGCTTCAACATATGAATTTAAGACTTCACTTTATTCAGCAAAATCATGTATTTACACATCGGGGAATGCTGGTTTGAGTTTGTCAATGAAATAAAAACAGACTGAACAGAGACACGCTGGCCGACGGCGCGGCAGGTGCTGACTGGAGCGGCCCACGCTTTCCTTACCTGTGTCGGACGTCAAGAGCAACCGCACCGGGGCTGGGCGGCGACACCCAAAGGCCCCGCACACCCTGGGCTTCCGACGCCATCACCAACTTTTTCTTTTTTTATGAATATATAAAAAAACAAAAAGCCAGAAAAACCAGCATTGTGATGCAGGAGACAGAGACTCTGAGGCCCTCAGAGCAGTGTGTGGGCAGGGCCCGCCCCCGCCCAGGCGCCGCGCCAGCAGCCCGGGGAGACACCCCGAACGCGGCCGCGGTCTGGCAGGTCCGGCCGAGGCAGGGGAGCGGGGTTGCAGAGCATAGCCCCTATTAGAACGAGCTAACTTTCCAGATTTTCCAAATTAAAAAAACAAAACAACAAAAAAACCACTTCAACATGAAGCTACCGTACAAAGTTTCCCATGTGTCTTTGCGAGAGTCCCGGGCTGCAGCTCAGTCCTGGGTCTTCAGCGAGAAGGACAGCTTGGGCCTGGACTTGCCCTTGCCCAGGATCATTTTCTGCTCTTCTTTTTGCTGGCGCTGCCGCTCTTGTTCTAGTTTCATCCTTTCCTCATGAATCTTTCTTTGTTCTTCGACAATTCTCAACTGTTCTTCAGCCTGAAAGTTAAGTGCAAAATTAGAACTTTCCATGAATTTCCTGTCTTCTCTTAGTCACACTCTGGAAACCAGGTGCCGGCGGCAGCTAAGGGGTCTGGGACAGCGCGGCTCACGCGCCCCGGCGAGCGCTGCGAGGTTTCCGCCAGCCGCCCCCCAGCCTGCCCCGCGGCCTGCTGCCACCCTGCCGAGGCGCGCCAGCCGCTGGGGCCGAGGCATTTCTCACCCGCGGCCGGAAGAGCACAGGCGACGCGCCGGAGCACACCGGCCTAGGTGCACGCTCAGCGCCTGAGCCCGCCCCAGGCCCTCTGCGGAGGGGCAGACAGCAGTCTGTGCCGGCCGTCTCCGTGGGCCGAGGAGCACTGCCCTGCGGAGCCTTCGACTCCAACTTCCTTCCTGCCTGCGCTGCAGCCATTTCCGCTCCCTGCCAAGCGCGCAGGCGGCCTCCCAGAGCGCCTCCCTCCCCCGTCTCTGCTTCCTGTCCCCCAGGCCTGCAGCCCAACCCTCAGGCTTCCTGCCCCTCACGCAGGTGAGCCCCCAGCCCTCCCGCAGGCACCCCGGGCAAGGGGGACAGGAGTGCTGCTGTCACGGTGCGGGGTGGCTGTGGCACCGAGCAGGGCGAGGACGGCGCTGCTGGACAGCCTGCCACGCGAGGCTGACAAGAGCCGTCCTCTCTGTTCTGCCTGCCCTTGGCCTTGGAACATCCGCCCCACTGCAGCCCCAGAACTGCCTCCTCACGCCCACCCAAGGCCACAGCATAAAAAGACACCCCGTCCACCACCGAAACACTCCAGGGGGCCAAAAGCTCCTCGTCCAGGGACCTGTGTCTTCGCTCGCTCGCTCGTCTGTCCCTGAGCCTCCCAGCACCGCCCCGAGGCCCCGCCTGCCCCCGTGGGGGCGCGTCCTGCCTGGGACAAGACCCAGTGACTGAGTCAGGGCTCAGTGACAGCCGGGAAGGGGCGGGCTCGGGCCGCCGTGTTAAAGTGCTGTGGCAGCGTGGCCGGCGAGAAGCCCCAGTCTGCAGCGAGCTGCCTGGGAGGCAGGACTGAGCCTGAGCGAGCAGCCCCACCAGCCACACCCCAGCCACACCCCAGCGCTGCTCCGGCTGGGGCAGGGCTGGGGCAGGGCCTCTAGCTCCCACCCAGCCAGGCCCGTCTGGGACACCGGCTCGCCTCCAACACAGCGTGTTCTGAGCTCGCTGCCTCGCGGGCCCCCCTGCCAGCAGCAGCCCAGGCGCCCTCCCAGCGCCACCGGCACAGCTGTGCCCCGTGCCCCGCGCCCTTGACCCACCCGACGCGGGGCCGCCCGCCCTTCCCAGCCCACTCTCGGCCCCGCGCCAGCCCCACGCCCCCGCACGCACTGCAAACTCCTGGCCAGCAAGGGATCTTGAAATCTACTTCTACTTGAAATATAAAGGTCTTTTTTACACAAAACAAGACCTCAAAGATAGAAATTTTGTTGTCAACAGGGATTAAAGTCCAGACCACTTCCACATTTTTAGGCAATAAATCACCACAAACAAGGCAGCTCAAAACTACCCAAAATTACCCCACCTCAAGATTCAAAGTCCCCCACTGAGAATTAGTCCTTTTGCTCATTAGCACGTTTATAACTTGACTAGGAGCTACAGGTCTGAGTCACCTTGTTTAGGGGTTTACATGTAAATTAATCAGGTTCCACTTTATTGCTCTCTTCACCAGAGGATAGTCTGAGGGTCATTTTTACACCTTTCTTACTCAGCTTCTCTTTTGAAATCCTGAAACTCCTGAAACTCACACTTCAGAGTATCTGGGCTTGCTCCAAGTATATCATAAGAAAACTGCTGTAGAGGCCACCAAAGCTTTTATTATTTTTAGAAATACTAAAATCCTCCATTGTATTAGTAAACAGCCCTTCAAATACTTGAGAGCTCCACACTGTCAACACTCACCCCAGAACCAGGGCCCATCTGCCGAAGGCAAGCCAAGCCACGCCTGGGTCCGTTCTGCTTTGGTTTTATGAATTCAGTAGTGCCTGTTGGTTAATATTTTTCTCGTTGCTTATGTACAGATAAAATCAAGTATCTCGATAAACAGTTTGGAATTAAATGAGCAAAAACTGCCTTTTTAACCACCTGCCTCTGCTGAGCGCCTTGAGGCTGAGCGGCACCAGCCCACCCTGGGCAACCCGGGGCCTTTCGTCACAAGAACTTTCAATTTAGTCAAACGCAGCAGCTTTACCGTCTCTACAAGTTATTTTTATGATTAATAAAAGTGGTATTACTTGTAGAAATGGAAAAACAATAGTTACATGTGCTTCTATCAATTAGAGGTAATATACACAATACTGTGACATACTTTTTCATCCATTAAAACAACCACATATTCTGTTCAAACTAACAGAATCAAATGTCCATGTGCTTTGTAATTACATACACACACATATAATCCCCTCTATTATATCAAATACGTTTTGACTCTACAGAAAAGGTCACAATATGGGTATGTTATAATTTCTAAAAACCTGGGCAATTTTCATCATTCAAAATGTAGAAAATTTCTGTGTATAAATTTATTTGTTATCTGATTCTGTTTCCATGAGATAATTTTTAAAAGCAAAATTAATTCCTTTTATTTACGACTTACTACATTCCACTTATGTGAATCCCCTCTTTCATTAGGGAGTTGGCCTTTGTTGATGTTTAAGAAATCTCCCTCAGGGCACTTTCTTTTCCAACCTGTCTTTTCTTTGATCTGTTTTTAAAACTGATCTCTCCCACAATTATCAAGCGAACATCTTATCACACACAAAGGTGGCTTACTAATACAACTGCTTTTTTCTCCACTCTCCTGAGATTCCAGACTCCAGGGTTATTCTAATCCTTCCTGAAAGGCCTCTGCCTGCTCCACTTTCTCATACTCCTGTCCCCGTCCCTAACTGTTGCAAGGACCAGCTCAGGGGCACCTCCGCCAGGCAGGTCCCAGGACTTCCTAGGGCAAGTTATGACAGTGATTCCCTGTCACCCATATCAATTACAAGCATCTCCACGTTACCAGCTAAGTTTTCTTGGAATTGGCCTCGTCTCCACAATTAATACATTGAATTCTTCAAAAAAACTTAATGTCTTTGTCTGCTTAATCTCTAAATTGCTTTTTACACACCATCTTCCCCAACACGGACTTGGATCGACTGCGCCCGCCCCGTCCTCTTGTAAGGGGCGAGAGCGCATCCATGCTCCCTGCTTTATACAAAGCGATGAACCACATCTCTAGCACATTTTTATGTCATGAACAGACTGCTGCATCAGTAAGACAAGCCACCATTACCCCACACTCAGAAGGCCAAGGCTTTCTAATGTATTCCTCCCCCCTTAAATAGCTACTATTTTAATGACTCCACATAGTTCATGTAATACTTACTAGTAAATGTCTATGTAAGGGTTAAACAGAGCTCAGAATTGAGAAAAGGACCAAAAAAAAAAAAAAACCCAAAAAACCAAAAACCAACACCCTTCATTACGTACCTTGCATTTGTATATAGTGCCTTGACGCCTACAAATACTCCACTTTTCCTACAACTGTATGACTACTGAGAGAACCAAATAAAAATTAATTTTTCTCCAACATCAATAATTTCTTAAGCTTCCAACTTTACTGAACCAGAAGCAAACAAGTTAATCATGCCTAAATTTTTAGCAGACTTTCTCAAATCCTTCCTTTTACCAGATATCCTTTCGCTGAAGCGTCGTCGGCGCCACGTCTCAGGACAGCGCACCAGCCTACCAGGTCAAGCGCAAACACTGCAGCACGGAGTTAGTCTGAGCACGGGACACAGACAGCCCGGGAATCAATCAATCCACAGTGTGAGATCAGAAACCAAGAATAACTGTATTAGAACATTACGTAGCAATTTGACCTCTTTATCACAATAGTTTAGTTTTAAGATGAAGTAGAGGTCTGAGACAAAGTGTGATTAAAGACCACAAAATACGGTCACTACCCACCACCGGCCAAGCGCTGCTCCAGCAGGGCCTGCTACTTACCCATGTGCCAGGAACAAGGCACCGAGCTGGGTTTTTATGGCTCGTACAGGTAAGCAAAGAAGGCTGTCACAGGGAATAGGAGGCTGAGCTGTCTCTAGGCACCCAGTCCGCCACCCCAGGGTCAGAAGGGAGCAAAATCTTGGCGGATCTGCTCTAGAAGTCACAAGCTCTGCTGTAGAAGTCACAAGCTGGTCCTCTAAGGCCACCTGCAAGCTGAACTACTAACTGAGAAATACTCTTACCCACAAACCTAAGAGGAATTCCATCCCACCCACCTGGTGATTTTGCTTCAATGTCTTAACTGCCCTACACAATCTTAAGTCTTCTGGAAACAACCATGCCTTACAAACCAGGCTGTACTACCCTTCAGAGCCCAACTTGTAAGAGCCACACTCCCCGCTGACTGCACTGAGGTCTCCCCACATGGCCTCACTGAAAAAGCATCGCCACACTTGCTAACGAGCACACAGTACGGACAATCTCACAGTGAGTGACTTCTCAGGCACTTCACATTTATATTTTCCACCTGAGCAGACTTTTTACCGGGAAACAGGATGAAGGCCCCTCCGCAGTGTGCCTTTCAGAACAACCACGAACACCCCCAATCTCTAGGCTTCGCGAAGTCTCGCTTGCTAAGGTGCTGAGGCAAATTCCAGCTCAGGCTCCTACCTGCGCCAAAATCATCTGAAAGACAGTGCTCTGGAACCAGCGAGCTTCTCATCTAGTATAGGACACAAGCTCTTCCTTCACCCCTGCTCTCAGGAAAATCCCTGTAAACCCCACCCCATCTTTTTCTGTGCTTTTATAAACACTGTCACTGCATTTTTTTCCCTTAGCTCGAGCTTACAACCAGCTTTAGTTCCCGGAAAGAGGGCTTAGCAGTAAATGTCATCCTGTGGATATTATTCCCAACACACCACCTTTGACCCGCTCAGACTTTTCGCCATGTCTATAACCAAGAGATCCCCCAGTCATGTCTTCATTCTGGACACTGAGCCCCATTCACCCCAAGTGAAGTTTCTCCCACCTCTGATTTATTTTCTTATTATGAAGCGTTCTTCTGATACACCACTATCGCGGACAGAAAAATGTTCACTTATTATGTCTGACTATCCATTCTAATGTTCTTTGGGGATTAGTTATTGCTGTCCAGCCCTTTAACCCTCAAACTTAGAATGATTCAAAACATACTCACTTACATGGAAAAACTAAAGACACCCAAGTTTCATTTCACTTTAAACGCTAGTACGTGCTAAAACAACAAAAACAGCTACCTACAAAAAAAAAAAAAAAAAAAAAAAAAAACTGGAAGGAAAAATGAAAGCAATATGGATTAATTCTCTATGTAAAAAGATGATCTCAACGCTCTGATTTTGGCTCATTAAAATTGCTTTTCATCACCTTTTACGTTTCTTTTTTATATTATAATTGTTTGAAATCTATTTCTTTTCAGATTACACACTAGAAGAAAAAGAAGGTATTAATTTGGCACCCTTACTATCAGATACATAGTGCCTTCTTATTCTGAGCAGTGACCAGCTACGACATAAACCAAGGCAGTGAAATGCCGCAGAGCGGCTGGTTTCACGTCTCCAAGCTTTGGCTGCTGCATTTCAGGCACAGGAGACGCGTGAGTGAGGTTACCACAGAAGGAAGGGGATAGTAGGACTTCCTCCAGGAAATGTTTTGAAACGAAACACTGGAAATTCTGGAATCTTCTCCTTCTCCAGATTACAATTCCTACACAGTCCCCATATCTTTACCTCCACCCCCCACCACAGCTAAAATCTAGGTAACTATCTCTTCCCTACACTCTTGTGGCCGCAAATCCCCGAAAGCAGTCCAGAGAACGCTAAAAATTAAAACTATTCAGCACAAAATCGTCCCATAAAATCTGAAAGAAGTAAATGTAAAGCGAATCTCAGGTATGCTCCCTACGTACCAGTTTGGCTTGTGCCTCCGCGATTTTCCGGTTATTCTCTTCCAGTATCCGCTCTAGCTCCTCGCGTTTTGCACGTTCTTCCTCCTAAAGGGGAGGACATGTTGATATGTCAGAAAGATAAAATGTTTATCTTTATTGATGAATACTTACTAATCTTCCTCTGAACTGTTTTGATCTGACTGACAGGGTAGCTGTACAGCTACCTTCTCTCTGACAAACGATAAACTGTGCAGCCACTACTATTTGTCTCTAGCTCTAAATTTAAATCATCCCGCCCAGTCCAAACAGCAACCGACTAAACCCTCCCTAATGATAGTCTCCTGGCAATTATTACTAATACTTTAATATCACACAAATCAACAAGGACAACTACAAAACTGGATAGTATTTACCAAATTAAAAAAATAATATATAAAATATAAATAAAGTGAATATTTGTCTCACCAATCATGTATACCTACGTATTCTTTACCTATACTCCTTTAATCAGCATTAAAAGTTGAATATTTACTGTCTTGTCCAGTGTCCTGCAGAGTGTGCTCCTCGGCTGCCATACACGCCAGCTTCCTCTTTAAAATGATTTGTACTGTTAGCTTGGCAATACCTGCATCAGCAGCTCAACCATTTATAAAGAAGCAACATACAAGGAAGGCTGAGCTGAGGAATGCAGATGTTTATGGTAAGAAGGAACAAAAAATGTAATTCATCATTCCTAAGGCAAACAATTAATAAGAAAAATACATTTACTGTTAGTGAAAAATACAAATGGTAATCCATACTTCATGGAACTAAGGGCTTCTTCCATGGGGAAAATGGACTTAACATTCAGATGTTGACAATTTCTAAAGGCAGCTTATCTTGTCATCTACAGTCTGAACTGAAATTCAGGAATCCAGGGGGTGCATGGACAGGAAATAAAATTCTGTAATTTCTTTTCTCTTGGAGAATTTAATGAGATTTTATAATGCAAACTATATGAAGACTGCTGATGGTTTGGGCAGCGTTCAGACCACAGCATACATATTCAAATGATCTTAGTATTTGGAAAGACTGTCAGAGGGTTGTGTCCGTGTAAAAAAAAAAAAAAATTGTTAATATGAAACAAAAAGCAAATGAAGAGAAAAAAATCTTCCTATGATTAATAACTCGCTACAAGACAGCACCATTACTCCAAAAATATCTTTATTTATATTAAAAGCACTGCTACAAGTAAGAATTTCACACATCCAATTGTATGGTCTGTAACAGCCACTAAATAGAGACACGTGTATCTAGTTAAAGACGGCACAAGGGAAAATACATCCGCAAAGCTAAGCTCACTGGAAAGCAAAGAATTTGGTAAGATGGCCGCTGTGTCCACAATAATGCCAAAATTAAAAATGACAATGAGTCATAGATTTTGCGTCGAGTACTTAAGTTCGAGAACACACAGCACAGGACTCGCCAGCCGCCTACCGGCCCCGCACCCCTGCGGGCTGCCGAGGGCACCCAGTGCTGTGAACGTGGCGCACCCCGAGTGATCAGGCACTCGCAACAAGCTTAGGGTCCCGGAGTAATCGGTGCAAACAAGCTGGAAAGCTTCAGTAGCAAGTTACTGTCTCATAGAAAGACATTTTCAACTTCTGCTCCAGCTGCTGATAAAACAAATAATGTGTTTAGCTTGACTCCAGACAAGGACAACCTGTTCCTTCATAACTCTCTAGAGAAAAAAAGGAGTTGTTAGTAGATACTAAAAAAGTGGATGGATAATCTGGACATTTTTCCTAAAAAGATTCTTCGAAACACATTAGGAAAATGGAGGGCCTCATGGTCAGAATGCTAGATTAGTCCACTGTGTTGAAGCGGGATTTGGGGGAGGGGGTGAGAGATAAAAGGAGGAAAAAAAGAGCAAGAAAACCTATTTATCAAAAGCAGGCGCTGTCACTCAACGTTAGGCCCTGCTCTTTTTAATCTGACTGAAGGCAAAAGCCTCTCACAGTCTAGGTAACAAGAGTGACCAACAGAAAAGAATACATCACCACAGGTGGATTTTCGACCTTTGCCCTTCACCGCTCCCTGACCCCCGCCCTCCCGAAAGAGAATGTAAGTCCTGCAGCCATGGCAAAAGTTTCAAACACTTTCAAATATGTAAGCCAGTTCCAGCAAATCAAAAGGTATCCTTGAGTATGTTTTATGCAAATAACTTTTAAGTATCAGTCAGCACTTGAGAATAGGCTAAGAATTAACTTTCGCAGCAATGGCAGGTTTAGGCGAGAAAGAATCGGCCTGTATTCCATCTCTTTCTGAACTGAGCAGAGGCACACCCGACACTGAAAGTTTTGCCATGGACTGTCTCTACTTTCCAAACGACCGAGCGTTACCTCTCTGGCTTTCTGTGCCGCTAGCTCAGCTTGTCTCTGTCGCTCGAGTTCTTCGAGCAACTGCTTTTCCATGATGCGCTTGGCTTCTTCCACCCTGCGGAGAACTTCTCGCTCGATTTCATCCTTCCTCTTCTCCAATTCTTCCTCTACCCTCTTCGCCACCAACTCCTCCACTCTCCGCGCTGTTTCTTCCTCGATGAGTTTTTCTTCTATTTCCTGCTGCCGACTAGTCAACAAAATGGGAAAAACAGAGAATATAAGACATAAGCAACGGAAATAAAACGAGTTCTAAGTCTATAAAACACTGAGCCTGAGTATCTCACTCTGTGATTTTACCTTTTGTTTTCAAGAAAATGACAGCTACTTAGATGCTAAGTGATACAGAAACTCAACAAAAAACTTATTTTTCCTCTATTGCTTTCTAAATACAGAAAGACAACTATATGCTGAGAGCTTACTGATCCCTGGGCTTTAACATAGGAACGGCTAATAAACGTGGAACGGGCCTATTATGGTGTCCACTTCACAGTAAAAGACAAGCTGCCCCCCACGAGCTGCTCCGGGGCGCGGGATTCCTCCGCCGCTGACTCTGTCCTCGACTGGGCCTTCTGCTGCCTGCTTCTCAGCTAAAAACCAGACATGGAAAAGTGGACAAAAATGTTTCTTTTCAGTTCCATCTAAAAGCTCAAGGAAGTAACAAACCAACTTGTCTGCTCGGCATGGAAGTCGGCGCTGCCGACACGGACATTTATCAGGACACTGCAGGGCAGCGGCACATCCCGGGGCCCGGCGGCCCGAGGCGGCCACAGCGCACACGTCTGAGCTAAACTTAAGATTAGGACTATGAGGAAATACAAAAGACACCATAAATATTTCTGACTACACTTCCAAATGATGTATTTTGAGATAATGGTGATACATTAATGCTGATCTCAAGGACACGGCACTGGATTATTTCTAATTACGTACGCGGTTCAAGCTACATTTCCACTGAACAGCACTAAGACAACAATTTGTGGTGAATGGATGAGTCCCGAGCTCTGGCTGTGTATTTAAATCCAAAACAGCCAACTCATTGATGCTTCACCCATCTCACACAAAATCATAAAAACCTGTTACCTTTACACCTCCCGATGACTCACTTAACAGACAAGTGTATGAGACAGCATTTGATTTATCTACAAAACATCATGACTACAATAAGCTATAAATTATATCTGCAATTCACTGGTAAAGACTTCCGAGTTTCTCCATGATGTTTAAATACTCTGATCTACTTCAACTCAATTCTATGGGGGGGGGTGTTCATCAGTACCCACTTAGGTGCTTCCATGCGCAACCTCTGCTGTTCAGTGTCTCCACACAGCTGTTCCCTTGAACACTCCTGTGTCTGCATTTATAACCTCTACTTTGTCTTGTAAAGAAACATGAGCTACCTGGGAAAGCGCCATTTCTCGCGGGCTGTATGTATTAGCGATGCTCACTCTGAAGATTCCGTGGCCCATTTCTTCAATACCTCCTCCCCAACACTAAATTACTGGTTTTTAATTAAAAAAAAACAAAAAGGCTACACACTCATGATACTCCTCTCCCTTTTAGACTTCCAATAAAAAAGAGTGTTAGGGTAGTCTCCACAAGCCCTCACTGGTGCTAACGCAATAAAAAAGAACAGATAACCACCCAACACAAAGAATCAATCACAAAAGTAACGTAAAGAAAATCAGGCAGTGGTTTACCGGAAAATAAATCCCACCGCAGCTACGGGCATCGCGCTTCTCTGCGCCACCAAGTGACCGAGGGAAAGAAGAGCTGCACGAGCAAGGCCGCCCGATGCCGAAGCTGGACAGCAGCTACGGGGCTTTACTATCCTTTTGGGCCCAGTTTAGAAAGTTTCCACCGCACGAAGTTTGAGGCGTGTAAGATGCACACGCACAAGCACTTTTGCTAGGAGGTTCTTAGAGGAAATTCATAAACGTACCCAAGCCTAAGAAGCAGCTTTCACTTTGCAATTTCAGAAACGGTACAGACCCTTAGAGAAGGCTAATGTAAAAGAGCCCCAATGAAAACCTTCCACACAAGTGAAGCGCAGGGAAAGGAAAGAGGGGAGACCTCTGGCAGCCTACCAGAAAAGCTGCCGAATTCGCTTCGGAATGTGGCGAGGGCCGGAGCGTCCGCAGCGCCGCCAAGCGCCCACAGAAGGGCAGAGAAGGCCAGGGCGCCGGGGCCAGGTCTCCGCGGCCGGGGGTGGGACAGGCGCCCAAGTCGGCCGGCCGCCCACTGACAGCGGGAGTCAGCGCCCTGCGTGCCCACTGCCACTGCCCGAGCCCAACCCGAGGCCAGGGCTGCGGGCACAGGCGCTGCGGCCGGCGGCTGCGTCGGTCTGGTACGGCTGGGGGCAGAAACGGCCCGGGGGGGGGTTTCTCACGGGTGCCTTGTCCTCTGTCCCTGGAGGAACCCCAGGACTGCACCCAGGGCAGAGCGGGGGCCCCAGGGCACTGTCCCAAACAGTTGCCGGACAAGGTCAAAGCGGCTTCTTCGGGGCAGAAAGATGGTGCATCCGGCTCCAGATCCAGTGTTGCAAGATAAACCCCCACACCGCTCTGCCCCCCGAAGAATGGCGGTCCCCGCACAGCCCGCCCGCAGGCCCAGGTGCGTGTGTACTGATGCCAAGCTCGTCACCGGCACCAGGGTAGACCCACACGAGGCCGTGGGGCCAGTGTTCAGGCAAGGACACTGACAGTGGGGAGAACCCCAGCAGCCCGCAGCCGCCGCCCAGCGCGGCCCCGCCCCGCCCGCGCCTCTTCCCGCGTCCTTCCCGGGCTCCTCGCGGGGCCTGTCCCCGGCCAAGTCTGTGCCACTGGTGACTCAAACTCTCCAAGTTTGTCAGTGAAAATGGCGTAATATTCAGGGCCCCTTCTGCACGCTCCGGCGCTTCACATGCGCACGAACCTCAGCACACCCGGAGGGAGCCGTGGGCACCGCGGCCGGGGGCGCAGCGGCTGCGCGGGGCAGGACCTCGCGGCGGCCGAGGGAGGGGCAGTCTCCGCGGCGTCAGAGTTGGCGCCTAGGCCAGCAGCACCCACAGGAGGTGCTGGGGGCGCAGTTCGCAGGCGGGGTCTCCAGAGCCCCAGTCGGGGGGCCGCCCCCAGACAAACGCAGAGGCGTGCGGTCTACCTGCCCGGTTATTCCAAAAATTCAGAAGATCAGCATGACACCGGCTAGATCTCGAGCTCTGCGCCGTCTCCAGGCGCCGCGCAGGGAGCACGCCCGCGCCCGCTCAGCTGAGGGCCAGCGACCGGGCTCCACCCCGGCCCGGGGCGGCAGCGCCCGCAGGCTGGCCAAGTCCTGGGCCCAACACGCTTCCCCGACGTCCCGCAAGTCCCTTTCAGCTGCCCGTTTTTCAGGTGGACACAAGCTGCACGGGCCATCTCAGGACACCTCCGAAATAAGCCAGTGCAGCGGCGGGGGCATCCCGGAGAACGGCCCTCCTCACTGCCCCCGGCCCCTGGGAGCGGCTACCCGAATGAGAGAGGGAAATGAAGGTCCGATCCCGCGCTGGGTGACAAGCCCCAAGCCCACGGAGTCGGCGAGCTCCATCTGAGGCGCCCGTGTGACCGGTGAGGGCGCCGCCGCCCGGAGGGAGGTGATCTCTTCGGGCTGCCCAGGGCTCGGCTGGCGAGGCACTCTCCTTTCTCTTTCACAGACGCCGTAGCTGGCCGGTCGTGCTGGCTCCCGTCGCGCGCTGGCCACCTCTTCCCAGCGCACCGCCGCCACGCTCTCCTGGCCCCCGGCCCCCCCGACCATGCAGACTCACTCCCTACGGTTCTCTGGGACCCAGAAACCACCGCTCTTCCCCTCGCGCCTCTCAGGGCTCCCTCCGGCTCCCCCCCAGTTTCTGACACTTGAGTCAGCGCTCACAGCGGCCGCAGCAACAGGGAGAGCAGGCGCCCCGGGCCCCTCGCCCACACAGGGCCGCTCTGCACCTGCGGGGCTCGCAGGCCCGTCTCCTAAAAAGCGGCAAAGCCCCACCCTACCCACGCCCGTTTCCAGCAGGGCACCCAGGCTTCCGGGTATGGCGCCCCAGCCCCGTCCAGGCCCGCTGGCCGTGCACCTCGCCCGCCTCGCCGAGGCTAGTTCGGCTGGAACTTCCCGTTTCAGGCTCCACTCACCGACAGCCCCACTTTCAGACCGTTCTCCCCAACCCCTACCCTTTATTCTGGGGGGGGGGGGGGCGGAGAGGGACAACACCCCGCTGGGCCACATGGGGCCTCCCAGTCCACGTGCCTCTCCGAGGCCCTGGGGGAAGGAGGTGTGCGCCCACCCAGGAGGCTGCCCAGCACGGCCACGTCTCCACCCCTCGGTGACCGCTGACTCCCAGCCCGCCTCCCAGCCAGCGGGCCCCGAAAGGGCCCAGCATCTTCCTGGTACCAGCGCTGCGGGGCCTGGCCAAGGCAGGCGCTCAGTGAGGTCCGCTGAAGGGCCCGACCGACAGCTGTGCGGACCCCACTTCTGCCCCAGGCACTGCCCAGGACGCCGCACGGACAGGTGAGCGCTCTGCCCCCACCCGCCTCCCATGCTGCGGTGCTGCGGTGCCGGCCGGCCCTGAGCTGCTCCCCTTCTCCCCTGGCCGACTCCTGTTGCCCAGGGCAGTCTCCCAGGCGTTTCTAGTTATTCTCTGCACACCAAGTTTCGTTTTCTTCTACAAGTCTTAGTTTTTGAGGGAACATCAAATCATTATTCAACCACCTCAGAGGTGTTTGGGGTAATTTTTTAAACGTTCATCTGTTGCTAGTTATTTAAGAGCTAATCTTCACACTCAAAGATTTTGTTCCAAACCAAAAACCGGGATTCTGCATAATCCAGGTTTGCTGTGAAACAACTACGTGCATTTGGGTTTCACGTGGGAGATGAAGGAAAAAAATGAGAAGCGTTTAGGTTTCAAGGAAATAACAGCACAGCAGCTCTGCAGTGCCGCTTTCAGTGCCGCTACGGTCCGAGCCCGCGTCTCGGGAGCTGTGCCGCTGCAAAGGCTCTGCTGGGAAAGCCACAGAGCGCCAAGCCCACTGCGGAGACGCCAAGCCCCAGACAGCTCAGTCCCGCACACGTGACGCTGCCTCGGGAGAACGCCACATTCCTGAACTTTGCTGCCCCAGGAGCCCTCTGGAAACGTGCGCGGGGAACCGACAGCGGCGGGCTCACGGGGAAGAGCCTGGCTCGGGATCCCTCGCCCCGTCCCCCCCGACGGCACCTGCAGCTCGGGGCCTCACGGGGCCTCGGGCTGCGCCCACATGTCGCCCGCGCGGGCGCGACGCGCAAGAGGCGGCCGCCCAGTGCCCCGAGCGGCGGGGGAGCGGGGCCCCGAGCACGAGCAGGGCCGCGCCAGGCCGCTTCGAGGGCCGGCGGCGTCCAGGCTGCGCCCACCCCCGCACCCCGGCCGCGACCCCCGGGGCACGCCGCGGTCCAGGCGCACCGGGGGGTGCTCGGCGGGGCCCAGGCGCGCGCGTCGCCGGGCCCCAACCTGCAGCCTCGACGGCGCGAGCCCCCGCCCGCGCACGGCCTCGGGGTGCCGGCGCCCCCGGCCCGGCCCCGGCCCCGGCGGGCACTTCCGGGCCGCGCCCCCGCGCGCCAAAACCGCCCCCGCGCGCCCGCGCCGCCGCGCTCACATTTTTCGCTGCCGCTCGAACTCGGCCTTCTTCTCCTCCTCCTCCCGCTTCTGCTTCTCGTCCAGGCTGCTGCGCTTGCTCACCGTGCGCCCGAAGATGTCGATGCGGTCGGGCGGGGACGACGCGCGCTCCCGCTCGCGCTCGCGCCGGGACACGGCCGCGTTGGTGGAGCGCGAGCGCGAGCGCGACTCCCGCCGCCGGTTCCGTTTACTCTCCCGGGACTTGGAGCGCTTCCGCACGCGCTCCTTGTCCCGCGAGCGCGAGCGCGAGCGGCTGCGCTTCTTGTTGTGCTTGCTGCTCTTGGTGTGCTTGGAGCGGGACAGGCTCCGGCTGCGAGACCGGCCCATCCTGCCGGCCCACGCCGACGGCCGCGGGCTGCGGCCCGCGCGCCCGACGCCCTCGCCTGCGCCCCGGCCCCGGCCGGCGGCCCCGCGGAGGCCGAGAGGGGCACGCTGTCCGCCCGCTGCCTTCCCGCCGCTGCCCGAGGCGCAGGCCGCCGCCGCCGACCAGGCCGCAGCGCCAGGAGTTGCTAAGATGGCAGCCGCGGCTGCACCGGCCGCCCCTCCCACAATGCCTCGCGCGGAACGCGCCGGCGTGCGAGCCCCGCCCCCTGCCGGCGGCGGCCGAAGGCGTGGCGAGCGTCGCCGAGCGCCAACGACCGTGGCCGAGCGCGCTCGGCTCCTTCCGCCAGCCCGACACGTGGGAGCCGTCTCGCGGCTTCTGCCCGCGTGTGCTTCACGTCAAATGCGCGCACCGGAAGCGCGCCCTCTGAGGGCTAGACCCTTCCCGGACGGAGGCCTTGCGTCCCGGCGCTGGCTTGCCCGCAGCCCGCCAGGCTTTGGCGGGGACCCCGGGCGCGCCGCTGGGCGCGGGGGTTCCCGGCGCTCTGCAAGTGCCGCCCGCGGTCCATCGTCGCGGCGACGGGACGCCGAGGGCCGCAGGGGAAGCTCACGGGCCGGCGGCGTCCAGCCTCGCACGGACCCAGGAAACCCCACTGAGCCCTGGCCAGGAAGGCTGTGTCCCTGCAGGCACCCCATGCCCTGTCAGTGCCCCCCGAAGCGGGGCCGGTCTGTTCACACCTGATGGGAGCCTCGAAACCCCAGGGCCTGATGTTGCGTGAACACTGCCTTCCCTCCAAGGCGTAGCTCGAGAGAAAATCAGAAAAAAATGCGACATGTCCCTTTGGAACAAGCAATATCCTATGAAAAGGGAAATAATAAAAGCCATTTCTCCGCAGTGGCACCAGAAGCTGTCCAATACTTAGGACTAGCAGGTTCCATGGGCTTGATGAAATCCCTCAGCCTTTGCTGAAAGGCAGAAAGGGATCTGAGTCGATGGAAAGAATGTTATCTTCGGCCTGTCACGCATCGTTGCTATGATATGCCACAAAAAGTAAAGGTCTGTTTATCTTAAGAAGGACAAGAATGTGAGAAACTCCACAGTCTGATACATAAGGCACCGTCTAATATATAAGAACGATGCTTTGATTTAGTGGGGAAAGACTGGTTTGTTCCTAAATGCTGCTGGCATAATTCGAAGAAACACATTAAAAAGAAAGTACAGTTAGCAGGACTTTGTGTCATCGCAGGAACGAAAACAAATGCAAGGTGGACGGAATCCTAAACATTCAAAACACGTTTTTATTTACAAAGAGGAAAAACATAAAAAGGAGTCTATGAAGTGATGATTCTACCACCTGTAGATCTGTTTAAAACGCAAAATCCTGTGTGCTTTTCCTAGAAACTCCCATCTAGCCAAAGTTTTTGATTTCGGAGTGTCTCCTGTTGTGTGTTGATGAAGCATAATGGACTTGCGGGCCCAATAGTGAGTGCCACTTTTGTGGACAAATCTGTGCTGGTTGCCCATAGGTGTGTGCCTACATTTAAAGAGCAGATTGAGCCCTGGGGCCGGGGGGCTGATCTCTCAGTAGCTCACTTAGCACCCATCGGTCTTGGCTGTTTCTTAGATCAACTTCCTAAATTTTCCTGGAGTTATTGGAGACACCGTTGATTTCCATCCATCTCTAGCCCATGCAACCCCTCTCTTTGAAGTGTTAGTCCTTCACAGTGCAATTTACAAATTTGCAATTTTTAAAATGTTCATTCTTTAAAATCCATCTTGCTTGTGTGGAAGTGTGCCCCATTTGGGGGACTGGGACTGAGTTCCTCTCTGCTGTACCTGGCACAGCAGCACTCGACAGCACATCTTGTGAAGGAGTAAATAAGTACAGGCTGTGTTGTCTGATTTCCCCCAGCAACCTTAAAACACAGCTTATTCTAAAATTGCTTTAGAAAATTCACAAATTACATAATATTATATAACTTGAGCACAGAGTGAACCAATTTCATCACAACGCTGATAAAATCAGCAAAACTCTGGCTTCCCCCAAACTATCTTTTGACTCAAAACTTTCAGTTTTGTCCAAAACATGCGGCCCTTTGTTAAGGCAACTGTTACTCTCATTCTCCATCTAAGACTATGTGTGGTTCATTATAAAATTGCAAGTGTGCCCAATAAAAAGAAAGGGAATCCTGGACTCTGAGAGAAGAAACTGTTTTCTGCTGGAGAGAGTGCTATTAACAACTCAGGAGAGGTCATGTTTTTCCTGCTCAGATACCTGAGAACAGGGCACCCCATGCCTTCTCAGCCCTTGCGGAGACTCCAGCTAACCTCTGCAGGCTGGGAGCGAGTCCGTCCAAATAAGAGGGTCACGTAAGAAGCAAATCCTGAACTAGCGAGGAGAGTAAGGATCATTGCAAGGGGGAAGGGGGTGGGGTGACTATTGCAATAGGAGAAGGGAAACAACAGGAGGGGGAGAATGTCCTGAATCTAAGGTCTCCAGATTTAGATGAAAAGGGTTTTCTTTTCTAGAGGAGGAAAGGAAGATAGAAAGAACTGGGAGGTGGGGTGAAAGGGGAGCTGACAGGATGGGAAATCAGGGAATGTTTCCATCGAAGCCTGTCTGGTCCCAGAAGGAGCAGAGAACTGGCTCTGGCTGGAGGTGGACCGAAGTCCCCACCTGAGCAGAAGGGGAGCTCAGCCACGGCTGGGCCCACGTGCATTTAGTGCCACGGATGGGGGTGGACCGCGGCTCAGTCAATCAGTTATGAAGCCGAGAATGGGGTGTGGAGGGCCTGCATCTGGCCTTGTCCCCCATCATCAAAGGGGCACCTTAGTCTTCTCCAGGTCACATGGGGAAGAGGGTCCTTGCAATGAGCTGTCTCCACAGCCCAGAGGGTGGGGGATTTCTTAATTTTGACTTGGCAGGGGATTCAGTAACATTCACCTTGTCAAAAGTAAGGACTTCCAAAGACAACCTGGGTCTTTCTTTATTCTTCTGACTGCCCCCTCCTTTTTTTTTTCACTAAATCTTTTCTGATGTTTATGCTTTTCCTTTACTTCTCTCCAAAGAACTTCTTTTAATTTTTCTTGCAAGGTAGGCCTGTTGGTGACAAATTCCCTGTTTTGTTTTTTTTTTTAATCTGAGGAAATGTTTATTACTCCTCTTTGGAGGATAATTTTGCCGGGTACAAATCTTGGTTTATTTTTTTGTTGTTGTTGTTCTCAAATCCATGGCTTAATTTCTATCAATAATTTTGGAAAATTCTCAGCCATCTTTATTTCAAGTATTATTCTGCTTCTTTCTCTTTTTTTTTCTGGAATGTTCATTAGTTTATCTTTTGCAGTTGTCCCAGAGTTCTTGGATAGTCAGCTCAACTTTTTAAATTCTTTTTTCCTCTTTGCATTTTAATTTGGGAAGTTTCTATGAACATATCTTCAAGCTTACTGATTGATTCTTTGACTGTGCCCGGTCTACTTAAAAGCCTGTTAACAGCAGTGTTTTTTTTTTAAAGATTTATTTATTTATGCATACAAGCTGGGGTGCAGGCCAGAGGTGTGGGGAGGGTGAGAGGATTCACCAGAGTGGGGAGCAGAAAAGGCAGACTGACTGAAACACACTGCTGAGGGGAGCAGCGGGTGAGGCAGGCAAGGTCTGCTGTGGCATGTGGGCAGCTCCCTGGCCGGGGATGGAAGTCATGCTGCAGTGGCTGTGGACAGCTTCACAGTGCTGAGACTTAACCCGTTGCGCCACCAGGGAGGCCCTAACAGCAGTGTTGTTATTTTTTTAACATACAAGCTGGGGTACAGGCCAGAGGCGTGGGGCGGCGAGAGGGTTCACCAGAGAAAGAGTGGGGAGCAGAACAGGCAGATCAGAAGTACGCTGCTGAGGGGAGCAGCGGGTGAGGCAGGAGAGGTCTGCCCCACCATGTGGGATTCTCCCCGGCGGGCGTCGAACTCGTGTCGCCGCCGCGGACAGCTCCACAGCGCAGCGCTCAACCGCTGCACCACCGGGGAGGCCCTAACAGCAGTTTTTGATTGACAAGATGTCCTTTGCATTTCCTTGTCTCTGTTTACTTAACTGTCCCTGGCACATTGTCCGGTCTTCCCACCAGAGCGCTTAACATCTTAGCTGTCGTTTATTTGCCAAGCTGGTAATCTTAAAATCTCTACCACATTGCAGCCCGGTTCTGATGTTGGCGCTACAGACTTGGTTTTATATTGCCTTTTAGCTTTTTGTTGAAAGCAGACATGATGTACTGGGCAACAGATCCATTTATCGAGGTTGACAGGCCTTTGGTGTGAAGTCTTGTTTTTCTGGCTGGGAGTTAAGATGTGTTCACTGCTGCCTGTAGCTGTTGAGTCAGGAGCTTCAATGTTCTCTATAGTCCTGGACTTGTTTCACCGTTTTCTTTGGGTGTTTCCCTGGGAACTCTTTCCCGAATAGATCCAGGGCTGTATTCCCAGTTATTATACGGGAGGCTTATTAACTTGGTGGTGGGTGTTTGGGGAGGGGATTCATTCTATAACCTCATGATTAGGTCTCCGCATTGCTTTGAGTCTGTACCCCGGGCTTTGCTCTCCACAGGGTGTCTTGTCTTTCTCTTTCCTTTCAGGTAAGAAGAGCAGGCCAGAGGTGGGTGGAGCTGGCTGATGTCTCTTATCTCCCACGTTGGTGAGGCCTTTGCTCTCCTGGGTAGATGTTTGTTGAGATATATTTCAGAATGACTCCTTCCTCCCCTGCTCCCAGCCAAACATGTGAGTGTCCTTCCCCTGTCTTCACTGTGAGAAACTGCTGGAATTCCTGGAGATAAGAACCATGAAAATGTAGGAGATCTTCTCTAATACTGGGTCCCCAGGCATCTTTAGCTCTCAATCAGTCCATCCTCAGGCCCAAGTAACTTGTGGAAGCTTCCATTTCTGTGTTTCTACCCATCCCTGGCTCCAGCAGCTTCTGCCTCAGGCAAGCTGGTCTGCGTTCTCTGTGTTTGCCTCAAAGTCCAGTTTCTAGATGCTGACTAGCATGTGTGTGATAGAGCCACGAAGAGACACTAATTTTCACCTTGCTCAAATTTTTTCTTGTTCCAAGGGAGGGAAACATAACTTCCAGGCATGTTATTTTTACATTTAATCATTTTTTTAAATTCCCATAAAAATCACACACTGGTCATCTCCGAATTCATCAGCTTCTTTCAGATCTTTTCATTACCTAATTTTTAAGAACCGGTAAGAATGGCCTACTGTCCTCCCTCCCTCTTATTTTTTAGTCCACACTTATTAAATTAAATGGAGATCAACTGTTTTATTGAAGTACCTTCGTGGTGTTTATGGGTCAGGGGATTAGCACATAGCGGCAAATTATTACGCCCCAAGGACTGTGCTAAATGCTTCTCAAACTTGAGTGTGCACTTAAGTTGCCCAGAGAGCTGTGTTAAATGCAGATTCTGGCTTTGTTGGTGCAGGGTCTGGCCTGGCTCTCAGCATTTCTCATGAGATGACTTCCGGTGGCTGCTCTGGGGTCGCGCGTGTCCTCCAGCGTCATTACAGATGCAGACGCGGCGTGTCGTGGCTTTGACACACAGCTGTGCCGCTGCTCAGCCTTTGAAGCTGTTCTTCAGACCAAGAGAGATCGGGACAGATGCATGGGAACGCGTGTCCCTGCCCCCCCGCAGCCACAGCCCCTCAGGTCTGTCTCTGGGTAGGACACTGCTGTCCGCTGGGTTTGCTCTCCAGGAGCACGTGCTCAATGCCAGCCTGGCCCCTGGGAATGTTCCCTTAACTGTAAGAACTGTAGTCTTGACAGAGGTGTCAAGGTCAGATGAGGTGGTACTGGCGTGGAGTTCCTGCATCCCATCCGTAGGAGAGGAAAGAGTATGCATGCATGTGCGCGCGCACACACACACACACACACACACACACACACACACACACACACACACGGTCATGGGGATACTGAGACGGAGAGCGGACTCAAGCAGCCGCAAGCCAGGAATGCGGGTCCCCAGCAGAATCTGGAAGAGGTGGGAAGGATTCTCCCCCAGAGCCTTCAGAGGGAATGAGAGTCTCGATCTAGAACTTCCAGCCTCCATAATCGTGACACGATAAAATCTTGTCTCCTTAAGCCTCCAAAATTGAGACAATTTCTCACGTCAGCCCTAGCAAACTAACAGACACATAATCTGACTCCTTGGCTTCCGGGGTTCTGACCTGTCTGTCTGCCCCCTGAATTGTCAGCAGGCCTGGGGTGCCTATGAGGGTGGAGCCCTCAGACCCTCAGAGCCCTCATCCCACTCTGCTGTTTCGTTGACTTAAGAAAATCAGAAAAAAAAATAATGTTTACACTATGAAAACAATTTAACTGTGCTGGTCTTTGAGAAGAGAGGCCCCCGGTTTGCTTTTGTTTTCAAATTCATTTGAAAGTAAAGCAGTATTTTTCGACAAAAAAAAAAAAAAATTACTCCACAGGAGAAAATCCTGTATGCATGCAATTAATTGCCTGCATATTTTCTGGGGAGCTGTACTGCTAAGCAGGATTTATCATCAGAAACTCTGACATTCAGAAAAGAAGAACCTGTTGGCATTGCCTTATGTATATGAGCTGCAGAAAGTGACAATTTAGAACCATGATTTATTTTCTTTCTTTTCTCAATCAAATACAGTGTTTTGGCTTTAACTGGCCTTCAATGAAGATAAGGTAGATGAAAACCAATTTTTCCCCTATTTTTTCCCACCTGGACATGCTCAGTAGCAGGGGAATAATATTGTTCCCATTCCTACACTTGGGAACAAGTGACCCAAAGGTGGTGGCATAAGCTACCATGTTATTTCGGTCAAAGGTTCCAGGCTCAGGAATTCAGACTCGGTGTGGCTACATCTTATCTCTCCTCTGTAGTGACTGCAGGCAAGTGTGACTCAGTGGCCACAAGACTCAAACGGCTGGCAGCTGATGCTGACTGTCGCCTGGAGAATCTTTACTGTCACTTTCGTGTCATCTTTTCACTTGATCTGGGTATCCTTGCAACAATCTGGCCTCACACATTCTGTGCTCCAAATGTGAGGGGCTCAGGAAACAGTGGCGGCACCTACCTTCTTTTCTATTCTTTTCTCACCTGCTTCCAGCAGCCGCCTGACTCACTTCTGCTATCGTCTGTGGTTACTAGTGGGCCACTAGGATCGGTTCAGAATTAAGGAGGAGGAAACCTAGAAACCACCTCTTGACTGGAGGCAATCAAAGGCTGGTCTATTTCAAAATCATCCAATACCAATCCATGATTCCATAACATGATTCAAATGGTATTGTATTCTCATTGGAAGAGACTGTTGAATTTCTCTCTGATTTTGAGTCTAATATTCCCTCATCCTTGCTTTCCTGAGCCTCAAAATGAACAGTTGCACTAGGTGGACTCTACAAATCCTTTGCAGGGTTATGATTTTGTCTCTCCTGCAATTGTACCAATCAAAATGTTAATGATCGTAGCTCGAATTTCACAGCTGATGTTTCCCTGAGAGGAAGTTACTATGCCACTGATAGTGTCTAGGGCGGAAGGAAGCAGAAACAGCTCAAGCGTGACTAGGTCACTATTTGTTTGCATAGTCGCCCTTCAGAGGGACAAAACACTTCCTCATAGGGAAGTGACGTCAATGCGAGTCATAGTCCAGGTAAGAGCAGACTTACGGCCTTTCACTTGGCAAGGTCACTGTGAAGACATGTCTGAACTCAAAGGGGTGGGCCCTTGTGTTCTGCTATAAGGTGAGTACCACACTGTCCTCCGAGAAGTGTCCACCTGAGACCAGCAAGTGGAATTCCTAAAGGTGGGCCCAGTGCGAACCCTGACATAAACACTCAAGATGGCGGCGGCCTCGCAGGCGTCAGGCAACCTTGGGCGGCTGCTGGGAGCGTCTCAGAGGCTCCTTTGCCTGGCGGTGCCTTTGTTTGCAGACCAGAGGCTTCCCTGGAAAAGAACAGAGGGAAACATCCACCAAGGGGCGGGCTCGCTGTGTGCTCCCAGACGAGCGGTGCTCTTTGGGCAATGGCAGAAGCGAGAGGAAGGAGAAACGGGGTCCCTTTCTTGAAAAGGGGTGATTTTGTTTTGAATTCCATCAAAACAGATCCACAGGGAGAACTTTCTGGAACTCACCACTTCTAGCTACTAGATCAGATTCGTTAGCATCAGATTTTAAAAAGGCCTGGGCTTCCTGTTTTTTGCAGAAACCGGGGCAAACCCTTGCAGACCCCCCTCTCCCCCCAGCCCCGCCCCATCCCAGAGGAGGTGCGTTCTCCAGCAGCTGTCCTCCCCCCAGGGATGTGACTGGACAGTGCCTGCTGCCCTTGCAGGACGGGGGGACAGACAGCCACCTGCCACGTGAAAGAGGACTGAGGAAGAAAATCTCGGTTTTGTGAACTGTTCTCAACAGGTGGTGGCCAGAGGGAGCTTGACTTTCTGGGAACTTTGTCTGGTGATGTGTTTTCCAAAAAAAAAAAAAAAAGTGGTTGCCGAGGCATGGAGCTCTCAAAATCAAGCTACTGGAAAAAGAACGGTTTTTCTTCATGGCTGCTTGGCCGTTCTAGATGTTCAGCTAAGGTTGCCAGACACAATACAGGGCAATTTGAATTTTAGGTAAACACGGTTCTTAAAGGGTCAATATGTCACAAATACTGACTGCATTGACTATTCCTCTCCTATGGGATGCACTTCAAAAAAAGAGTGCATTGTTTACATGAAATTCGAATTGAACTGGTGACCCATATTTTTCTTTGCAAACTCACAATGCTAACGACATCTCCTTCCTGTTTTTCTTTCTCTCAAGGAAGTTCTTGCTGCTCCCCATGAATTGCTGGTGATCACATTCACAGACTCCCCAAAACTTTTTGATTTGCCATGTTGGCCTCTTCCAGAAAATAAGAGTACTGTCTTTCTCCACCCCCAACGGTTGTTTTACCAGTTCTGTAAGAGAAAGGCTCTCCCGAACACTATGCATCAAGTTTGAGGATTTTTGCTTGTCTGGTGAGAAACAGTGCATCTCAGCATGGTTTTAACAACTATTTTTCTTATTAAAGGAGATAGAGCATTTTTCATGCGTTTAAAATGGACTACTCTGCATTGATTTTTCTGAGCAGACTCTATAACTTTGTGTGTCTATTTTTTTATTAAGCTTTGTGTTTCCTCTTAATTTCGAGGAACTCTTTCTGTTAGCAAGTTCAGTGCTTTGTCTTGAAAATGACTGGAAATATTTTTCTCCCATTTTAAGTGCCCTTCGGGTCACTTCTAATGGGTCAAGGCCAGAATTCTACTGTCTGGTTTTAGTATCAGGCTTGCAGCTCTGTTTTGGTTGGCATTTGTTTAGTTATACTTTGCTTAGCTTTTTAGATCCAACTGAGTTAAATCACCTCTGGGAATGCTTTTTCCTTTTATTCGTGTTTTATCTTGTTTTGCCATTTCTTACTTGCATTTTCATGTTGTATGTGGTCTCTCCTGCCCAGCAGAGAGCTCGCTTTTGCTTTGCGATCACATCGAGGAGCCTCTTCTGTTAGGAAGTGATTTCATCTTATTTTCGTTACTGATTGACAGATCTGTCTGGCATTAATACATGCGTGTTATTTCATGCTGTCTTTCATTTTAAGAGTATTTTTAAAAAGTCTCTCACTATATGATAGCTTCTTGACTTTTTGTATCGAGTTTCTGCAAGGCATGTACTCTTGTTCTATTGGTTGCGTTCTTTTTTTTTAAAAGATTTATTTATTGATGCATACAAGAACTGGGGTGTAGGCCAGAGGTGTGGGGGGTGAGAGAATTCCTCAGAGACAGAGTGGGGAGTGGAACAGGAGGATCTACTGAAGTACACTGCTGAGGGGAGCAGCAGGGAGACAGGAGAGGTCTGCTGCGCCCTGTGGGAAGCTCCCTGGCCGGGGATCGAACTTGTGCTGCAGTGGCTGCTGATCACTTCATCATGCTACACTTAACCCGTTGTGCCACCAGGGAGGCCCTGGGTTATTTTTTTTTTTAAAGATTTATTTATTTATGCACACAAGAGCTGGGTGCAGGCCACAGGTGTGGGGGTGATGAGAGGATTCCCCAGAGACAGACTGGGGAGCAGAACAGGCGGATCCACTGAAACCCACTGCTGAAGGGAGCAGCGGGGAGACAGGAGAGGTCTGCTGCGCCCTGTGGGAAGCTCCCTGGCTGGGGATCGAACTCGTGCTGCAGTGGCTGCCCACAGCTTGATAGCACTGAGACTGACCCCCTGCACCACCAGGGAGGCCCTTGGACGTGTTTTTAAGAATAACAGAGCACAAACTTTTATTTTCCGGATGGCAGTGAGGATGTTGGGGCCGTCTCCCGCCTCCCTCTCTTCCTTCTATAGCTTGATCTGGTGATCTCAGGCAATAATAGTCTCGTTCTCAGGTTCGCTTTTGACCCGTGGGATCTGCTTACGCTTCTCTTACTAGATGTGTTTGCTTCAGGCCCACCCTCCAGCTGCCTGCGCGCACTTGGGGACTCTCCCTTCCTTCCCCTTCTCTTGCCCAGCTAGCCTGTCTTCTTAGCATCTCTCAGCACAATGGCACCTGCCTGCTGGTTCCCTCCTCAGCGCTGAACCTGCCCAGCCAGGCCGGCTGGAGAGCGGGCTGATGGTCAGCGATGCTCAGCGCAGTGCTCGCCTGTGCCCGCAGGCTCGTGGCCCCCGAGCCTCTGGAGCCGCACAGCCCCTCACCTCTGCCTGTCAAGGGCAGCTTCTCGGTGTGGCCTTCCGACCCAGGCTTCCTTTCATGGCCTGTGGTGTGTCAGCTTCTCCCGTCTGAGCGCCTGCTCTGCTGCCTCCTGTTGTGCTTTGCAGCGAGGAAATCAGAGGCCGGCCTGAGCTCTGTCCCCGCCTGAACGGGTCTTTCTTCCTCCCTGTAGTCGGGTAACGGGCACTGAGGATTGGGTTGGTTCCTCAGGCATAGTAAATAATCCCTGCTGTTCTAAATAAATAAAAAAAGTAACAGAGCTGTGCGTGACTCTCTGTGTGGAAAGGGCCGAGAAAGAAGAGATAAACGTGTTTGTATGCTTAAAATATTTCTGAAAGAATAATGAAGAAAGGGTGACCTTGTGGGCCGACGGGGGAGGGAAAGATATCGCAGACACAGCAAAAGGGAGCCTTCCACTGTGTGTCTTCTGAACGTGTGAATTCAAACCCTGGGAAAATAACATCCCTTCCAATGACACGAACTTGGTACTAAGTCTTAGGCACGCTGGAAATAATCTGTGTGCTAAAACCTGACCAAGTTTTAAAATAAGGATGAAAGATAATGTTAGCAAGACATTCCCTGCTTTATTAGACATCAACATGTTCCACAGATTTCTAGAATTCAGTGGACTTAGACCAAGCTCAGAGAGTCCAGAGAATGGGCTGGGATGACATGGGAGAGCAGATTTTGCCTGGACACAGTCCAGCTCGGGAACCAGTCCTGTCTGGCCCTTGTCCTGAGTCCACCCCCCTCATCTGCAGGGGGCATCCTCTCCCCCTGGGGCTACTGCTCAAACGCGCATCCGTGCAGACAGCCGCGGGAGTGACCCGTCACCACTTCCCCGAACACCCTCTCTGTCTTCGCACCGCTCTTCACTGGGCGCCCGAGAGCCCCTCCAGCCCCCCTTCTGGTGGCCGGCCACTCCAGCTGGCAGCCCAGCGCCGACCGGCCCGTTGGCCTTAGTGCCACCAGCGGCTTAGAGCAGATCCTTCCTCTTTCTTGAAACACACTCCCCTTCTGCTCTCTGGCTGCCACACCCTGTCCTCCTCGGGGGTCATTCTCAGAATTCTCTTTCTCTTCCCTTGGGCCCGCCAGTCACCTCTGTCTACACTTCCTGCTGGGCCTGCCCCAGCCTGCATGCCAGGGAGTGCTGGTGACCTCCTCAAACTGTGTCTCCGCCCTGACTCCCCCTGAGGTCCAAACATCTGCTCCATGGCACTGCTAGGGCAGGGGCGGGGGTGCAAGACAAACTGCTGATGGTCCCAGCTGGAGCTTTCTGCCCCCGGTGTCCCCGCTTTGCCCGACTATTCTGCCTGTGTCCAGATTCCTCCCCTTCCTTCATGTCCTGCAGGTCTGGGGCCTGCGAGCTGTCCCTTAACACCGCAGCTCAAGTCGGTGCCTCCGCGCCCCCTGGGAGAGCCCCACCTCCCTCTCTTACTGGCTCCGAGGGCCTCCGCACGGCTCCCAGCCGCGTTCCCGACTCGCTTCAGTTTCCCCACTCCGGAGGAGCTGGAGGCTGGTGCTGATGGGAAGAGGGAAGGAAATACCCAGGAGAACACACAGCTGCAGCCCCGCAAGCGGCAGTCGCCTCGGCTCCGAGGAAGCCTGGCATGGCAGCCAACACTGCTTCACCCATTCACCTGCAGGAAACACGAAGATTCACCAGAGTGACAGCTGAAGGCTGGAGCAGAGCCCTGTGCCATCCAGAAGTTTAAGTCCGGGATTTTCTTCTTTGTCAGGAGGAGCAGGGACTCAGCGCACTTTTCAATTACTGACTCTTCATTTTGTTGCTGAAGTTTCGCTCACAAACGTTATTCCACCTGACAGTGGCAGGATTGAGCTGCAAAGTCACGCCTGCGCGGCCTCACTTTCGTCTGCAGGGACGGTCCTGGGCAGATTTGCCTAGACGGGCTGATGTTGCCTGTGCCTCCCTGGCGGGGCTGAGCGCTCCCTGCTTCAGACGCGGGCTGCGGGGTCCCAGGAGCTGTGCAGCATCTGGGGGGCTGGGGGTGAGTGTGGCCGTCTGTGCTTTTGTGTGCATTTAGTCTGGAAAATGTCTAGGTTGGATTCAAGGTCAAGCTTTATTTCCTACTGGAGGCAACTCCATGCACTTGTTCCTCAGGCCCAGACGCTGTTCTCATTCCACATTCAGAACTTAGTGTGGAGATTTTTGTTTGAACACAGACAGGAGACAGGTCATTAACGTCTCTGACCCCTCCCCAAAGACCAACAAAGGGACAGAAAAGTGCCCGTGACCCCAAGCTGCGAACAGCAGATGCAAGAGCGAGGGTAGAAGGGGCAGCAGAGGACGGAGGAGGCCACGGCGCTTCTGCGAGCTGGACAGTCAGAACAAACTGCTTGAGATGTGGGGGGGGCAGAACCTGCAGCCAGACTTTTCCAGAAGGGGTATGGCGAGGACGCCAGCCCCCCACCCCTCTGGCTCAGGGGTCGAGGCTGGTGGGACAGGCTGCGCCGAAGAGGGCGGGGGGTGAGGGTCTGAACAGCGGTCAGGTTTCGAGGCCCCGTTCCCGTCAGGAGGCCGGGGAGCAGCCCCCCTAGTCTGCAGCCGGCCAGCCGGCGGGGGCAGGAGCGAGCACAGAGCAGCGGGGGCAAGGGTGCACAGCAGAACTGCGGGTACGCGAAGTTACACAACAACCAGATGTGATCTCGTCTGGAGTGCACCTTGTTTGGGGCGAGGAGGTGGGTGTGTGCCCTCATTTCGGGCACGTGGCGTGTGCTCTGTGTGTGTTGGGTGCGGGGGGTGCAGGTGATGCGCGTGTGCATTGCGTGTGTGGTGGGTGTGTCCTTTCTGCTGTGTGTGGGGGTGGATGTGTGTGTGTTGTTTATGTCGTGTGTAGAGTGTGTTGTGTGTAGAGTGTGTTGTGTATGTGGGGTGTTGTGTGAGGGGCTGTGTTGGGAGTGCGGTGTGTGTTGTGTGTGTGTGTGTGTGTGTGTGTGTATCTGAACCTCAGCACCATCACTTCTCACAGCTCTTCCAAAAGAATTTCGCCCTCAGTTGCTCAGCTGGCCTCGCATGTTCCCCACTTGCATCCCTGACTCCCCCTCTCTCCCCCTCCCCTCTGGTCTTTCCGGCCACTCCCTGCCCCTCTGTGACGGGCCGTGGTGCTTCCGCTCCGCAGCCTCAGCTATTCTGTTGTCAGCCATGTCTCCTGGCTTCAGGAGAATGTAAAACGTGTGTCCTACTTAAACAGCTTCGTGTTACTCCTTCTCATTTCTGTGCAGAAAGGCGATGCATAAGATACACATTTTCCCGATTTCAGGGTGCCGTGGCTGCGGAGAAGGTTTGAGGAGGCTCCTTGGGTTTCCCAGGCGGGAGGACCCGGCCCCAGCCACAGCGCAGCCCACCCCCCTTCCCCTGCCCCTCAGGCCATGTGTTTGGTGCTGCTGTGACATTAACCTCTGGAAGGTATATGCTTTTTGAGCCAACGAAAGTCCTCAACAGATGAAATTTTTCATATAGTAGCTTTATTCTGAAACAATTTATATTTACATCGGCTGCCATGTGTAGTACCTAGAGTATCTTTTGCTATTTAGATAGATATATAAATATATTTTTGAACTAAAGTGGAAACAATACTCGTTGTTCTAGAACATTTCTTTATATGCATCCAATATGTGGGTAATCTTTGTGTCAGAAAACACACACCTACATGATTCTGTTTAATGGCTTCAGAGGTGGCAAATGCACCATCATTTATCGAACAAATCCTTTATTTATGCCAGGCAGGCTCTGGCGCTGTTTATAAACCTTCTACTATTTACAATGCGCAGTGAGGGTAACTGCGGTGAAACTGTTTGCTGGCTGACTCCCGGCATAGGTTTCCCTCAGGGCAGTCCTGAGTTGGGAGACTCAGCCCACGGGGCACAGCCCCAGGCCCCCGACGCAACTTTGCCTGACAACCCCAGGGCAGACCCTCTTCACCCGAAGCAAATGGGATCTTAGCTTCTGTATGTCTTCAAACTGGAGGACACCTTTTTTGCCTTTTCAGCCCATTTGTATGTTTTTGATGACTAGTGAGGCTGAGCAGCTTTTATTGGAGGACCCCTGTAAGCATTGAAATAAGACATATTTTTTTGCCATTTAAAAAGACCTCTCTGCTGGGCCTCCCCAGTGGCCCAACGGGCTAAGTCTCCGCCTCTGAAGCTGTCCGCAGCCGATGCAGGACGAGTTCGATTCCCGGCCAGGGAGCTTCCCACAGGGCTCAGCAGACCCCTCCTGTCTCCCCGCTGCTCCCCTCAGCAGTGGATTTCAGTAGATCCACCTGTTCTGCTCCCCACTCTCTCTGGTGCATCCTCTCACCACCTCACATCTCTGGCTTACACCCCACTTCTTGTGCCTAAATAAATAAATCTTTAAAAAAAAGATAAAATAAAAAGACCTCCTGTCCCTGGCCCCCACCTACCCGGCGCCATTTCTCTACCTGCTTTGCCACACCCCCACCTGCAACGGCCCCCCTCTCCTGCTCGTACTCCTGCCTCACCACCCAGCTGCTGCGTTGCCTGAGGTCCTGCATGGGGTGTCCTTGCTCAAACCCCTGGGCTGTGACCGCTGACCAGATGACACAGCACCTGGACGGCCACCTAAGAGGACAGCTCCCGTGCAACCTCCACTCCCCCTTGCCGCCCTGGGGGTCCCCCGAGCTCCTCTCCGGCCTCAGGGAAACCACGTTCTTCCTCAGCCCTTCCTCCCGCGCTCTCCTGCTCCCTGCTCCCTTCCCTGAGGACCCTCGTAGTCTCTCAGCAAAAATTGGTTCGTAATGTCTGAACAACTCATGGCTGGAAGGAATCTTCTCGGCCATTTACTGCAGCCGCTCTAGCTGTCCCGTCGTGTGGAGAGAGAACAGGGCTGACAGCCACGGCAGGCCTCCCGCAGGGTTTGGTAAGCCACCTCCCGAAGCCTCGTTAGTCTTTGGCTGCCTCTGGTTGGCAGAAATTCCCTTTCCTATTCAGGCTTCGTCATTCCCATTCAGTGGTCTAAATTCTGCCAAGCAGGGCGATGCTGAACACCTCTATTTCTCCTCCGCAGGGTGCTCACTCAGATAACTGAAAACCCCAACCCTGTTTCCTTTGGTTTCTTAGATACACGGCTGGACTATGTCTGCGGTGTGTTTTTCTGCCTTCCTGGACCCCAAGCCCTCTTGCTCCGCTGGCCTCAGATGCCCCTCTCCGCTGGCTTCTCAGGGACTGCGCTTGTCTCCCTGCATCACCGTCTCTTCGCCCACACGCACCCTTCTGGCTCCAGCATCACGGAGCCTGGGTTCCCCTCTCCCCATGCTGTGTCAGACTCCACACCCCCATTTTCATAACGACTATCTTACAACGCGATCCTTTCTCTTCCCAAATGAAATTCATTGACAATAAAATTTACACCTAGTAAAAATATTAATAAAATGCTTTGGCCATAATAAAATACAGAAATTAGAGGAACGCAGTTCATAACAGAATCATCTTTGTTCGTGTGCAAAAGCTTGGGCGATGGAAGTCACTTCATAAGTGGGTCCCACTTCAGGTGTCTCTTCGTGGCACCCGTCTCCAGAGAGTGGCCGGGCCTGGGGACGTGCGGCTTGTGAGCAGAATACAGCAAGAGGGGTGGGTTGTCGCTTCCAGGATGACACCTTAAAACATCACCCCCACCCTCTCTGTCTCTGTCTGTCTGTCTCCCTGGCTCTTGCTTTTTCTGGTGAAGCAAGTGGCCCTCAGAGAAGTCCACATGGCACCATGCATGGACTCTGCCACCACAAGGTCTAGCCCTTCCCAGGGAGGCGCTCAGTCCCAAGCCACAGGGGACTGGATCTTGCATCAGCCACCCGAGCGTGGCCTCTCCACGGTTACGCCTGCTGATGAGACCGCAGCCCATTTGGTTTCTTGATTGCAGCCTTATCAGAGACCCTGGCCCAGAGGAAACAGCCAAGCTGTGCCTGGAGCCCTGGTTCAGGTAAGCAAAGAAGAGTTGCTGATGTTCTGTGCCAGTGGGTTTTGGGGATACGAGACTTGTGGCAGTAGAAATGAACAGTCCCTGATGAAGCTGCTGCCTCTGCTCTGAGGGACTGATTTGGGTTGATGAGAAGAAGGAACTGAAGTTTCTGAGACAAAGTTCTGGGGACAGGAAAGAGCAGGGTTCTGGGTGGACACTGGATTAGAAACAAATGTTAGATTCGAAACTAGCTTAACTGGTTTATTATAATGAGTTTAATTGTAATGAGAGTTATGCCAGTGCACGTGTGTGTGCGTGAGCATACACACACACACACACACACACACACACACACACATCAGCCCGTCTGTAGCCAAGCCATCTTCACAACATGTATTCAAAGTTGGAAACTTAATGAAGATTGAGACTCTTAATGTTTTAATTCCCTAAACAGCAGTGTGATTTGTTTGTAGAGTCTAAAGTTTTCTTGGGCAGATGCTCTAATCTTTTAAAAATGCATGTCGTCATAGCCTTGTAAACAGCCTCCCTCCCTGACAGGTGTGCTCGCTGCGCTCCAGCTGCCGCCCCCCTTCTTCCTACGCGCTGGGGTGTCCTGGCTCTCCTCTCGGACTGTACAGGCCTCCCCCTTCCCCGCTGGCTGGGGAAAATCTTGGAGGCGCTTCCTCATCTGTGGTCTCTTCCCCACAGGGTATCAAAAAAGAGAGGGAGGGATATGCTCTTAACTGAAGCAGATATATCGGTAACACGTCAAGAGATGTAGCAGACAGAATGTTAAAGGGAAAAGATGAGAACGTTTGTCTTGCTCATCTTGTCCATGAGCTCAGCTTTATTTATTATTTGCAAGCAGGGGGACAATACAATTTTCTCTGCTACATTATGGGTCAGGGATGGTGACAGTATTGCAGAAAGCAAGCTTTTTGCAGCCCGCTTTGTGGGAGAGCACCACCCAGCGTCAGCCAGGCCAGAGGCCAGGAAGCCACGCAGGGCTCCTCTGTCTTCTCTTTGCAAACTGCTGTGCCGTGGCGGCAGCAGAGCTGGCTGGCTCCTGTGCAAGTACCTGTGTCTCTGTGAATGGTTGCGACAATCAGAAATAGCCCCCGAAATGTCTGCGACCCCCTTTGGATGGTGGCACGCTCGGGGAAAATCACTGCTCTGTTATCTCTGTAAACCTGTCATCAGCCTCGTGGATTCTGCTGTCAAAACAGTCCCACGCTGGCACGACGTGATTAGCCTTTGAGCAAGACTCCACTTCAGCGCAGGAGAGGGGCACCTGATCTTGCCCGCGTCAATCAGTGCATCATGCTCCTCTGTGATGCTGGTGTGTGTGGGGCCCAGGAGCCCGTCAGAGGCAGGGACACTGGCGGAGCTTCTGCTCACTCCCTTTGCAAAGGGACTGGTGTCGGCCAGCCTGGTGGGCGAGGCTGTGTGTGGAAGTGCCGCTGCTGAAGCCGTTCTGGTGGCGCCTGCAGTTCCAGCCACCCAGTGGACACATGGTTGGCGTCGGCTCCCTGTAGGGTTTTCCATGCGGTAAATCCTGCTGGCTTCGGGGTGGGGAGCATATGGCGTGGTCCAGGAAGAACGTGTTCAAGCGATCTGTGGTCCCAGTGATTTCTCAGGGTATTTTCACTGCACTCTCGAGCCTGCACCAGTTACAGGCCCCCGAGGCCTCATCCTGCGCTGGGGGGCGGAGAAGGAAGAGCGGCATCACGCAGTCATCACAGCAACGTGGCCCTTGTGACCTGGTCGCTGTCTGGCACCTGTGCTAGGACGCAAGCTTTTGGGGACAGGAATGACGGCCTGCTTAGCGCACCGCCCCCAGCACCTTGGACAGCGCCCCCGGGGGGTGGGGGAAGGTGAGCCCTTGGAGCCCAGTTTCCTACCTTTTGCCACTTACATCGTCTTCTTTGATACTCGCTCTCTGTTTTCTTTTCTTTTTTTTAACTTTTTAGGGTGGAAAATTTCAGACACATCTCTTGGCATCTTTACAGAGGCTGCGAGTCTGCAGGTGCTCAAGTTCCTGATATAAAGCGGCATTGCATTGAGCCTTCATTCATCCATGCAAATAGTGGTCGTACTGGATTGTTCAGGAAATTGTGACCAAAAATCCTGTTCAGCAGAGCAAGATGAGGGCTGAGCTACGCAGAGTCTGTTTCCCGTTGCCTGAATGGAACTCAGGGCGCGTGGGCTGGACGCAAGCACAGAGCAGGAAAATGGAAACGGACCTCCAGGCGGGAGCCAGATGCACACTCCTCAGGCTCAGCTCCCCGTGCCCCTCCCCCTCTCGCCCTCTTGCCCTGTGTGTTGCCCCTTTGCATTGCACCAGGGCTCAGCTAGGCACAAAGGGTTCCCATGGAGACGACTTCTGGGCCCCAGCAAACTGGATGAGCACATCTTGCACCCCTGGATCTGGTCGTTTGCAAGTAGGTTTCTTGGGGGAGGGGTTCCCCCTTTCCTTCCCTAACGCACCTGGGGTCCTCAGGGGTGGGGCAGCCTTGCTTAGGAGCCACAGAGACAAAAGCTCAGCGGGCCTCAGCAGACTTATTCTCACTGGTACTAAAGCCAGGCAACTGACAATCCTACTTAATGGTGAGTTTGCCACGAGTTTTTGGGGACTGATGAATCGACAAGACTTCTGGGAGTTTTTTTCTTTTCTTCCTTTAGACATGGAGTCACAATGCTCCTCTCCACTTAGCCAGTGGATTGGCAGCCCCACTCCTGGGGTGCACCCTCTTAGCTCGGCACCCCTCCCCAAACAGCCTCATGAGGCAAAGGAAGGAGCTTGTGTTAAGTAGGAAAACTAAACAAAACCAGGAGGAAACCAAGCGCGTTAGAGGCACGGTCCATGTCACCGCTGGTCATTCTTCCCCAGCCTTCATCCTCATCAGGAACCCCACTTCACTGCTCGCACTCACGGCGGGTGACCCCAATGGCTGAGAGCAGAACTGCTCTTCTCTCTGCAAAAGAGGCTCCTGGCCACTCTGTCTGGCAGACACCTCCCTTTGCTTGCTTATGGGAGCCTCTAATCATTCATCCGAAGGAACCGTTGACTGGCTTCCCAAAGCCCAGCGGCCCTTCAAGGCCTCTGCCTGCCTGCCCTCAACGTGGACTTTGCCTTCTCCCCTTTGGACCCCTTTGTCCGTCTTCCGCAGTCCTGCTGCTGGCCTTCGCTCGGCCGCCCCCTAGCGGTTGGCGCGGCGAATCACCGCTGAGTGTGCGCTCCCAGCCCGGGTGGGGTGGGGGGTCCGGAGCGGGATCCCCCACCCAGACCACCCAGACCCAGGCCCCCAGCAGCTGCCACTCGGGGGAGGGGCACCGCACTCCATCCCCGCAGGAGCCACGAGATAGTGATCCTTCCTTACATGACTACCACAGACGCACGGAGACGACAAAGAAATCATCACAACTTGTAAAACTTGTAAAAATCAAGCCTTTTAGGCCTTTTTCTCTCATTAGACGTGAAATAGGATTGGTAAAAGGTAAGGTTTTTAATCTGAAGGTTCACATCTGAATGGCGCGGCGAATGCAGTTGGTTCTGCTGGACTGAGTGGTCACTGTGGTTGAACTTTGGAGCGGCAAGAAATGGTTTGCTGGAGAAAACAGTGATAAGGGGTGCACCAGGGTTAAGCTGGCACCTGTGAGGCTGCCAGGCTGACGGCTCCAGGAGGCTAGCACCCCTCTGCAGCCGTGTCAGGAGGCCAGACGGGTGCCGGTCAGTGCCCCTGCAGATAGGGGGTGTCACTGGGCGGATTCCTGATCCTTCCCCCGTTAACCCCGAACTGCCAGCCTGAGTCGGGCTGCTGGAAAGAGCTGGGAACCTGCAGTCTGGAAATGGGCCAGTTTGCCTGCCTCGCCAGACAGGGAAAGAGTGAGACGTGGAGGCAGAGATAGGGAGAGCTTTCTCGAAGGTGGCAAGGGGGTCTACCCCCAGCTCTCCTCAAGCACAGCTTCTTGGAATCAATGTTTCATCAGTCCGAAACTTACGAAAACTTCTCTCCACCCCCCACACTGACAGTATTACGGGCGAGAGAAAGCCCGAAAGCCCTTCATTCGTGATCTCACTGCCAAGTGTTTCCTCTTTAAACCCTCCCCAAACAGCATTGTGCGGTACATGCTATTATGTTGTTTGCTGCACAGAGAAACTGAGGCACAGAGGGGTCAAGCAACTTGTCTGGAGTCACTCAGCAGCAGGTGTCAGCCACAGGCACTTCTGTGCCCCTCTAGCTGTACCCGAGGGGCTGGGGCAGGGAGGCCCCCATTCTGACGGAGGGCCGTGGAGCCTGAGGACTGCACTAGGTGCCCTTGGAGCTGTCACGAGCCGCAAGAAGCAGCGGCTGGTCAGAGCTGTCAGGTCAGACAGGACGGCCTCCGCCCTGAAGCTTAGCCGGGAGTTCCTACCCGTCAGAATGCCCAGCTGGCCAGGGTGCGTGCACAGGGCCTGTGCGTTTGCACCGCGGAGATGCAAATACTCGTTACCCCTGGCGGACACCAATTCATTCAGTCTGTAAAGCAAAGACAATGAGATGCAGCCAAGCAGGTCTTTTCATTGGGGGAAGATGTCAAAACACCCAGCTCCACCCCCAAAACTCAGGCTGGCCTTGCGCCTGAATTCAAAGAGCAAGCGGAGGCGCAAACTCCCCCTTGGCCAGTGATTTTGCGCTTTTCTCTTCCAACTGTGATTTTGCCGAGTACGTTAGCATAAACCTAGTGGTTACTAGAACTTTCGAGGGTAGGGCAGCTAATTCCAGACCAACCAGAACTGAGCAGTTACAACCACCGACATCGCAACAGCTAAATACACCCCATGCTGCCTCTGTTCTGGGGGGTGTCTGCTGTATTTCTGAAAATGTGCTCAATTGTCACATAGTAAAAAGTAAATGCTGGGTTGGTTCCCAGAGACGTGGGACTCTTAAAAACGTAATTCCCGTTCCCATGTTCTTTAAAAACAACTTAAGTAAACATATGAACTAAGATTCCAGCCCTTTCAGCCCGGGCTACTGGTCCAGCTAAGCTCTACTCCTTTGGAACAGACGGGGAGATGGATGGATGACATCCTTGGGAAGATTTCAAGTCTGGACTTGGGGCAGATCTGTTTATAGCTGTGCGTAGGAAAAAGCCTTTTGTTCCTGGAGCGACTGGCCAGTACGTGACCGGTGACCGGTCACTTCGCTGAGGTCACTTGGCTAAGGTCTTCCACTGAAGACCGAAACTTGACTTGAAATCAGGAAGGGTCTGTCTGTTCCCTAGGGCTTTTAAGAAAGGTGAGAATTGAGAACAGAACAAGCACCATCTCCCCGAGCACCCCCCTGTGGCGTGGAGATTAATGTCCAGTGATTTGCAGGGCCGTTGCAGCAAATCACGATCTGAAATAAACTCTTACGCTCGGTTTGTGTGCTTGCACGCCCTTGCTTCAGGCCCAAGGAGTCCGTTTTCGCCGGCATTCGTAGCAAGGAATGGTGAAGCTTTGTGTGGAGAGAAATGAAACAGAGCCAGTACATCATCTGCATGAATAATCCCAGATAATATTCTGATTAAAAACTACCTGATGTGGGATTAGCAGTTTGCATTTTGTGTTCATGGAGAGAAGTTCATGGCTACAGCATGCCTCTTTCCAGGATGAATTTGGGATTCCGGTGAAACCAATTATTTGTGGCACTTTGTGATATAAATGAGGTTCTGTGCTGAGCCACACACAGACTAAAGCAGCAGCTCCCTCCCTGCCGGTTCTGTGCGATTCCAGGCGATTACACCGATGCTCTGTAATATTTTACCCCTTCCATTTTGCCCTCGCCTTTTCAGTGGTTTATGAAGTAACAGCCTCTAGACTCGATTCCAAATGGAAAGTTGGCATGACCAGTCTCAATCCAATTATTCTTGTACACATTTTGAAACAAATCATTTTGGTCTTTTTGAAAATTTTACGGGAGGTGATAAAAATAGGAAATGTCAGGTTTCAGATGTTTTATTGCATTTCTGTAGCATAATAACAGCACCATTAAAAATAAGTTCACAATACAATGTGAACTTTGTGAGATGTCTAAAACACGTTGACTGACTTGTTCTTGGAGTGGGGGGGAACTGGGGAAGCAAGAAGGCGGTGTGATTTTATGTTTTGGGGTTCATTTTATTTTGCGAAGGTTTCGTGGGACAGGGGGCTGGCACTCAGGTGCCTCGGGCAGTGGTAAAGGTCCTGGAATGGGGGGGCTGTTCTACAGGGTAACGAACCAGAACTTTCCGAGCCAGATCTCAGAGCAGGACCTCGGCACCCCGTTTCCACCTCCCGAGCCGAGGGCCGCCCGCTCTGGACTGGGCACTCCGGGCTCACTGAGCCACGCGCTGAGGAGCGGCCACAGAACCCAGAGGGAGGGCAAAGCGACGCATTCCTCCCTCCTCTGAGTGGGGCTTGATTCTTTCTCTTGCTGCATGTGTTGGGGTGCGGAGGGACCCCGAAAAGCCGCTGAGCGCGGCTGTGCTTTTGCGGCCGTCTCTGCCTCCGTGGCCCCGGGCCCAAGCTCGTGCGTCCGGCGCTGGGAAGCGCGGTGGCCCGGGCAGCGCCTCCGTGTCTCCACCGCCTCGCGGTCCAGTCCTTCGGCTACCGCTGGCGTCCACCCATTGCCCCCGCGCTGCGCCGCCCGGCAGAGCAGGCCTGTTGGCACCGCAGGAGCGGCTCGGGCGCAGAGGCAGCTGGGGGCTGGGAGCACGCTGTGCCGCGCCCCGCTGTCTCTGGCCTCGGCCCCCTCCTGTGTCAAAGGCCGACGTCCCCTCTGCCGTCAGGGCGCGGGCAGCGCGAGGTGGGCCTGGAGCGGCCGGGACATGCAGAGCCTCCCACTGGCCCTGGGAGGCCGCAGCTCACAGCTGCAGGCCTCACCCTCGGGCGCCTCGTCGTCTCACCTGTGCCAGGACGTCTCTGTTCTTTTTTAGAGATGGCGCTTGCTGAGAAGGGGTGCCCCGACCGTCCACTGAGGGCTCGGGAGCCGAGGTGGTGTCCCCCGAGGCTGCTCGGTGGTGCTCTGTGCCCCCCCGAACTGGCCACTCGTCCCCCACACCAGCCACCGCGGCCGCCATCTGTCCAGGGGAGCAGCGCGACTGTGTCCCTCTTCGGACGCCGCCAGGCAGGGGCACCAGGTTTGGGCCCAGGAGAGCGGGGGGGCTGCTAGAAGGAGCCGGGGGGGATGGGGGGACAGGGGGCGCATGGAAGCCAAACCCGGCAGGCCCCGTGGCCCTTCAGGCTTCACCGAAACACACTGACTGGGTCCCCCCTTCGCGCGGTCTGGAGGTGCGGGAATGGCCGGCTGAGGACCCGCGGTGCCCAGGTGCGGACGCCGGTTTGGCCGCACGAGTCGGGGCGCGGACGGTCTCTGTGGAGCATGCGCAGAGGGCAGCGTCGTCCTGCCGTGCCCGCCCTGCCTGGCTCGTCCTCACCGACGCCCTCCCCACACGGGGCGCTGTCTTCTGAGGCGCCTGGGGCCCCTCCATCTGAGACGCAAAGGGTCAGGGGTTGGAGCACCAGGGGAGTGCAGGGACGGCAGGGCAGCCTGCCCTGAAAGCTGACCTTGAGCTTGGTGACCTTGGGCAGACCTCGGAGGTCAGGGTGCCACGGGCAGCTCCCCTCGTCCGGCTCTGGAGACCCCGGCGGGCCCTTGGCCTCAGCCCTCCCATCTCCCCCGTCTCTGCACCCTGCCCGTGCACTGCTCTCTGCCTCTCCTGAGCACATGCACTTGGCATTTTTTTTAAGATTGATTTATTTATGCATACAAGCTGGGGTGCAAGCCAGAGGTGTGGGGGGTGAGAGTGTTCCCCAGACACAGAGTGGGGAGCAGAACAGGCAGATGGACGGAAACACACTGCTGAGGGGAGCAGCGGGCGAGGCAGGGGAGGTCTGCTGCGCCATGTGGGAATCTCCCCAGCCTGGTGTCGAACTTGCGTCGCTGCTGCCCATAGCTCCACAGCGCAGCGCCTAACCGCTGCACCACCAGGCTCTCGAGCACGTGCACTTTGCATTTAGAGTCTGCCCAGGACCCAGGAGGACAGCATCTCGAGGTCCTCAACTCAACGACATCTACAAGGACACTTTCAAATACGGCCTCACTGACTCCCCAACCCAGACTTATCTTGGAGGGCGCCGCCATTCAAGCCAGGGTAGCAAGCATTTTCCACAGAAGTATCTAATTCAGTCTTTGCAACAGGATCTCCATTGCATGGGTGAGGGGAGTTAGTCAGAGGTGACTGTGCTCCCCTGAGAGGTGGGATTCAAATAGGGGTGTTTATGAGCCCCCTTCCGCCCTCCCCGCGTCCAGCCCTCTCCCCAAGCTTTGAGTTAAGGGAGCTGTCTACAGCCTTCTAGAGAGTTCTGTCTTGCTTCAGGTCACAGGCTCCCCTCACAAGGGCTGCATATGAGAAGGAAGGAAAGAACAGGCTCCTACCCGTTCCCTGCGATACCAGCTGCACCAGGAACATATTCTTCTTTGAAACTGACAGTTTTATGTTCTCGCATTTATGTTTGTCTCACAATGAGGACATTCACTTCTAATATTTAACTTACAGCTGGCAGGAAAAATCTTTGAACTTTTCTCAAAGTTTGTGCCAAATATCTTAAGATTCAAAGGCACACAGAAAAATGATTTTCCTTCCCAGATTTTCCTCTCTTGGATTACTGCTTTAGAAAGGACAGTGCCGCAGAACAAAGCTTTCTGTTTCTTGTCCTGGGAAGCTCTCACTGCCCATCATTCATATTTTCAAAATCAAAAACCCAAAACCCACGTATATGGGCCTCTGCTTAACCCCTGGACAGACATGTCTCCCTGGCTGCCAGAAGCCCACTCCTCTCGCCCTGGCTGGGGAATTCTGAAAACATGAAAACAAAGCCCGACCACCAGCCGGGAGGGAGAGTGCCTTCCCCGAGCCCTGGGACCTGACGACCCAGTTCAAACACCGCGTCTCCTCTTCTCGTCTGGGTAAGGGATGTGGGAACTGTCTCCGGACGGCGAAGGCCCAGGCGGGACCAGCAGGGCTGCGACTCAGGGCCCCCCGTGTCCCACGTCACCCGGCCCCGGCCCCCCATTCTGCCTCCTCTCTTCCTTTGCTCAGAGAGCGCCTCTGTCCTGTCTCTTGACTGAGTTTTCCATTGCTGGCACCGAAACTTTCTCCCAAGCTGTTTTGAATTCTAGAACAATTCTTTTGATTTGGCCTTGGTTTCTGCACTTTTTAGAAAAGTCAGCCCTTTCTTTCTGCCGTCTCAATGTTCTGCCCCGGCATCCTGGGAGTTTTACTGACTCCAAACTATGTTTGTGGGATAAAGTTTGTATGTAAACACCAGGCAGTTAAAATCAGGGAGTATCTATTTCACAGGCAGAGGGGAGGGGCACAGGCCCTTGCTTTCTGCTTTAAAATGCTCTTACAAATTTTCTCGGCTGGACTGGATCCTTCTTGCCCCCTGGGCAAATACTTCCCTTTATTCCGGGCTGGGTGGGAGCAGCTGGGGAGGCAAGCAAAGTTTTTCCTCTCTGGGCAACATGTCTGTGGGTTCTTCTGGGGTCAAGGGCCCCAGGAGGGAAGGGGAACCTCCATTTCTGGCCCCTTCAGGCGGCAAAGCCCAGCTCGGGGTCGCAGAGGGTCGAGGCCCCTGTCTCAGAGTCTGGGTAAGCGCTCCCCTTGAACCGGAGTAGACGCCCTGCACATTTGCTGCGGATGGATCTGGACGTGGTGGGGGCGCCCCTGGGGCCCCAAACGGGGTGTCTGAGAAGAGCAGGACGCCTCGCCCCAGCCTGCGGTGGGGGGAGGCGGCAGGGCCAGCCCCAGCTGCAGCGCGGCGCCTCTCCGGGGGTCCCTGGGCCGGCAGGGGGCCGCTCCCGTCCTGTCTCCGAGGCCACAAGCCGACCTCGCCGCGACTTCACCTGCTCCCTCTTGTCCCCAGGAGGCAGCACGGGCCGCGGCCGGCCTGTCCCAGGAGGACCTCATGCACCGCCACCACATCTGCAAAACCCCTGCGCCTGGGAAGGGCGCGTCCACAGGTCCCGGGAGGCCTGCCCGTGTCCTGGGCCCGGGCTGCTCACACAGCTGACCAGAGCAGCCCGAGCCTGCGCCGCAAGCAGCCTGCACGGAAGCCCGGGGGCTGCACAGCGGGGCTTCTCGGACGCCTCGTCTGTGGGGACAGCGGCGGTGCTTCCCCCCGCGCACGCCTGCGCCACCTGGTGCCATCACGTCACTGTGTGTTCCAGCCCTGGTGGCTTGGCGCCCAGCCAGCCTTACCCGCTGCCGTCCGTGACGCGGCCCTCTCGCCCGCGAGGCACTAAGGGCCATCATCTCCCCGACGGTCTCCGCGACGGTCTCCGCGACGGCGGTCGCTGCCTTAGCTTAGGACCCGCCATCTCGAGCCCCCTCGTCCTTGTCTCATCTCCCCTCACCTGCCCCCACCTGAGTAGCCGCTTCCTCAGCAGCAGTCCGCGGGGGGCCGAGAACCCATCCCCGCGGCTGGTGTCGCCCCGTATCCGTCCCTCCTAGGACTGGCCGTTCCCGGAGGGGCGGGTTCTTCTCATCCCTGACGCTGCTTCTTGAGGACCGCGGTCCTGGAACTCCCAGGGAACGAGGTCGTGTGTCTGCGGGGCTCTAGGCAGAAGCCAAAATGACCCATCTCTCCCTGACAGTGGAACTCGAGCGGGTGCGGAGATGACCACCTGTGGAAGAGCTGCTTCTGCTCTGGACGCCCCTCCCAACCCTTCCAGCCTGTCCTGGGATGGGGAGCTTTGATTGGCCAGCACCTCCCAGGGTGAACCAGTCTGTGCTAGCAGGGTGGGTCACTTTTAACCTATTGCTCAGAGACAGATGAGCAGATTCAGAAGATGTGAATACACAGTGGAATACTATGCAGCCGGTAAAAATGATAAAATCCCGCCATCTGCAACAACCTGGACAGAGCTGGAGAGGTGATGCTCAGTGAGGTAAATCAGTGGGAGAAAGACAAATGCACAATGATTTCACTCACATGTGTCAAGGAACAAAACAAAGGAACTGACAAAGCTAAACAGAAACAAACCCTAGAAATCTGACTGCAGATTGAGGCTACCAGAGGGGACAGAGAGGTGGGGAGCAATGTGGGGAGGGGCCCAGTGGACTGCGATAGAGGACTTTGGGGACTTCATTGGTGGGGTGGGGTATGGCAACATATACCTGAAGAAGTGTGAACTTGTACCCCTAAATCACATACAGTGTTGTCAGCCAATGTTACCTCAATAAGTAATTTAATTTTAAAAAGACAAGTTTAAAAGAAGAAAGAAAGCAACAGCTATCACCAAGAAAGGGGATGTTTCTGGGGACCCTCAGGGCCGCTGATGGCATCTGTTCTGCTTGGGTGGTCCCCAGGGGGTCCTGGCTTTGGGTTGCCCCCACCCCACCCCGTGTGGACACTTATCGTCCAAAGTTCAAGTGTGAAGATCTCGTGGGGCTGGAATGAGCAGACTGACTGCGGCTTCCACGGCCCTTCGGCTCCACATGCTGACCTTCCACGGTCAGCTTCCACACATGCTGACCTTCCACGGTCAGCTTCCACACATGCTGACCTCCAACTGGAGGCGGCTGTGCTGGCATCAGACCCTCGAGCCCGGGGGCGGCATCCTTACATCCCAGGCAGGAGGGCAAGCGCCTTTGTTTCCTCCCCGGCATCATCCAGGAGCCTGTGTGGCTGATCTGAACCCAGAATTGCCTTTACATGGAGAGAAAATTTAATGTACTCCCCGGGCCCAGGAACACCGTGACGGTTCTCTCCCATTTTTGTTTTCCTTTGTCCTGATATTTTATTTCCCATGTTGTTTACTGAACAGCAAACCAAATTCACCACGCTGTCCAATTTTCTCCATGTTCCTCCCTCCCCTTGCTTCCCTAATAAAAGGCTTGTCATTGTGAGTCTAGGCGGTGTGCAAATTAGAGTTTTGTATGAAAGCATTTATAGCCATTTCCTTTTTACATTGTTGCATGCTTTTTTCTAGTTGAAAATATTTAGTTTCTTTAAAAAATATGTGCAAACTAAAAATGAATATGCCCTCTGACTCCAACGCTTTACTTACTCAAAAATCAGTGGTTTAAAAATGCTGTTCCTGGGAGATAAGCAGAAGTGCCCCTCCTGTCTCCCCTTCTATTCCTTTGACACAGGAGATGACCTTTGCTATTTTACAGCAGAGCTAATTAAGTTCTAAGCTTGTCGTCTCAATCACACTGTCTGCTTGTTAGATGGTGCTAACGTCGTTTTTTGGTGATTGTTTGCTGCTTTGTGCCCCCATAGCAATTTCAGCAGCAGCAAAACAGCCACCGCACTGAATATCATCATAAATAATAACCGGATTGAAAAATTCCATCGTGACTTAAAGAAATCAAAAGCTCCATGTGAATTTTACATTGTCTACCTGGTCACAATCTCTCTCTGACTTAATTATTGTGAGTAGTTACCATGACAAAAGGAAAAAATGTGAAAATGGAAAATAAGTCAGCAGCATTGGTTGCGTTCCGAGTCTGGTAAGAGGTTGCAAATGCAGCCCGCGAAGATCCGCGGGAGGGTTCACCGCCGCCTTGCGGGGCGGGACCGGGTTCTTCCACCCTCCTCCCCGCTGTCGGACGTTGCTCTGCGTCCACAACAGCCTGATCTCTCCGGGACCGATGCGCTGCTGCAGGCGCAGAGCTTCACGCCGCCAGCGCCAGCTCGGCCTTCCCGTAGGACCAGGCAGGGAAAAGAGCGACGGGCTTCCCACGCCTGGCAGAGCAGGCGACTTCCAGTCCTGGGGTCCCGCCAAGCAGCTGTCCCGTGTGAGACCTGGGGGTGAGCAGGGAACAAGCTCGGGGGGTCAGGTCTTTGGACACTCCGGGGAAGAAGATCCTGGACCATCTGGGTCTTCAAAGAGATTCTCGGGCACAGTTCGGGGGAGGAGACAGAGCAGGAGGAGGGGCGCCCCGCCACTGCAGCCTTTGGAGTTGTAGGACCAGCCCCCCGCTGAGACATGCGGGTGGTCCTCAGGGCTGGGACGGGCCAGGGAGAGCCCGCTGGAGCCCGGCGAGGACCCAGGTGGTGACACCTCCCCTTGGGTCCTGTGAGACCGATGCTGGACCCGTGGCCTCAAGCCGTGAGGTCACATACTGGGGTGCCCAGGCACTCCCTGATCATTTCTGGACACTGAGAGGAACCAGCCTGGGCGTGCAGGGGTTGCAGCTATTTTGGGGGTCCCTGCTGGTTGTGTCCGCACGGTGGGAGAGGGACTTCTCCAGGACAGCTGGGCGGGGCCTGGTGACCACACAGGCCACGTGATTTGCGGGGTTCAGAGGAAAATGGGCAGTCTAACGTTTGTCCAAAATGTTCAAAGCCGGTGCCACTTAAAGTATCAGCAAGCAGGGCCTCCTGGTGGCGCAGCGGGCTAAGCGCAGAGCTGCGGGGCTGTTCGCGGCTGCAGCGCGAGTTCGATCCCCGGCCCGGAGCTTCCCACAGGGCGCGGCAGACCTCTCCTGCCTCGCCCGCTGCTCCCCTCAGCAGTGTGTTCCAGTCGATCTGCCTGTTCTGCTCCCCACTCTGTCTCTGGTGAATCCTCTCACCGCCCCACGCCTCTGGCCTGCACCCCGGCTTGTATGCAAAAATAAATCTTTTTAAAAATGGTATCAACATACAGAGTTTGCTCTCATCTGCCATCTCTCCATTGCCACTCAGTCTTCTTCTTGGTGAAGATAAATGAAAACGTTCAATTATTAGCAGGAGTCTTATCATCACTGCCACCTCCTACTTGCTCTGCGTCTCCCTGGAACACGAGATGTTGGGGTCCTCTTGAATCTGTGCTCATAGAATGGGGGGTGCTCGTCTGAGGACGGGGCACCCAGGGAGGGTGAGTGGACTGGACTTGGACACCTCCCTCACACGCCCCATCTGCTGTCACGTGCAGAACACGAGCTCAAAGAGAGTGGCTGAGGAGCCGGGCCGCAGAGCCAGGCAGTTAGCCGCGTGGGGTCCCTGAGCGGCCCGTGGGGCTGGGTTACCACGGTATTAGGAGCATCAGGGCCAGCTTTAGGTGTAACGAATGTAAAACCATTTAACACGATGCAGAATTTTCTACTGAATTATTTGTGGTTCTGTAACACCCAAGTCTAGTTTTTTGCTCACGTAGAGATCTGGAGAGTTACCCAATGTCTGTCAGTGAATTTCTTTCCGTTAGAATTGCTGAAGGGGAACCTGCAGTTTGCTCTGAGTGTCCTCTCTGGCCAACTCAGTCAAGCCCAGGTGAGCTTGTCGTTCTGGGGGAGACCTGTGGGTCCCCCAGAGAGAGACATTGAAGTCATACCCCCCTGCCATGTGACTTCCGGGACAGACCAGACCCCAGGCTGTCCCCTTGTAGGAAGGGACAGGGGACACAGACACGCCGCCCTCGGAGGGGGAGGTCGGGATTGGGGCCATGAATCTACAAGTCAAGGATGGACAGGAAGTGACCAGAGTGAAGAGAGAGGCACGGGACAGGTGCCAGACAGGGCCCCCCGATGTGGGGAAACCACCCTTAAAGGCCCAGAGCCCATGAGTAGCCTCTCAGCCCTCAGAAGAAGCCAACCCTGCAGACACCCCAATTTTGCCCCTACCCCCAAAACTGTGAGACAATGTGGTTCTGTCATTAAGCCCCCCCCACGAGGTTATGGCTGCCCCCGCTGACTGGCACCCCCCCTGCGATTATGTCCTTTGATAAACGCGCTGGCGAAACTTGGAGATGAGTTCTGAAGCTCCCTGTCTAGAGTGCCCTGTGAGAGAAATACTCTGAGCTTCGAGTGAATGGATAATGTTGAAGGTCTCAGAGGTTTTAGCAGGAATAGCTGAGACAATGATATGACAGGCAAAGCCGGCGTTTCAATACTTTGTTAACAAGCTGGCCAAAGACATTGGCAAAAGTCAGCCAAAAGGATGGCTTGTCACACAGCAAAGAGGGCAGATCAATAAGAAAAGCGTCCCAAGTCTACTAGTTAAGTAGCAAATGACGTGAACAATTTTAAAAGAGCACTATAAGAGCTAATAAACAACTAGGCACACGTGTCTTGCCAACTCTTGCACATTTCATTTAAGGAAGAAGGTTCTATTTTCCATCCCTTTATATGTCATAATATATCTTCCCATATTCAGTTTCAATGGTCAACAGTTTAAGTTTCTGTTGATTTTTTTTTCTACTAATAATTTTCATTATGAACTGGGCAGCAGCATCTTCTTTTTATTTCTTTTAAAATTGTCTTTTATTTAATTATGAAAAGACACAGAAAAACCAAAGGGAAACTTGTACTTACACCACAAAGATCACCCTAGCTGACATTCAAAAAATGCAGTATTTGCATTTAGTTGGAAAGTTCACATAGTAGAGAAAGCAATCAAGTCAGAGGAAAATTCTCATTTTCTAGCCTCCTCTGTTCATCTCTTCAAGATGACCATTCTGTTTCTCTTCTATCAGACGAAAGAGTTGCAGCAAAAATGACCTTTTCCTTATTTGCATTTTTAGAGAATTTTGAGCAACCGTGAGAGCAGACAACAAAGACAAACGAGCAGTCACACATGGACTGATACCCACCCTCTCGACAGACTGGGTACACTCTGAGATGGGGTTCATGTGCTCCCCCACGAACTGGAGGCCCACGTGTCCCTTTCACATTTGGGAAATGCCGTATTTTATGGAACCTCGTAAGTCATTCAGATTTTTCAAACAGGAGGAAGAGCCCTGGGCATCGCTTTGATCCTGAAGTCCTGCTCCCAGATGCTCTCTCAGAGCTCGTCAGTCGCGGAGAGAGAGGCTGATGAATAATGATGTTTGCAGGGGTGATAACGGAAGAAAGAAATGCCCCGCTGAGCGGCTGGGAGAGCGGTGTGCCGCGTCTCCATGTGGGGACATGTGACATAAGCACTGACACGTGTGTGTGTGTTGAACAATACCTGATAGCGAGATTCCAAAACAAGGCAAAAGTGGGATCTCCAGTTATACAGAAAGAGGACCCCAAGCCTAAGCAAACCCAGACAAAACTAGAATAAAGTGATGTTTATTAATATGTTCTACTTCCGAAGAGTAGTTATTTCTGAGAGGTGGGAAGATGTATTTTCTAACTATTCCATTGTACAAAGTAGATGAACATTCAATGTCAATATGGAATTAGAATCAGCACATAACTTAAAAAGGTTGTGAACACATTTCTCTGCAGAACCAAGCAGGCGATGGGCGAGGGAGTCAAAGTTCAGTCGGCGGCCTCCCTGGGGGCATAGGGGCTCCGTCTCAGCACTATGGAGCTGTCTGCAGTCACTGCAGCACGAATTCGATATCCGGGCAGGGAGCTTCCCACAGGGCCCAGCACATCTCTCCTGTCTCCCCGCTGGTCCCCTCAGCAGTGTAGTTCAGTAGATCCGCCTGTTCTGCTCCCCACTCTGTCTCTGGGGAATCCTCTCACCCCCTACACGTCTGGCCTGCACCCCAGCTCTTGTGTGCATAAATAAATAATTTTTTTTAAGATTTATTTATTTATGCATACAAGCTGGGGTATAGGCCAGAGGTGTGGGGTGGCGAGAGACTTCACCAGAGACAGAGCGGGGAGCAGAACAGGCAGATCAAAAATACACTGCTGAGGAGAGCAGCGGGCGAGGCAGGAGAGGTCTGCTGCGCCATGTGGGATTCTCCCCGGCCGGGCGTCGAACTCGCATCGCGTGTTGCCGACAGCTCCACAGCGCAGCACTCAACTGCCGCGCCACCAGGGAGGCCCTATTTTTTGTTTTTTTAGATAAAAAGGTTGTCCGGGAGAGTCTCCCCAACCTTCCCAGGGCTCCTCTGGGCTTGGAAGGCAGCCTTACCAAGTACCAAATTGCTCACGACACCATCAAAATTCAGGTCAGATGCTAATTTATCAGGCTGTTCTTCTGAGATACTGAATCTTTAATTTGAAATTTAAGCAGTCACAGAAGTGGGCATGAACTGCCTGTATCATCCACCTCTCTTCAGAATTCAACTGCTCTCAGCAACCCCCGGGGAACAAGGAATGAAAAGACTCACCTCTCCTGGCTTTTTAAGAGATTCAGTAGACGCTGAGGGAACGTTACTAGCTCACGTCTGTGCAGACGGTGAGTGAGCAGGAGATGAGGGCCATCAAAAGCTGGAGTTTGGATGGGGAAGAAAGCTTTCTGTTTCGCAAGCGGTAAAGCGCTCTGTTTGGTGAGCCCACCTTTAAAGGAGGCTTTCCAAGTTCGGAATGAGCACAAATCAAGTTACCAGAGATAGACAAACAGGCACAAACAGTGTCCACACAGCTCCAGTGCGCTCACACGCTGGGTCAGTGAGTGATAAAAGGCCCTTGTCTTGACTTTTCTTCATTTTTCCTCGGCAAAGGTAAACGAACACTAGGCTTTTGTGGTTTCCTACCAGTCAACTCATTTTGTGGAAAGAGAGAAGCAGTAGCTGAGCAGTTGAAGAAATCCTACCAAGCAGGCTTGTTTTTCTTACTTCACTTCTGATTTCTGGGAAAGATCTGTGCTTATGTTAAGGTCTGTTTGCAGAAGTGGGCACATTTATAAATGGGCTGGTTGTGCTGGAATTGATATATAGGCTCTCCCCCCGGGTTTGAGAAGAAGAGAGTGAATTTGAAAAACAAAGCAAAAGCAAAGACACACTCGCATTATTTTGAGAGATTCCAATTTTTCAGAATTTATGTTTACCTATGCAAAGGCTAACTACTAGTGTAATTGCCCGAAAGGTTATGACATATCAAGATTTAGAATTTCTCCTTTCTAAGCTGGCATGAGAATAAATTAATGTGGTTTACAAAAACAAAACAAAACGAAGGGCTGAGTCCACGGTCTGTTCGTGACTGAGCAGGCGGGGGACAGAGGGGGCGTCTCTTGCCAGCCTTGTGGGTGTAGAGAGTCCTGTAATGTTGAGGGGAAGATGGGATTTCGCTTTGGACTGTTTTGTGGTCACATTCAACCCATACTCCACGTGCCACAATTACCGATGGCATCCCATACTGTCACTTGCCAGTTTATAACAAATGTGCGACATTTCCACCAGGATTGGTGTTTCATGCTGTGTGATTTTTTTTTTTTTTAGAAAGTGTGGCAACCACAATTTAGCGTTTTTTTTTTAAAGATTTATTTATTTATGCACACAAGAGTTGGGGTGCAGGCCAGATGTGTGGGGGGTGAGAGGATTCCCCAGAGACAGAGTGGGGAGCAGAACAGGTGGATCCACTGAAATCCACTGCTGAGGGGAGCAGCGGGGAGACAGGAGGGGTCTGCTGCACCATGTGGGAAGCTCCCTGGCCGGGGATCGAACTCGTGCTGCGGTGGCTGCGGCTGGCTTCATAGGCTGAAACTTAACTCCTGTACCACCAGGAAGGCGCCACATGCTGTGTGATTTTTACGTCTTCCTTGCGTGGCTGTTATTATCAGCCCCATTTTTTCCACATGTAAAATGAAGGTCCAGCGAGGTGAAATAATTTGCCACCGCCCATGTGGGCAGAAAGCAAAACTGAGGGGCTTGGCTATGGTCCTGTCCGGTCACCCGAGCCTGGTGTCCTCAGGGTGGCCTGGGGAGCTGAGGCTAGAGGCTGGGTGCTCAGGGTCTTTGTGATTCTAGGAGAATAGAATCCATAGCTCAAAACCAGAAGCTGTTTCAAAGGCTGCATTTCACTTGATCAGACTCCAGGGGAGGCCTGTTGGGGTGGCCTCCTCCAGGAATGGGGTGTGTTGGGAATCAGGGAAGCCTTAACTCCTTAGTTCTGGGGTGCTGTCCTGGAGTCCCCCTAGGGCAGCCGCAAGGGTGCAAGCGGAGCAGAAATGTCTCCCCTTCCAGGCGAGGCGGGCGGTGGAATGAAGAGACTAGCCGTCCCAGTTCCTCTCTCCTCCCCACCCCCAAATAGCTGAAGGGTCACGTGTGTGGCTGCTTCCTGATAGTTTCCATTCTCTTACCACCCAAGTTCAGGCCTTCATCACCTCATTCCTCATCACTTTAATAATGCCTAATTTTTCTTTTTTGGACTATTTTCCCACCCACACTCAGCCCCAGCCCATAACACCAGCTAATTAATTTTCCTAAAACACTTTGATCTTGGAACCACTCTGGCCTCAAAACGCTAACAGACCTCTGGCCGCTGGACACGGCGACTTTTCTCAGCCTGGCGTTCCGAGTGGCGCTCAGCTGGCCGCGCTGGCTGCGCTGTGGCCGTGGACAGCGATTTGCCAGCAGGGCTGCCCACGCTTTGCTCCTCTCCCTCGAGCAAACACCTCTCTTCCCTCTGTCCTGCCAGCCAGGCCACACCCCCAGGCCCAGCTGGCCCTAGACACGTGTCCGCCTGGAAGGACACGCTGACCCCAGCCCAAAGGCCATCGCCGGTGGCCGGGGCTTGGGCGATGGCGTCGCGTAGGGAGGGCATGGCGGGGGCAGACCACAGTGCTCGGAGAGCCTGGAGGGACAGGGGTGTCTCCCGGGGCTAGGATGGGAGGGCGTGGCCAGGGAAGGCGCCACGGGGTGGGCGGGCGCGGGTGCCCATCACGACCCCGAGGTGTCCTGGACAGCCCGGGAGAAGCCGTCCGCTGAGCTCAGCAGCGCCCGCGCAGGGGTCTCTGCGTCTGACGATGAAGGTGAAGCTCCAAGGCAAGAATTGTTCTGGAAGCTGCAAGAGTTCAAAATCCTTTAAAAGGGGCCTCCCTGGTGGCCCAGCGGTTGGGCGCTGCGCTGTGGAGCTGTCGGAAGCGGTGACGGAGTTCGACGCCCGGCTGGGGAGAATCCCACATGGCTCGGCAGACCTCTCCCGCCTCGCCCGCTGCTCCCCTCAGCAGTGTGTTTCTGATCTGCCTGTTCTGCTCCCCGCTCTGTCTCTGGTGAGCCCTCTCGCCGCCCCACACCTCTGGCCTGTACCCCAGCTTGTATGTATAAATAAAAAAATAAATCTTAAAAAAAAATCCTTTAAAATCTGAGGGTTCGTGGGCCTCCCCGGTGGCGCAGCGGTTAGGCACTGAGCTGTGGAGCTGTTGGCAGCAGCGCCGCGAGTTCGACGCTGGGCGGGGGAGATTCCCACATGGTGCGGCAGACCTCTCCTGCCTGGCCCGCTGCTCCCCTCAGCAGTGTGTTTCCGACGATCTGCCTGTTCTGCTCCCCGCTCTGTCTCTGGTGAACCCTCTCACCGTCCCACACCTCTGGCCTGTACCCCAGCTTGTATGCATAAATAAATAAACCTTTAAAAGAAAAAACCTGAGGCCTCGAGGAGGAAACATCCCGGCTTCTGGTGACTGTGTGAGATGGTCATTTCCACGCAAGGGGTTGTTGCCCCCACGGGGGTTGAGGGGTGCTGCCTGCTTCCTGCCAGGCCACCTTTTGCAAACCCCTCAGTGCAGACCTGGCCCCATCCCAGAGGGTGACCTGGTCATTAGCTGCAGTTACGGAGCCGCAGACCCCGGCCCGGTCTCGGGCTGGCAAGGCCTGGAGTCTCAGTTTATGATGTTGAACTTTCAGGAGCACGTGGAATACCAACGGGAAGCTGGTGACTGCACATATATTGGGAGAAATTCATGGTAATGGCATTTGGCTGGAGTTAAAAGCTTCATTTTTAATGTTCACGAAGATCTAAAAGAATCTTGGTTTTTGTTCTCTCTGAAGGTCCTCAGTTAACGGCATAATATACAATTATGCATCTTAGAGGAATTTAGGGCTGAGAAAACCCAGCTACGTTGGAATCTTTGATTCTGCAGAGGACGCTTCCCCCCCAGCCCCTGCTGATTCGACTCGGCTCTTCCCTCTGGAATTCAGCTGATCGTCGCCACGTCGGAGCTCGCCCGCAAAGCCGCAGACTCATTACAGTAAAATGCTGCAGCGAAAATATTTGAAAAGTCGAGTGTTGTAGTTGCTGTTGTTCGTTATTTGATTGGGAGAGAAAAAAACTCCCACAAATCTTTTTCCCCTTGATGTCCTAAGAGCACTGGGGTTTGATATTTATTTTGTGAAGCTGTAGCATTCTAAGCACATCATTTTTATAGGTGTGGGAATCATGAGCCACTAAAATATTTTGATCTTGAAGACAGAGAAAGCTGCATTATCGTTTCCTTCGAGGAAGCTGGAGGCACGAGGAACATTTGTTTAGTCTGAGCCTCGTGGGGAGGGGTGGCGCAACCCCCATAATGGCCAGCAGCCGCATTTGAGTGCTGCAGGTGGGGCCCCACCGAAGGGGGTGAGAGTGAACTTGGGGTGCACTTGGCCCTGGACATTTGGGATTGCAGCCTCCTCAGATTTGACAAGGACCTCCTGTGGATAGTGCTTTCCTACGTCCAGAGTAAGAAGTGGGCTCCCTTTCTCTTACTGGGAGAATGATTTTCTCCGTCCAGTGGGTCGTAAGCTAAGATCTCGTTACTGGCTGGGACAGGCACTCGGAGACCAGAGTTTCCATGTTCCGGAGCAGCGTTTCACAGCCCCGGTGCCCTCACACCTGCTTGGGGCTGTGCTGTGCCTTGGGGGGGTGTCTAGTAGCCTGCCGGCCAGTAACACCCTCCCCACCAATGATATGGACAGAAAGTGCCTGCCCCTGGTTCGGTTTATCCACCCTTCGTTTGGTTTCTCTGTATTCCACATGTGGGTGACCGTGCCTGTCCTCCGTGGCGCCTGTGCCTCCGGCCCCGTCCACCCAGATGCGAGAGTCCTCGTTTTACAGCCTCCCTAGCTCGCGCCTCCGTCCGTGGCTCCCGGCTGCCTCCTGCCCTGCCTGCTGCAGGGGTGCCGCAGGAAGGCAGGGGAGCACCTCGCCCTTCTAACCAGCGTTCCGCCTTGGCTGGCCGGGCAGGAGCGGAGCTGCCGGGTCTGCTGGAGGACCTGTTTTCAGCATTTTGAGAGCCTGCCATCCTGCTTCTTCAGCACCAGGGGCACGGAGATGCCGCCTCCCCAGGTCAAGCAGTCCGCGAGGGTGAGTGCGGAGCGCTGAAGTGGTAGAGACTGGGGGTGCGGCCTTCTCGGAGTCCGTCAGGGCTGGCCCCTGGGAGCTGCTTCCGTGTGTCCTCCTGAAACAAGGAAAATGCAGGAGATGTTTGAGGGGGACGCGTGGGCCAGGCTGGGAGGGAAGGGCCTGCCTCCCTTCCGCCAGGGCGGGAAATCCACCCCAAGTGAGCGTCCGTGGAGGCAGCAGAGCCCTGAGCCCGGCGGCTGCTGGGTCCGCGGGGCCAGGCGCTCTCTCTGTTACGGTAAATGTCGGACTGAGCTGAAAACTCCCCACCGCAGCAGGGGCGCGACCTCAGCCGCTGGGATGCAGGCGGGTTCGGGGGGCCTAGCCACGCACTCAGAGCCCTGGGTCACAGCTGCCGACGTCGGCGACTCTGCTCCATAACAGGCAGCGGGTGGGCGGGCCTCATGTTCTCCTCTGGGGCTCTGGGCCGCGGTGCCGGAGAGAACCGCGACTTCTCTGGGACAGCGGTCCCTTGGCCCCGCAGCCCTGTCCTGGGGGCAGCCGTGACTGCCGCGGGGGCGGCTGCGGGACCGGGGAAGTGGGGCCGCTGGGGTGCAGCGAGGGGCTCCCAGAGGGCGAGGCCGGCAGGCGAGAGTGGACCGCGGCGCTGGCCTTGGGGCCGGACTGTCCCTGCATCTACGCACCAGAGACCTGGGACACTGCAACAAGCGCCAGCAGCCCCCCCCCGCCACCCCACTTCCAGGTGCCCCGAAACCGGGTGGGCGGGAGCCTCCCCGTCTTTGCGCCTGTCTTTTGAGCCCACAAGGGAACTCTGAACTCATCCCGGACCCACAAGCTATGACGCACCTTCTCCAGGGGACAGACCCGAGAAGACTCCTTGTTTCCAGAAATCAGAGCCGCTCTCAGAGGCGGACTCACGCAGTCTCCCGGGCTGAACAAACATGTGGATTTTGGGGGCGCTGCCAGCCTCGGGCACCAGCCCGAAGCCTCCGGGTCCAGTTACCGCCAGGCGGCGCAGGAGCGTGGACGGTCCAGGCTCTGAGGCCGAGGACAGCTGCTCGCTGGCTGGAGGCTGTGCTGGGGCAGTGGCGGCACCCGGGGCGTCTGCTGGGGGCAGAGGGGATTGTGGGGTGCCGGCTCTCTCACGGGGAGCCCGCGGGACAGAAACCCGCAGGCCACCTGGTTAGCAAAACCTTAGTCTGGGTAGGAGGGAAAGCGCCAGGCCGAGCCGACGCTGCGGTTGCCCAGGTCGCTGCCTCCACGGAGCCGGAACCGGATTCTGCAGAATGGCGTCTGGTGGCAAACACAGTTGAGCCGACACCACAGCGCGAAGACCCAGTTCTGGGCAGATGCTGCCTGTTAGCTCCCTGTGCTCCCGGCGCTCGGGGAAGCTGCGGGGGTGAGGGAGGGTCTGGGGAAGGGGGCTGCTCTCCGCCCAGGCGCACCGGCGCACGGCACCCAGGGGTCTGCCGGCCAGGCGCCGCTCGGGCTGCAGGTGCCCGAGGGCCAGACCGGGCTTGCCTCGACTGTCCGCCGGCGCCCCTGCGTCTCCAGCGGCGGGCGGCCCTTCTCCGGCCCTTCATGTCAGGCGTTTGCGGTCACGGCCATTTCCTGGTCCGGTTCCGCTCGCGGCCGGTATCAGCGTCTGGAGTCTCCAGATACTTCTGTGAAATGCAGCAGTTTCCCGAGCGTGTGGGAAGCAGCAAACCGCTTGTTTACGTCAAGAGCAATTCTTGCTCTAGTTTTGATTTTTCTTCTAGTCTTTTCCCATGAAAGTTCTGGTGGGAGCTGCGCGAGGCCCTCGGATTGACGGGGGCCTGGAGCCCGGGGCGTCGCGGCGGCGCGGGAGGCGGGGCGGGGAGGGGGTGCGGCTGGCCCGACGCTGCGCCCACCCGAGGGGCGGAACTTGCGGGAGCTCTCCCCGGGGCTACTGGCGTGTTCATTGCTTGCTGGGTTCCTCAAAGCGCCCGGGCTAATCCCCCCACTTTTCTGAGCGCCTTCACTGTGCCCACACCTCCCACCATTTCTTGGGGTAACCATCTCTCCCTTGACTGTAAAGACGGAGGCACCCCAACAGGTGGGGTGCCTGCACATTGCTCGGACCGCTGAACAGCAGGGGGTGGGAGATGACCCACTTCCGGTGCCTAGAACGCCTCCTCCCCATCACCTTCCTCAGCGACCCCCCTTTTTTACACCTTTACTTTCTCTTTCTAGCTTTTTTTTTTTTTTGTCTGTTAAAGATGAACTCATCTGTAAGTAAAGGGTGAATTCAAATCTATGTTTTTATGAGCAAAATGCTGGTCCTGAAACACAGCCCCATCCCCCCTTTGCTTCGCTGTGGACGGTCTCCTTGTTGGACGAGTCACCCCACCCGCTGGCGTTGCTCTACCGCCGACCCGCTCAGCCACCGTCAGCCTCGTTTGGCCCCAGATCCTCCCTTAACACTCAGGGCTGAGCTGCTGGCTTCCCGCCAAGCAGCCGTGTGGAGGCGGCGAAAGCAGAGAGTGGAGGTGGGGACCTGGGAGCAGCCCACGCTGGTCCTCGGAGGCAGGAGGCAGGGAGGGCTGCTGCGAAGCCGCGGGCATCAGACCCCAGGGGCTGGCCGTCGGCGGGCGTCTGGTCATGGGGGCTGGCGGTCGGCGGGCGTCGGGCCACGGGGGCTGGCCGTCGGCGGGCGTCGGGCCACGGGGGCGGGCGGTCGGTGGGCGCCGGCCACGGGGGCGGGCCGTCGGCGGGCGTCTGGTCACGGGGGCTGGCCGTGGGCGGGCGTCGGGCCACGGGGGCGGGCGGTCGGCAGGCGTCGGGCCACGGGGGCTGGCAGTGGGTGGGCAGGATGCCTTTGGATCTGAGTGCTTACAAAAGGGCAGTGGCATTTACAGACCCAGGGGCCCAGGAGAGGGTGCGAGGGCAGGTGGGTTAGTTCATTTACACGAGCAGGGTTGATGGGACAGTTGGACCACAGGAGACAAAGATGGCAAATCTGCACCAGGACTCGAGGAGGAGGTGAGTGGGCAACACGGACTTTCAAGTCACAGCCTGGCGTCCAGGGGGCAGGACTCACTGGGCGGCTCAGCCCCGGCAGGAACACCTGGCCGGCGTCTCCAGCGCTGACTGCTGGGAGCTCACAGCCAAGCTTGAAGCCGGTGTATGCTGTAACCCTTGAACCACCACAGGTTCTTGTCGCACAAAGCCGTGAAAAGGAATTTGCAGACATTTTAGATAAGTAAGCAGAGAGAAACAAACTTTATTTAAGGGAGTAAAAAAAAGTAAGAGAGTAAAGTTTATTTAGAGGAAGAAAGTAAGGACTCCCAGGGACGCTGTATTTGGGGGGTCGAAGAAGCCGCTGTGGGTCTGTGTCTAGGGCTGTTTAAACCTTACTTTCTTTGTTCTAAAATCTCATCATATTCTGCTTTGTGATTGGCCCTCTCTCTTAGTGGCTGTACTCCTCCAGGCAGATGTGCCCGTTTTCCCATGACTGATCTTAGAGTTTTTCTTTAAGGTCTGCCAGCATTTACTGTTCCGATTAAGTTTTAGCCTTGAAATTATCTGTTTCCATTAGCTTCCCTGGACCTCTGACCTCATCTCTGGAGTCTGTCTGGTTGGCATTTATAATTTACTGCCCTTGTCTTTGGAGTACACTTGGGTTAGCACCTGGAACTTACTGCCTTATTTCTGTCCCTGAGGTCCCTACCCGACTGTCCCTAAAGCTGCCTAATTAGCCCTACCTTGCCCTGGGACTCAGTCTCACGGGTCAGGAAAGCGACACAACGTCAGCCCTTTTTCCAGCCCATGGGGTCCGTCCAGCCAGGCGTGCTTTGCCTGTGTGGGGTGCCTTTCAGTGAGCCCTCAGGCCTGGGGTATAAAGTGCCCCGTTTTCAGTCTAACACTTTCACAAGTTGGGCACACGCAGTCCCACGAGTTATCGGCCAGCTGCCGTACAACAAGGCGGTGCTGCCCTAGTAACACTAGTGCCTCCTAAAATCCTTTGTGAAGTGGAGTGAACAAATACCCCACTAAAAAAAAAAATCTGAAAAATCTGCTGACACCATTTGCTACCTGTTGAGCTATTACCTTTTATATGATTAGCAGTTTGTTTCCTCTAGCTCTATTTTGCTACCGGCAAGGAAGGAGCTAAGAACATCTGAATTAACTGTGCAGATGCATCAGTATTAATCTTCATAGAAGTTGCTATGGGACTTAATAAAATAGCTTAATAAAAGCTATTTCCATGGTTATTTGTGGAGGTATAATAGTTGACAGAAAACTAGAATAAGAGAATAGACTGAGGAAATGCATTTGAATGACAGCAATTGCGATTTAAGAGAGGTTGAACCGGACGTTCCCCCCCAGTAGAAACGACTTGCTGTTTCTTAACCTTATTTATAGTCTAGATGATGAATAAGAACAGGAGACAGGAGTGAGAAATGGAGTGGGGGTGGAGAGTTAGCTTTCAGACTTCTTATTTTCCTGCAAAAGGGGAAGAACCTAACACTTAGAGTCATAAGTGAAATTTTGAGGAATTTTAACAGGAGCTTCAAAATCATCTTTGTAGACCTGTCTCTGAGATGAGGCAGCAGCCAGCTCTTCTGACTGCGCAATCAGGAGCAGAGGGCTGCAGGCGTGCCTGCAGAGATGATGATCCTCGCTTATAACTGGGCTGTGTGAGGGCGCAGTATTCCAGCGCATTAAAAATAATCTGGATGGCGAGCTCGTTTCAGGGCCGAGGACGGTCTAACAGCAACCGCAAATTATATGCTTAGAAATTCTCTCAGCTGCAAAGCTTCTATGTAATATGACTTTAATGATAAGTCTCCTCTCCAAGTTTAGCCTCCTTTTGTTATTAAAACCGAGACGATGTGGTTAATTTTACTGTTCTGATTAACACCGATCTTGAGTTACCCATTTTCAAATAGAAAACGGCATTAGTAATGGAGAAAGCTTCCAGCGGACGTCTGTCCTCAACACGGCTATATTTTCAGAAGGGGAAATGTTGCGAAGTGGTGTCACGAAGCTCCTTTTCTGATGCACAAACAGTCCCAGGTTGAGAGCGTGCCTAACTGAAGCTGGTGAGGGGGGGCGACATGAGGAGGGGCTCCCCCTGCCTATCCTTGTCTCCGGTCTCCTGCAAGGGGCAGGGGCGCCACTGTTGCTTGCTAAGCAGGACAAATAATGTTAAATCATAAAGCCCTCCAGCTTGACTGTAGCTGGTCCTTCCAACCACACTTCTGCTCAATCTTTTATTCATGAGCTCAATGCCTGTTTTAATGGATTAGCTTGGACTTCGTCTCTTTGTGACACGGCGGAGATTTTGTAGCAATTATTTTGTTCTTAAGTCGGTTTTTGGTATCCATCTACATGATGGTAGAAGAAAGGAGAAAATCAGTCCAAGTAAACAATTCTGTGGGAAATTGCACCTGCCGAATCCAACGGTACAACGTGTGACCATCCAGGGCTGCCGGCTCGGCCCGCCCTGTGGACCCGCCCATCACACGGGGACCTGGCGGCCTCAGGCGGAGGCATGTGCTCCCGACTCGCTCGGGGCCAGGCGTCCTGCAAAGTCGTTGCCGAAAAGGACGCCCAGCTAGACCCCTCCTGCTCCCGGGCTTGTGCTGGTGACTGCTCAAGGGTCTTCTGAGTCAAGTGGTCCAGATTCCTTATTGCAAAGGAAGAAAGGGCGACCGGTGGTGCAAGCATGGGCTAAGCCCTTTCCCAAACACCAAATCAATACATCACTTTACTTGAAAAAATATTCCTTGATTTCTTTTTTAGTTTTTTTTTTCAAGAGTATTTATTTATGCATACAAGAGCTGGGATGTAGACCAGAGTGCTGGGAGGGGGCGCGGGTGAGAGGATTCCCCAGAGACAGAGTGGGGAGCACAGAGGGCGGATCCACTGAGACACACTGCTGAGGGGAGCAGCGGGGAGACAGGAGAGGTCTGCTGCGCCCTGTGGGAAGCTCCCTGGCTGGGGCTCGAACTCGTGCTGCAGTGGCTGTGGACAGCTTCGTAGTGCTGATAACCCCTGTGCCACCAGGGAGGCCCCGCCCTGATTCCTTACTTTGAAAAAAAAATCAAATTTATTGCTGCTCCTTTGTACGATTTTGGGTAGAGAGTCAAGGAGGTGATAGTTGGAGAGGAGAGGGAGCTTCCCTGTTTGCTTGCTGCCATGTTGTCAGTGGCTAAGGAAGGCCAGACACTCAAGCTATGGTTGTTGATTGACTATTAGGTGGGAGGAGATGTAAGCGAGGGCTGGGTCCATGCCTGCCCAGCCAACACCTTGAGACCTTCTTTGTCTTGTCTTGTATGCATTTTCTCTGGTTTTTCAACCTACCTTTAACACTTTTTCTCCGCTCATGTATTCACATATTCACGTGTTCATCTAGTCTCCGGTTTTTCACACCACGGTGGCTTTATTTGGAACTATTAGGAGCTATTTCTTTGATCATACTCAGTCTAGAAGCTTTAATCTCTATGCATTTAAAATTTCATTAAAATATATCCGGTAGTTCAGGAGTTGTGTGTGTTTTATTGAATGCGTATACCATTCATGCGATAGCACAGAAAATAGCTGGCACAAGAAGTGTTAATATCCCTCCTAGGTATGAGGTCCTGTATGAGTGACTGCCAAGCACAGAACAGTAATTAAGAAGGGCCTCCCTGGTGGTGCAGGGCTTAGTCTCAGCCTATGAAGCTATCACCAGCCACTGCAGCACGAGTTCGATCCCCGGCCAGGGAGCTGACCCACAGGCTGCAGCAGACCTCTCCTGTCTCCCCGCTGCTCCCCTCAGCAGTGGATTTCAGTGGATCCACCCGTTCTGCTCCCCACTCTGTCTCTGGGGAATCCTCTCACTCCCTGTACCTCTGGCCTGCACTCCAGCTCTTGTTTGTATAAATAAATAAATCTTTAAAAAAATAATTAAGAAGATTTGATGTCCTTAGGGTATTATATCATGACTTGTAGTTAATTTACTTATTTATCCTCTTAAACATTTGTTATTCCTTTTATAAGGTCTGGATCACTATTGAATTTTGTTTCTGAAAATAGTCCTGTTTCAAATAATTTCCTTCAGTGTACTTTATAGTTAGAAGTAAAGACCACACAGTTAAAAATAGGGAGTCTAAACTGATCAAAAAGTTTCAATAACATGGGCCATTAATTCCTAAAGGTAGAGTTACCCACTGAGGGGTATTACAGTGTAGAAAGAATAGGTCTAATAAATATCACCTTAGATACTATCAAAGAAAAATAGCTGAGACCAAATTGGTCAAAGGAAGATTCAGTTATAAGATCTTTTGAGAATAAAGTTTGAAGAGATAATATAAGAATAGAATTATTAATGGATTTCATTGCAGGAGCTGATATAAATAGTTATTACACTATGTGACCTGAAGCCCGGTAAAATAAAATCTTTTAGTCTCGAAGTTTCAGATTACCTTTGTGCCTTTAATACACTTTAAAGCTTAGAGCATTTGACTTAACCAACATCAAATACTCCTTAATGAATATGAACCATTCAGGAAGAAAACATGAATCCTAATAGATTCCAACTCGAAATGAGAAGGAGCATTAAAGTCATTTTGTCCAAATTTCCCATCTTCCCCAAAGGAAATTGAGGTCAGGGAGGTCAGGTGACTGATTCGGTGTCACACAATCAGGGCATGTAGCTTGCACTTTACGGCTGTACTGCCACTGAGCTTGAATAAGTCACCGTCCCGCACAAAGTCCCGGGGTTCTGATTGGTCTAGGTGGACGCCACGAGCTCCGCGTGTCCTTCTGCAGGCCCTCGGGCCGATAGCTGCTCTCAGTCGGAACTGACTGGAGTCGCCCTGGCACTGCTGCCAGGCAGTGTTTGTTTCACCACAACCAAATATGACTAGTTGATAATTATCTGAATTTAAATTTGCTCGACCCAAAGAACAACTTACATCCCTTTGGTGCATTATCAGTGGCCAATTCATAAGAGGACACCCAACTCGGTCAACTACCAGTCCAGACATTGTGGTGAAGACATTTTTCAGATGAGGTTAAACTTTATTTTATATTTGATTTACTGTGTTATGTATTTTTGTATCGCTGTGACATTGGTTTTTAACATTGCGGAGGTTTCAGGTGTTCAGCCTCACAGCCCACCATCTGTGTGTGACAGAACAAGGTTCCCAGCGGAAGTCCAGTTCCCGCCCGCCAGCGTGTAACTTGCCCTTTACCTTCGAGTAAGACGGATTCCCCCTCCCAGTGTGGGTGGGCTTCACTGGTCAGTTTTCAGTCTTAAGAGAAAAAGTGTGGTTTCTCAAAGAAGATAGAGTTCTCCTCACAATGGCCAATTGGGAGCCAAGTCTGCATCTTGCTGCCCTGCAGAACTGGGGCTCGAGACCTCAACATTAGCTCTTGTCATGCACAACAGAGTCCGCTTAGGCTGATAACCTGACTTCTGGATTTGGACCAGCCAGCCCCCACAAAGATGTAGGCCAATTCATTACCGCCTGTCTGTCTGTCTGTCCCTCCATCCACCCACCCACCCATCATCTTATCTGCCCACCCACACATCCCCTTATCTATCCTCTTATCCACCTTCTCCTCTCTATCTGCCTGCCCGCCTCTCTACCTCTCATTGATCTTCTTTCTCTGGAGAAAACGCCTCCTTCCATGTACTTCTGGCTGTCCTAAAGCCAACCTGGGGTGCGGGGTGGCGAGAGGGTTAACCAGAGACGGAGTGGGGAGCACAACAGACAGAGTGACTGAAATCTGCTGCTGAGGGGAGCAGTGGGCGAGACAGGAGGGGTCTGCTGCGCCATGTGGGAAGCTCCCCGGCCAGGCATCGAACTCGCCCCGCAACCGCCGACCGCTCCACAGCGCTGCACCTAACCCGTTGCACCACCGGGGAGGCCCTAAACCTGGACTTTGGATGCAGGAGGATGCACTCCGGGCTGGGGGTCTGCTTTAGGGGGCCTGCCCTTGAGAGAAGGGCATTCAGAGAGATCCTGCTTTGCACGGGCTGGGGTGGGGTGACCCGGCCGTCTCAAGGTGCTGCGTCACAGAGGGTGCCGGCAGGGCAGCAGCATCTGGAGAGAAACCCCAGACGCCTTCATGAAGGGGAGCGGGAGTGAGAGGACGAGTCGCCCCGAGGGCATTCTCAGAAGCGGCAGCTGGGTCCACATGGATAATTAAAACAGAAAACACACAAGATGATATTTTGCAGGCTGCCTTTTGAAAAGGACAAAAAAAAATACGTTTCCTCTTATCCACAGCAAAGAGCATCAACACTTTGGTGAATAGGAAGGAATTTAGATTCTGAACTAAAAGCTTTAATGAGGGACAGATAATAAGTGTGAATTGAAACTAATTGGTGTTTCAGATCACTGAGCTGGTTGAAAAACCATTTGTGATGAGGTCTCTATAAGTTAACAGTCGATTTTAAATGCCTAATTAAACATCGTTCTGTCCCTAGTGAGAATAAATAAATGTATTGTCGCTCAACGCACTGTACTTAAGCAAGTGATCGAAGCCGAGAGCTGGGAGCTCTCCTTGGTGCACGCCAAGAAGTGTTTCCTCCGGGGCTAGGCTGAGCGGGCCACGATTCTTTGCACCAGGAACAGAGGGGTGTCGGGTCCAGGGGTGAACACGAATAAGGAACTAATGGGAGAAAAAGCCACGAGATTCTTGTTGGACAACCAAGAAATATAAGAAGGTCGGGTGGGAGGTGGCGCCCTCTTGGCGGGTCCCCCGTCCTGGGGGTAATTATCAAAAGCGTATCAACAAGGGACTTTTCACACCGTGAAGTGTGGGCTGCAGGCATTAAAGGCAAATTTGCTGTGAATTATCTTCAGAGAGATGAAGGTTTAGGGCTCGGCACTTCATCTTACCTTTGGCTGAAGCCCTTGGAATTCAGCGCAAAGGCTGCTGAGCTGTGTCCAGCAGCCCAGCCCCGCAGCCTCACCGGCCTTGCCTGGGGGCTGCCCGCCCGCGGAGTCGTATTCCGGGGTTGGGGACTGAGCGCCGTTCTGGACACAGTGATTTTTAAAGGCAAGTGCCTGGACCACCTGCCTACTGTTGAAGAGGGTCCGAGGAGAGACCTGCTTCTCCTTTCACGTCCCCCTCGCTCCATCTCTTCAGCCCCTGCAGATTAAGGGGTAACCCCTTGGGGAAAAGCAGCAGTTCCTGTACGGTTTCCCACCAACAGCCGCACATCAGTTGGAAAACGTAATTTTATGATTACCCGCCCTACATGTTTGCAGGGTCGTTGCCTGACTTTTTACTATGAAGTAGGGAAACCCCTTTTTCTCCCCCCCAAATTCCTGAAACAAAAGACAGAGGACCGTAGGCGGGAGGTGGGGGTCCATGGGGTGACGGATGGTGGGTGGCGGAGGAGAATGACATTGCCACAAAGTAGATACATGGGGCCACAGGCAGGGGAGAAAGCACACACTGTCCCCAGTGAACAATGGGAGAAAATCAATCGATAAATTTAGGAAGAAGACAAGGAAGACAAAGGGGCAGAAGGACGGTGTGTAGTCAGTCCCGATAAATTGTTCGTTTCGGTGGTTCTCCACTTTCCTCTTTCTTCACCTCCCTGAGAACTACAGTGGTGACAAGTGGGGGTTTAGGTATTGAGGTGCAATGCTTGGCGCTGCTGCTGTGTGTGTATTTATTTAGGTTTGTGTATTTGTGCCTTCTGTGAGCTGGCTCCTTTTGCTTTCTAGACCATTACAGTTCTTTTTCTTTTTTTTTAAAGATTTATTTCTTTATGCATACAAGCTGGGGTGTGTAGGGACCAGAGGTGTGGGGGGATGAGAGGCTGCACCAGAGACAGAGTGGGGAGCAGAACAGGCGGATCCACTGAAATCCGCTGCTGAGGGGAGGCAGGAGAGGTCTGTTGCGCCCTGTGGGAAGCTCCCCGGCCGAGGATCGAACTCGTGCTGCAGTGGCTGCGGACAGCTTCATAGAGACTTAACCCGTTGTGCCACCAGGGATTGCTCTTATCTTAAGGCTGTTAGGGATAAGGAGCTAAAGTGGCATTTTTTAACCATAACGTAAAATAAATGATAACTCCTCTCTAGTTGTTAATGTCGTACCCTGCTGGTTTTAATAATGTGAATCAGATCTCATGATAATAAAGTACACATGAAGAACATTTGAAAAGGTGACTATCTACAAAAGCTTGGGGGCTCCGACTTCAATGTGTGACTTTGGCAGCGACACATTTCAGCCCATTGCCACGGACTTCACGTTTTGTGGAAATTGCTCTTACTTATTGCAGTGTATGTGTGTTGACGTTTCATGGGAAGAGAGCTCATTATGGTGCTCATGAAAAAAATCCCTCTTTAAAATATCTCCCCTTTAGGTTGAGTCTCAGCACTATCACTGCTGCGGTCTGAGTTCGATCCCAGCCAGGGAGCTTCCCACAGGGCGCAGCAGACCTCTCCTGTGTCCCCGCTGCTCCCCTCAGCAGTGGATTTCAGTGGATCCGCTTGTTCTGCTCCCCACTCTGTTGCTGGTGAATCTCCTCACCCCCCCACACCTCTGGCCTGCACCCCAACTCTTGTATGCATAAAGAAATAAATCTTTTAAAAAATCTCCCCTTTGGGCCTCCCCGGTGGCACAGCGGTTAAGCGCTGCGCTGTGGCGCTGTTGGCAGCGGTGATGCGAGTTCGACTCCCGGCCGGGGAGAATCCCACATGGTGCGACAGACCTCTCCTGCCTTGCCCGCTGCTCCCCTCAGCAGTGTGTTTCTGATCTGCCTGTTCTGCTCCCCACTCTGTCTCTGGTGAACCCTCTCGCCGCCCCACGCCTCTGGCCTGTACCCCAGCTTGTATGTTAAAAAAAAAATCTCCCCTTTAACGTCTATATATTTTCTATTTTTGTACTTTTCATTTTAAATTAATTTTAGGCCCCCAGAGAATTTCAGAAGCTGTGCAGAGCTCCCCCTCCATGTGAGCGGCTGCTGCTGCCTGGGACTACGTCTCACGGAAGCCCGGGAGGCGAAGCAAGGACAGGACGTGAGTGCAGTGCAGGCTCGCAGACGCCGCCGGCTGCGAAGCCTGGTCTCTCCGCTGCTCCAGCCCCTCCGGATCCCGGGTTGCACTTGGCCATCTGTGCTCTTTGTCTCATGCCCAGGTCTGCTCCCGTGGCTTTCGAATCCTTGAGCTTTGAGGGGTCCTGGTCAGTCACCTTGCTGTGTGTTTTAGTGGGTTTGCTGTTCCATTTGTGTGGAAGGGTGGGGCCTTCTCGAAGCTCACACCACCCTACGGCTCGGTTATGGTTATGGGGGTGACACAGTCTGGTTAAACACAGACCAGAGGGTCCTTTGGCTTCCAGTGGGCATTTCTATCTCTGAAGACCACTGGTCTGGGTGACACCAAGTCTTGCTTTTCATAGGTACGACTTCCATCCAAGCATCCCTTGCAATTCGGCAACTCTGTAAAAACGTCTCTAGGCAAATTCAAAACATCTGGAAATAATGGCATGCTTAAGAGGGAGAGAAACTGCTTCAATGGGTCGACCAGATCTGGGTTTGATTAGTGTGTGCATGCCTCGTGGAGACAGCGATCTGGGAGTCGGGGTGCAGCAGTAATGGCTAATAACAGCAAAACATTACCCAGTAATTACCATGTGCCAGGAGGGGTGCTAACTGCTTTACATAAATGGTCATTCCTCATAACCACCCCAGGCAGGTAGGAAGTTGCACACCTGAGCAGGTAAATAAATTGCTGGTGGGGGCTGGCGTGGAGAACCTCTCCATCTGCAGTGGAGACCATTTGGCCAGTGAACAGGAGCAGAGCCCCGTGCCTGCTGGGCTTTCGTCAGGTCGGGGTGGGGGTGGACTCAGGTGGCAGCTCCTGGGATGAAGGAAGGAAGGAAGGGGACGGTGACTCAAGAGGTGACTTGAAAGGCCGTTATCCAGGTAACAAATGTCTCCCCATGGAGACGTCCCTGCGTTATTTTTCCTCCAGATGAGTCGCCAGCCTCGGCGACTCTGTTCAGCAGCAGCCCTGTCTATTTTGGGAGCGTCGTGGCTCTTAAAGTCTTTCTCTTGCATCTGAACTGAAAACTGCTTAGTCCTGGCTAAGCTGTCTGGAGTTAACGCGATAAATGAGCTGTCGGACAATCCCTCAGATGTCTGAAGGTCACTGGCCGTCTCCTTCCCGCTTGCTGTCGCTTGTGTGTTCTCCAGCTCTCCCTCAAGGGCCGGGCATGGTCTTAACATGCAGAGCGTGTTCTTTGGTCCGAGGAGCATCAGTCCCGGAAGACTCTCCAGAGTTGAATTTGACATGAAACGCCAATGGGAATCGTTCCTTAATGAAGGTGACCTGGCTGTCAGGAGAAAAAACGGGGGGACCCACATTCAGTGCCTGGAGAGCGGGAAGGCATGTGCACGCCACAGGAGAACCCTGCGTGTTCCAGCACAGTCTGGAAAAACTCAGGGTAATATCATTTCAGTAATTATTCCTTTTAAGAGTTCCCTTAGAAGAGCACATAACTTAGATTTCCTGAGGACATAATCTGGAGCACATTTGAACAGTTATAAACTGGATTCTGCAGGGCGCTTAAAATGTTTTCCTATTTAGGAGATGTGATTGGCAAATGAGACGTTTATCTTTTGATGCTATCAACTGATACCCTGCAGAAAACGTGGATGATGGCTTTCTTTTGGAATACGTGACCGTTCTGTAATTTCACCTCTTTCCCCCCTTTCTCTTTCTTTCCTTGTAACTGAACCCTAAAATAGGATTTCATCTGTCAGCTGAGCTCTCCACTTGCTCTTTTTCTACACAGCAAACATTATTATTGCAGATGTTCAAACTATAACTTCTTGAAATTAAAAGTGGTTGGAATTAGAAAAAGACTCAGGTGGCTATGTTTCAAAACCTTTGGTGTTTGCTATTTTGAAGACGTGAGCTTTAATAGGAAAAAATGAAAAAAATAACAAAGCCATGTCTTTTTTTGCCTATAGCTGATGAAATAATCAGTAAACCAGATACCACTGAGATTTGGAATTAACTGAAAATCAAACCAAGTCATTCCTAATTCTTTGCTAACCTTGAATTCTTGGCAGTGCCTGCGGGTTGTCCTGAGTGGCTGGTCATTGTAATAATTTGTGATGTTCCATTTCTCCAGCACATAATAGAAGTTCAAAGAATGACCACTGTTTAAAAGACAATGAGCTAGAGCCTTCGACTGAGAGGGGAGGTCACTATTTTGAAAGGTTTTTGATCAAAGCTGCTGGATTCTTAAATCACCTTCAAATTTGTTCATTACTTAATAAAGTAGGAATTGGTTAAATAATTTCAAGTCCGATGTTCAACAGTTTATTTATATTTGAACAGAGATGAATATCTTTATTGATGGAAATTTCTTCTTACTAGCAGAAACTCTAGTCCTCTGTGAGATATGCGGTTGTCAAAATTTCACTAGAATATAGTTAAAATGAGAGTTCATCTCGGCAATAACATGAGGGAGACAGAACGAGCCTTGCCTTGCAGGTCACGTCAGTCCTTTAAAGCAGGTTTAGGGAAGATGAAGAGAAGACATGTTCAAGGCTTTCTTCTTTTCCTGCAACAATATGAACAGGATCAGGCATCAGAACATTTAATTGTGAAGAATCTTGCTCTATCTAATTAGTCATTGATCAAACACATGGCTTAGATTTGGGAGTGGAAAGAACAGATTTGGTTAAAGTGTTGTGCTAAGGTACTTGCAGAGACGTTGGGCGGTGGGGAGGGGGAAGGTGGGTGCCAAAACGCTACCTCTTGGGGTCATTGCATGTGAAGCCCCATCCTCTGATTGCGATTTGAAAAAGCCAGCAACCCGCCAGCACTGTGTCTTCCGCCGTGCTCTTCTGCTGTATCTCCATTGTGCTGCTTAAACAGGAAGCGCATCATCGTCTGTCAAAACACACAGGGAGCTTGGGGCCAGACCCGCCTGAGCTCCTGTATCCACGTCTACGACGCGGTGTTTTGAGCATTTGAGAGATGCTTGGTGGCCATTGATTGGGGTGTGGGAGGAAGATATTAGAGCATCTAAATTTATTTTTTTTACCCCAAAGTGAGAGAATTCAAGCACATTATTAAATACCAAATACTAAATACACTCACTGCACTGATACTCTCCTGCCTTCACTAGGTGGTGATTTTCGCACACAGCCCCTGCCCTGCTGTGAAAAGACGGGGGGTTCTCCACAGTGTGAAGTCCTTTCCTATTTATTTCTGATGATGCAATTTGTAGGGCAGATGTAAACAGTTCGTTTGTTTCTGACTTGAAAACAATTCTGTTTGTGCCTGACTACAGTGTGCAATGGGGGTAGGAGGTGGGACTATACAAATCTAAATCTCGTTACGTGACGAGTTTTGTCCAGGAGATGGACATTTAATTTTTAAATGTCTTCACAAGGACTTGTAGATGAAAGAGTACACACTGACTTTTGGCAAAAAAAGTCAACTTTTGATGTTGAAAATCCCCTATAAAATTTGACTATTTAAAAAAAATTTTATCCCTAGAAATGCTATCAGCATCCAGGAAATGCATTTCTGCAGCTTTCCAAGCCTAGTGTGGGGCTGGCCAGACTAACCACTGGGGTTCTGCTTCCAGTGTGGTTTTGATGTGTGAATTTCTCTTTGTCTTGTTCTTTTTCTCCTGTTTTCCTTTTCTCATTTATTAAGTCTAACCGGGGTTGGTAGACTTCTGGGTCTGCAGCGGGCATGTGTTCTTTCTGCCCGAGCAATACCTGTCCACCTTTCTCCTGGGAACAGAGCTCCTCTCTACGACCTTGGAAACTGCCCTGCGGTGACGGATACAGCTGTCCGGCCAGCCACCCCAGATCTCCACCAGGGTCATTGCCATCACTTGAGCTGAGCTTCAGACTCAAGCCAGGACTTGTACGGAAGATACCACAGGGAGGATTCTCTCTGCTGAAGTCTCTGGCTATGGGGACCAGGCTGATCTGGAGCTTTGGTAGCCCAGGAATGACGCCAGCCCCAAAATGCCCAGGTAAGGGCGGAGAGGCGGGTCCCCTTTGACCCGTGTTCGAGCCTCTGCTCAGCTTCTTCCTGACCCCGGCCCTCTGCAGGGTTCTCAGTCCCTCCCACTGCTAGATTTCTTATTTTTACTCAGGCTATTTTGGGGCAGTGTCTGTCACTTACTGCTCAGTGTCTCTCAGTAGACCACGCTGTGTCGGGAAGACCAGATGAGCCCATCAGCTCTACCGACGAAAATGGCAGTTTGTAGTTTGACCCAATGTAAAAGAAAATTAAGGTGTTCAGAAAACTCTAGTTACTACCCACCCATTACTTTGTGTCCTCGGTCATTCAAAGCGTCGGCGTCTTCTCTGGAAAAGAGAGGACAACTGCCAACTTCACACAGGCTCTCCCGCTGCTGCCGGCCGTTGACGGGAAGGTCTGATCCCTGCAGGGGTGTCACAGTTCTTCGGGATGACCTTTTCAACGGTGCTTAGGCGAGTTTCTAGAACTTGAGACACACAGGTGAGGCCGTGACGCTGTCAACCTGCGTCTGGAGTTACAAAGCCCTGACGAGGCAGATAACCTTCCCCCATCCCGCTGGAGTTCAGAAGTTACTCACGGCACCTGGCGGCCGGCAGGTTAGGTCAGGATGGCTTAGTCAGGTCTTCCTGCTTGGGGATGGTTTCCAGTCTGTGAGAAGCCCAAGGGAGGACGCCGTGAATGAGGGTGTTCTTAGAAGTCAGGGAGACACTCTTAGAGGTCAGAAGGACTTCAGCACTTACTGAGCGTCTACTGAAAACCTGCACCACTTTTAGCCAGCACGGTTAACCTCACAACAACCCTGGAAGATGGGTATTCTCGCTTGAGTAGGTGGGCTAACAAGATTAGGCGCCTATCGAGATGCCAGCCAAGTGCCCAACCTATGCTGCCAGGCTCAGTCCCCATGCCACGATTTGAAATGTTGACCTAATAGAGAAACAACACAATCAAGCAAGACGAGGCTGGCCAGTTGCCCGGAGGTAGCTTGGCTGACACACGAGGGAGATGGCCAGTGGCCTGTGGCTCTTTGGGAAAACCACGTACATGTCAGAAACCTCCACAGTCCGGAGAAAGGCCTAAGGGGGCGCAGTGCTTCCAAGAGGGTAGTCCCCAGCTTCTGAGAGGCCGATTTGCTCAAGTTCTATGTCTATGGCATAACTGACCGCTAAAATGGACACAGGAAGTCGAAGTCTCGTAATTAGGACTACATGATACTTAACTCAATAATTAGGATATAAAGTACCTTGAAAAAATAAAAATGTTAGAAAACATTGCTTTAAAGAGACATAATGAGTCCCATTTGGGAGAAAGAAAAACAGACAATAAATCAGCTGAACAAATACAGACTAAAATCTGGATAGAATTATCGCAAATGAGTTAATAGGTTAATTCAAAATAATTTTTTAGGCTTCCAGCCACGGGCTCACAGATTCACTAAGTCTGTCCTCAGCATCAGTTTTCAGAATCTGTTCTGTATTTATTTTAGTGGAAATGAGTGAAGAATTAAGACATAACTAAATGACTTTTCCATGATGCATATGTTGCACTGGTGCCATAAAAAGTAGTTTCCTTAAAGCTTAATTTATGGATGAGAGTGTAAGATTAAAACAAAGATATTCCCCAGACAAATACGAATGCACACCCATGTGCCAGCTAGACACGGGTCTGCAGAGGCCCTCCCTAGCACGGTAGGCAGAGACCACATCAGGTCCTGGACAACAGAGTTTGTTTTATAAAATGATTCATATGACAAGCATCCTCGACGATATTTCAAACGTAGACTTAGCAGACTTGGAATCTGCTTTTTATTGTATAAATCAGTTTCAGCAATATTCATAAACAGGACAGGGTCGCCAAGATGTGGGCATCAGAATCCATCACCTCTTTTGAAAATACTCAGACGTATAAACCGTGTAACATTTCGGATAAACACAATCTGCTTTATGCTCAGCCCCAAAAGGAAGAAAATGCTATGGAAAGAGGAGCTCTTCCCAGAGATTTTCATGCGCCCTGATATTCATGCGGTCACCTCTCCAAGGAGCCGGCTTTTCGTAGCATCGAGGGGGCAGCTAGACGGGGAGGAGGCGTTTGCGTCTATCTAGCAAAGATTCGTACCCAGAATGTAGAGAGAAGGACCCCACTAGAACCATTTTAGTAACTAGTAGGACTTGCCTAGCAGAACACCGGCAAAGGACAGAAAGAGGATGGACAGACATGGTGACACTCAACTGCTCTGGCCTTTAGGGAAACAGACAGAAAAGCCTCAGCTCTGCTCCTTTGACTGAGGGGGCACGGGCAGGCCACACACCCCCCTTGGGGCTGTGAATGAGCACTGTCTCTTTAAAGAGAAACTTAATGATACAGAGCGAATTTAAAGGCTTCTATAGCCTTGATCCAGCATTTCCACATAGACGTGTCTAGAAAAACTTTCATACAAACGTCCTAGAAGACGTGTACAGTGGTGCTATTATGGCATTGAACAATGGCAGCATCCTTTCTTCGCGTCACGGATAAGGAAATGATGATTTCATCATAAAACAGGCTCCTATGCAGGGTCTACCTATAATTATGCGGATAACATTAAAAAAGCCAGAATGGGGTGTAAAAAGAAAGCTATGAAATGAATTAAACAGTATAGAAACATTTGTGTAATTTTAAAACAGAGACACGATAGTAAATATATTTTGTGTGTGCATTTGCACGCAGATGAAGAACTGAAACAGGTGCGGACACAGTGAGGACAGCGGGAGGTGAGAGGTTGCCTCTGGGTGAGAGATGAGGAAGGGAGAGGAAGAAACTCAGTGCTTCTGTATAATGTCTAATCTCTGAAAATAAAGAGATCTGAAGCAAATCTTGCAAAATGATTGTTTTTATTATCTATGGTAGGTCAATGGCTGTGTGTTACATTTTGGGGTAGTTTTCTACAAGTTGGAAATCTTTTATGATTAAACAATTAAAAATAGAACTGATTGAATATGACTTCACAATGAACGTACAGAAATACATTTTTTCACACCTCTTGTCTGGCTCTCTCATTCTGCTTTTCTTTCCAAAGTTAACCCTGAGCAAGGCTTGTTCTCCCGCGGGTCTGGAGATGGAGGCTCTCCTGCCCCACGCGGGGGTGCTGGGTTTGAGCCTGCACCTCGGTGCAGAGGGTGAGCTCAGCCATGTCTGCAGAGCCTGGGGGGGCCTGTCCCACGGGGGAGGCAGCAAGACACCGGTGAGCGGTGAGGGTGTTGGCTTCGGGCCCTGCATGGTTTATGGGGTTGGGGTGTTAATTTAGACACAGCGCACCCTGGCTCAGGTAGACAGGCGGGAGACCTCCTCCCGGAGGCTGGTGAAGGTCAGCCTGAAAAGCTGTGGTTCTTTTTTTTTTTCATTCATTTTGTTGTTGTCATTTATATCTTTTACATTGTGTATTCCCCTTGGGTAGCCCACCTCGATTCACCCGTGACCCATCACCATTGTCCCTTGTACTCTTCTCCCCCATCTTGAGCCCTTACCCTCCCCCTCCCTGGCTGAGTGTCCCTCTCTTGTTTGGTTCCCCTATATTCCTGCTCTTGATGGCATTTTTAAGCTGCTCTCTGATTGGACACTTAGCTACCAGGGCTTTTCCTCTCCCCATCCCTGTGCGAGCTGTCTTCCCCACGCCCTTCAGAGACCAGCTCCAGAGGAAAGAACATTGCGAGCATCGGATAGGAGACAGCCCTCCCTCACACACCCAGCCCCGGGCCAGGGAGCATCACCTCGGCCACACGGGGCCCTGAGGAGCTATGTCCAGCCCTGGGGGACCAGAGGCGCTTGTGGCAGGCAACAAGCTCCGGTTGGTGTAAGGTGTATTTTTTTTAAATATTTATTTTTACATACAAGCTGGGGTACAGGCCAGAGGCGTGGGGCAGCGAGAGGGCTCACCAGAGACAGAGTGGGGAGCAGAACAGGCAGATCAGAAATACACTGCTGAGGGGAGCAGCGGGCAAGGCAGGAGAGGTCTGCTGTGCCGTGTGGAATTCTCCCCGGCTGGGCATCGAACCCGCATCGGGCGTTGCCGACAGCTCCACAGCGCAGCGCTCAACCGCTGTGCCACCAGGGAGGCCCTGGTGTAAGGTGTATTTTTGAGCAAACTCTGCCCACTGTTCCCAGTCTCACCACGGCCACTGGGAAGCTCCGAAACAGGCTGGTATGCAGCGGTTCCAGCTATGGCCATGGCGGCAGCTCAAAGAGCACTTAGTCCTGATGAACTGGAGTGGGGGCTTGACATTTTGGGGGCTGATAGGCTGAGGCAACTCTGGTTATTCTCTATATAAAGGAAATGCCCCTAAATCACGGCGTGCGACTCCATAGCTGTATCTCCAGCGATACCGATTCTTTCCTTGTCCTGATTCCCTATGGCCAGAAGTTGGAGCCTTGCAACAAAAGGGAGATAAAGTGGGCCTCCCTGGGGGCACGGGGGTTAAATCTCAGCTATGAAGCTATCCCAGCCACTGCAGCACAAGTTCGAGCCCCGGCCAGGGAGCTTCCCACAGGGCACAGCAGACCTCTCCTGCTCCTGTCTCCCCACTGCTCCCCTCAGTGGTGTACTTCAGTGGATCCACCTGTTCTGTTCCCCACTCTGTCTCTGGTGAGTCCCTCACCCCCCACACCTCTGGCCTACCCCTCAGTTCTTGTATGCATAAATAAATCTTTAAAAAAAGTAAAAAAAAAAGGGGCCTCCCTGGTGGTGCAGCTGTTAAGCCTGCGCTGTGGAGCTGTCAGCAGCGGCGACGTGAGTTTGAGGCCCAGCCAGGGAGATTCCCACATGGCTGGCAAACCTCTCCTGCCTCTCCCGCTGCTCCCCTTAGCAGTGTGTTTCTGATCTGCCTGTTCTGCTCCCCACTATCTCTGGTGAACCCTCTCACCGCCCCACGCTTCTGGCCTGTACCCCAGCTTGTATGCATAAATAAATAAATCTTAAAAAAAAAGTAAAAAAAAAAAAAGGGAAATGAACCTAGGTCTGAAAAACTGCCAGGTTGTATTCTCCAAATGTGTTTAACACCTGCAATTAAAATTGAGAGCAATGAATTTGACAGGCCATGTGCTTATGAATCAATAAAGGAGCCACATTCAGGAATTAATGAGGACAGGTTGCCCTCCCTGCTGCCCCTCCCCCCAGCTAGCTCTTCCCCTTTCTTAGCTCTTTCCTGGTAAACCGTTTCCTCTGCCCTGTGTCTGCTGTGGGTTCAGCTCTCCGCAGAGCCGGGCAAGTGCGGTGGGCTGGCTGCAGCTCGGTGGCCCCCCTGTTCTTTCTCAGCGCCTATGGAAAGGTAAACAAGGTTAGAAACCTCTCCTTTGAAGATCCTCCACGAGTCTGTTGCTGGTTAAATTTTCCTTGCAGAAATCAAACAGGGTTTCCTGTTGCATGTTTACCAAGCCCTTTTTTCTCCTGTGTGTCCAGAATGCAGGGCCGCAATTTTCCCATTTGTTAATTTTTCCCATTGAACTCATTCCTCCCCTTCGCATATCTTCTTTCTCGTCGTCCACCTCGTTTAGCAGTAAATACAGAGGATTACAAACATTCTTGCTAGATATAAAACATTCCAGGAAATTTAATTTCTTTAGTCATGGATGTTAGCCGTAATGATACTTTGCATTTGTATAACATCTCCGCCCCGAGAAATCCAACCCCCTTCTTCATTATCTGGAGACAAGCATTATTATCATAATTTTGCATCCTGTGTAACTGAGTCACAGGAAATGAACCAGAAATAAATCATACCTGGAGTGCAACTGGCGAAAGAATGTAGCCAAAGGAGGGCGCCGGGCCTGAGGTGCCCCCCCACGCCGGGTGCCGCTGGAGGGGCAGAGGTGGGTCTCCACGCTGGGGCGGGGCTGGCGCGAGGGATGCTTAGACCTGCTGCCGCTGCAGGTGGCGGGTCCCGCTTTGGGAAGCCTTCCCCAGACCTCCGGGCCGCGCCTGTCCGTGGGGCGGCCCAGGCCGTCTGCCCCGCCGGAGTCCTGCTGGGCCTGAGCCAGGCGCGCTGCTGCTGGGCCGGCCGGTGTGGATCAGGGTGGTCCCGCCTGGAGCTGAAGGGCTCAGGGGCCGCTGGCCCCGCAGGCCTGTGGTTCTGGCAACACGCCCAGGACCCTCAGTGCGCTCAGCCTTCGCCCCTCCGGACGCCCCCGGCCGGCGGGCTTCCCAAACGGCGCTGATGCGTTGGAGGCAGGGGAGCAAGAAGGAGGTGCGGCGGGGTCCGGGCCCCTGGAGAGGGTGCAGGCCACCCTGCTCCGTCCAGCGCCCTCCCCGCTGGGAGTGGACACCGAGCTCCAGTCCTGTCCAGCAGGCCCAGAAATGCCCGTGTCCACCGGAAGCGGCAGGACGCCTGAGAGGCACCGCAAAGCGGAGGCCGAGGGACACCCCTGCCCCCCACGCGGTTGGGGTTGCGTCCATGGGCGCCCCCGAAGCGGGCAGGTGAGCGCTGGCAGAAGGGCAGGCGGCTTCGTGCTGTGGCGGCTTCTGTCCCCGGCGCGTGTTTCTGCGCGCGATGGAGAAACCAGGCGCCGGGTTCTGGTCGGGCAAGAAATGGACAAAAACCAACTGCTGAGATGCTTCGTTCCCAGAGAGGGCGCGTCGGGACCCACACTCTCGGCACTGTGCGGGGGAGGGCCAACAGGTTTAATGGACCCTACCACACCCCGGACCGAAGAGATCCAAGACACAGAGGCCGGCAGAGCCCGAAATGCCGTCTGGGGGGTGGGGGTGCGGGGAGCCGAGGGCGCAGTCAGCAGCCCGCTTGGTGTACGCCACGCTTGTGGGCTGGGTTTTTGGTCTTTCACCAGCTCGCAGGGGCTACTGGGGTTCCAGCGGAACTGGTAGGAGCGTTCGCCAGATTATCTCTTTCTTTCTCCCCGAGTTTTCATTTCTTCATTCCCCCTTTTTGTAAATAAACCCTTTAGTACCACTTTGTGGGGCCTGCAGTTGAGTCTCATTAGAAGTCCCTTTTAGCACACGGGTGAAGACCCACAGTAAGGCCACCCTCTTTCACATTGGGGGTACCCCGGAACAACTGGGGAGTCTCAGGGGATGTGCTAGGCCTGCCTGAAGCACCTGACAGAGGTGCTCAAGGAAGCCCCTTCCTCGAAAGATGGGGGTCCCCTTTGCCACACTCCCAAAAGGATTCTGCGGGGGTGGGGTGGGGTGGGGGGGGAACAGTTAGTGTGGACTTAGGGTGAGTTATTGAGACCCCGAGGGGCTTTCTGGTTTGCGTTCTCCCATTTTATGCAGTTGGCCTCAGGGCCTTTGACAAAAAGGCATGTCAGAGCCAAGCCTGAGAAAGGGGGTCCCAAAAACACACTTTGGGGGCGCATCTTGACCATGGTGCCAGAAACTCTCACGAGAACTTCAAGAAAAGAATCTCGCTGTGTCTGTCACCAAGAGGGGGCTGTTCTGGGGCCAGCGCGGATCGGAACAATGAGAACTTCCTGGTGCCGAGAGTCAGAACAAATGTGTGACCGGAAGGCTGGGATGTCACCATGCCCCCCCTTTCACAGGGAAATCTAAATAACCGGAGGCTCCGTGTCAATATTTGGATAAGGAAACACGCCCCCATCTGATTCCAAGGCATTCAGTGGGGGGAAAAAATCTTGAGAAGCCGAGTACAGTATTCACAACCTCCACAAAAGCCAAGCTCTGGCAGTTTGGGGCGACTGTTCTCATGGAAATGAAGTGTGTCTCCGCGGGGCGCCTGGGCCTAGTCTGGGGGCCTTGGCCAGGGGTGATCCGCTTCTGCTGGGAGGTGGCTGGTGGGCAGGGCACTGACGGGCGCCCTGAGTTAGGGGAGATGGCTGCTTCCTCATCTACCACCCCCAGGAGGCACAGCCCTTGTTGCTAACTCCACATTTTGTTTTTTGGGTCATTTTAGCAAAAACTGAGCCCACAGCCGTGGACAGGACAGGTGCGCCTCCATCAGCCCCGCAGCGTGAGAATTGCGAGCGTTCTTGAAATGAGATTGGATGCAAGGTCGCTTCCAAGGAGCACAGCCCCCCTGGCCCCCCAGCCCCTGTCTGTAGGGACGAGGCCTCCCTCCTGTCCACTTCCACCATGCTTTGGTCTCAGCAAAATGCCACAGCCCACATCTTTGGCCTGAGGTTTCGAGGGGTTTCTGTGACACTGGGACTCGCAAAAAAAAAAGCAGAGAAATTCAATAGAAAGAAACAAAACAAAACAGAAAAAGCTTTCTCTTTAAAGATAACAGAGAGAGACAGAGAGAAAGGAGAGACTATTTTCTATTTTAACACTTTCGTGTATAATGGCACATGAATAATATCATCATTTTTCTGCCATTTATTCAGATGTGAAGGAACTCAGAGAATAATAATAGCTCCTGTCAAAGGTATTTATATTTAAAAGGTCTTTATGTAAAAAAAAATTTTTGTCAGGACTGATTTTTCTCTGAGAGAATCCCACCATCGCCTAGCAACCAACCTGGCCATCTTTGTGAATAGATGCTGCATTTACAGGGGGGCATAACCTTTCTGGGGAGCATTTGCAAATTTAGCAGCCGCGACTCATATGCATTCAAAGCAAGTTGTTACCCGGATCCCAGGAGCACGCGTGGGCTACAAGGCTCGGGCCTCGGGCCTCTCCTCTCAGCAAAACCACACACGTGTGCTGCACACACTCCCTTCCTCCGTGGGCCTTGCCTTTCCGGCTCAGCACATGAAAAATTGTCCCTTAGACAACCACTCACAGAACTTTGATCTGTTCAAAAAGAAGAAAAACTAGCTAACCCAAGGAAATGCAAAGGTTTTGCTTTGCAAATTACTCAACTAATGGAAAGATGATCTCTCAAGAAAGAAAATGTCTGTGGAGTTCATTTATTAAAAAAATCAAAAGAAAAGAGTAATGGAAACATTTGGAATTCAATCATCTCTTTTGCTACGGCGTTTTGATTATTTGTAATATATTAATATTACAAATTCATTTCTTCTAAATCTCCTAAGAGGGACTTTCCGCATGCAAAACTAACACTGGCTGAGGCTCCTGATCTCTTTCTAAGATAAATAAGGTAATAACCGGACTATAGATGCAGCACCTGAGACCTCAAATTCACAGAATGAGAAGAGGCAGAGGTGGGAGCAGAACTGGCATTCTGAGGTCTCTGCTCCTACGTGTCGTGCTGAACAGCAGGCTGGGCATCACCATTAAAATAAACCACAGTACTTGTCTCAATCAAAGATTACACCCTATTCACGTGAGCACATGTTTTGAAAAGAAGGATGTTTAAATTAGGAAAAAAAAAATTTTAATCTTTTTTTTAAGACTTATTTATTTATGCATACAAGCTGGGGTGCAGGCCAGAGGCGTGGAGTGGAGGGGGGGCCCACCAGAGACAAAGTGGGGAGCAGAACAGGCAGATCAGAAACACACTGCTGAGAGGAGCAGCGGGTGAGGCAGGAGAGGTCTGCCGCGCCATGTGGGATTCTCCCCGGCCGGGCATCGAACTCGGGTCGCCGCTGCCGACAGCTCTGCCTAACCAGGGAGGCCCAGGAAAAATTCCTTATAAGCGAGCTCCCAGGAACCAAACTGCATGCCCCGTCCCCAGAGTGTAAAAGCACTGAGGGCTCTCTCCATAGCCCCAGGGTGCTGAGACACCCGGAAGCACTGCCCACATCAGGAAGCTTTGTCCTTGCTCCCCCCAAGGTCAATGACTTCAGCAAGGTTGTGAGGTGGTGGCTTTGCCCACAAGCCCTCCTCTCTCCTCTTTTTATTGCTCTTCTGCCTTTTAAGTCTCTGCTGCTCCTCCCGTGGGGAACAGCCAGGCAGATGCTCCTGTTTATTGAGTTGCTTTGCTTGAGTTTGAGCTCACGCTTCCGTCCATGGAGCGACGTATTTTCAGTCGTATTCTTTGTTCCAAAAGATTCTTCGTTCTTCTACTGAAACACTTTCTGGGATCTCTAATAACAGCCCTTGAAGTTTCTGGAGTGTTTTACGGTTTCCAAATGTCTCTCGCTTCTCTCATGGATCTGTACAAACACCTGGGGGAGGAATCTATTCTTCTTTACTCGCACCCCATTTTTGATACCTCAGGAGAGGGAGCAAAGAAGGGATGATCTGTCGTTCCCCAGCTCAAAAATCAGCCACAAGTGGAGTTGGAGTTCAGAAGCAGGGAGGTGCTGTAGAAATCATCTTCTCTATCTGTGGATGAAAAACGCTTCTAGAAAAGAAGGAGGTGGGAGGATGGCTAGCTCTGGAGGCAGACACGAAGTGAGAAGTGGCACAGATGTGTGGAATAAGTAAGACTTGAATTGGTAAGGGCCCTGATCACGTCCTTTGGGGTGCTCTGGAAGCCACAGGGAGGTGGCTCCAAAAACTGCTGTGGAGTCAGACCCAGGAACGAGGTGCTAGGGGTGTGATGGCTTCATTTAGCGGCCTCGGAGGTGGCTGCACGGCTGGCGCGGCCTGGGCGACCAGGAGCATCGGCGCAGCTGCAGGCTGAGCAGTGGGGAACCCAGGCCTCCCCCCACAGAGACAGAGTCTCGTGTGTGCCGAGAAATCCCGTTTTCACAAATGAGGCACTTTAAGGTCTGGGATCTGCTGCTCTAGACCCTGCCCGTGTTCTGTCTGACTATCCCGTGAAGAACCTTTGTTCCTTGGGCCTTGTCTGTCCCAGTTTCTTTGTATGATTGGTGGGGGCCGCCGAGACTCCCATACTGGTGCTTGAAAACAACAATATGAATCCTACCAACTGACAGCATTAGGCATGTTTTACAATAAAGAATCCAGATTTTAGGGGCCTCCCTGGTGGCCCAGAGATTAAGCGCTGTGGAGCTGTTGGCAGCGGAGATGCGAGTTCGATGCCCAGCCAGGGAGAATCCCACATGGCGCAGCAGACCTCTCCTGCCTCGCCCGCTGCTCCCCTCAGCAGTGTATTTCTGATCTGCCTGTTCTGCTCCCCACTGTCTCTGGTGAACCCTCTTGCCGCCCCATGCTTCTGACCTGTACCCCAGCTTGTATGTATAAATAAATAAATCTTTAAAAAAAATCCAAATTTTAAAAAAAGAATTTGCTTTCATTTCTTTTATTTTTTTTAAAGTTTTATTTTATTTTTATGCATACAAGCTGGGGTACAAACCAGAGGTGTAGGGGGTGAGAGGGTTCACCAGAGACAGTGGGGAGCAGAACAGGCAGATCAGAAACACACTGCTGAGGGGAGCAGCGGGGAGGCAGGAGAGGTCTGCCTCGCCATGTGGGATTCTCCCCGGCCGGGCATCGAACTCACGCCGCTGCTGCCGACAGCTCCACAGTGCAGTGCCTAACCGCTGCGCCACCGGGGAGGCCAAATTTGCTTTTATTTCTATTTAAGACTGATTATTCTCTCTCAACGGACTTTCTCCAATGCGTTCATTTTACCCACCTCGTCTTTTTATCCCCAATTGTGAAATTCCTAGTAATGTGTTGGAATTTAAGGAATTCCCAGGTTTCCGAAAGATATTTTCACTCTCCCAAAATAAAGGTGAAAAGAGAGAGGAGAATGATCCCGAATGTAAAGGCAGGACATCAAACAAATTGGAAAGGAAAATGTTTTGATACGAATGTTGGATATCCATATTTCTGTTTGGGGGGGTCTCTACCCACCCCACCCAGTTCGGGGGGTTCACCCATAGCAGGCCATCATCACCCCACAGCTGCTGGCGGCCTTCCTTTGAAGACGAGACAGTGGAACCCCTCAGCTAGCAATCCAGTTCATTCGGAGAGAAAAGATGCCTGGTTATTTGTGATCCGTTGGCCTTCCCGTCTGCCCACGCTTTCGATGCTCTAGGGGAGATGTAAAAAGGATGCCAGTGTGAACTATTTATTCACAAGCACAGCACAGAAAAGATGGATCTGCTGTCACTTGCCATCCAAGCTCTATGCTTAAGAACACCGTCAGCCCCCACACTGTCTACACCCTCTGCTGGATCCCTCGAAGCCTCTGTTCAATCCTAAGCCACATGCACTCACACCTATATAAACCGCCACCTCCAGCCAAGGTGCCACAAAGCTTGTTCCCAAAAAGAGAGGGGAATAAGGCATCTAGCACATTCTTCTCCTCTCATTAAAGGCTTTTCCCTTAGACATTTGCCCTGGGAGAAGCCAGAAGGGGAGCAGTCTTGTGGGGAGAACAGTCCCATAAAGCCCAGTGATCAGCAAAGATTTCTAGACCAAGTGATGACTCCAATAAAGTTTCTGATTCTGTCCAGAAGTCCTCAACTCAGATAATAAAAAGTGGGCTGAGAGGCAATTTGAATACAGTTTTCTACATAATCAAAAGGCGTATAATTGAAGATTGAACTTGAGCTCCAGCTTAATGTATTGTTTCTGCTTCTTTCTATTTTAATAGCTCCATATGGAGACAATAAAGCGACAAGACAAATGGTCTGTGTAAAGTCTCGATGCTTCTCTCTGCTCCCCATTCATTCTTGTCATTCTACCACCCCTTGCCCCCATTGTACTCCCAATTTATGGTGCTTGGGCAAATATATTTTTCATGGAAACCAAACTGGCAGGCTGACTGAAAATAGCAAAACTAGCTCCAAGAACTTTTTAAGTCGCTTTTCTTCTGTAGAGAAGAGGAAATTTTGACTCAACTGGGTTAGGAAGATGCATTTAGTTACCTTCATATGATACTTTCTATTTGCTCCTTCTCGGGAACCACTTCAGTTTTATTTTTAGTTTGCAGACAAGTATTTTCCTTTAGCTTCATGTTGACTTTGCTGCTGTATTTTTGTTTCTTAAAATGTTGGCAGTTTTCCAGTTTTTTTACAAAGGAAAGTTTTATTTTGATTATCATACATCTGAGAAGACTTAAAAAAAAGAAATCACTCAAAATACTTAGGTGTACCTGACGTGATTCCTTATTAGGGTTGCTTATCATTTTCGCTTTCCATCAGGAAGGGTCTATTGGGCAACGCAAAATCACCAAATTCATAGTTTTGGTTGAGAAGATGATGCTGGAATCAAAGCAAACCATTCTGTAGTGAATAAGAATGAAAATAAGGGGCCTCCCTGGTGGTTCAGGGGTCAAAGACACAGCGCTATCAAGCTACTGGCAGCCGCTACAGCAGGAGTCTGCCAGGGAGCTTCCCACAGGGCGCAGCAGACCTCTCCTGTCTCCCCTCTCGCTGCTCCCCTCAGCAGTGGATTTCAGTAGATCTGCCTGTTCTGCTCCCCACTCTGTCTCTGATGAATCCTCTCACCTCCCACACCTTTGGCCTACACCCCAGTTCTTGTATACGTAAATAAACAAATAAATCTTTAAGAAAATGAACCAAAAAAATCCTCCAAAGATCCAAAGATCACAATGCAACTTCCTGCCAATGAACGGAATCGAGAAGCTGCTGAGTCGGCAGTTTGGAAGGAGGTGCAGCGGCCAGCTGGACGGGACCCCTCTCCACGCACACGGGGTGCCCCATCCCGGCTTCCAGAATTCCCTGGGAAGAATCTTTGTATTCTATTTGGTCATCTTGTTCTCGTTGTACGGTGAGAAGGTTGCAGAAGCATAAGAAACATGTTATTGATGTTATCAGGCTTTATCATTTTTCTGGTCTAGGAGGCTGATTCCTTTATTTCTTTTTGACTCCGATATAATCAAGGAGCTGATTTTGGTGTGTCTGTAGGGAATACAGGTAACTTGCCCTATGTCCTGTTCCGGACATCAGAGAATGACTCTATGGAATCATTTGCAAATCGTTTTTGACTCTCCTTCTCTACCCACATCTCAACCAAGAACAACCCAAGGCCTGCTCTATTCACTGCGAGACAACTTTCCAATTGTCCCCTCACCTCCACCTTTATTCCTACTGTCCTTAGGCAAATCCATGACACTGTCACCGCTTTTGTGACCGCAACCAATGGAGCTTGGCCATAATACATCTTCCCATCACCTGCCAGCCTGGCCTTATCTGGCTTTGCGTTCTACGCCTAGACTCTTCATCGGCGTCCTTGGGCCTAAGCATGAAGTCCTGCCCTATAGCAGATTTCAGTGGCTCTTCTATGTGGCTCCTGCCTTCTCCAACCACGCCTCTGCCCACAGAGCTGAGGCCGCACTCCTCACCAGACCTCCCGGGCTCCCTGAACCTCTCCCTCAACCACGAAACCTCTGCTCTGTCCCTACTCACCCACCCACCTACATCCCCACGGCATTATGCAGAGGCAAAAAAAAAAAGCCTGCTTTACTGCATATTCTCAAAGTTACACTTAGCGCCAAGTTCACCCTAATGACCTAGAAGCCATATTGACTGGTGGAAAAAGTGGTCGTCTTAGGCTGGGATGGCGAGCAATGGCTTCGAGGATGGCCTCGACCTTGGACAGACGCACCTCCCCGTCATCCTCTAGCCCGGCCTTGGACGCTGCTTGCTGGGGCTGGCTGTCATGTTTCCGCGTGGCTGCAGGCCTCCCAGCAACCCGCTCTCCCAGTGTCGGTGTTGACTCCTCGGACCGAGGCTGTGAGGATGCAGGAATGGGGCAAGATCCCGGTCCGCAGAAGGAGGCGCACACACAATGAAATCCAGACCAGAGACCTCACTGGATCTGGGGGCCCCGCATCCCCACAGCCAATGCTAGAATCTCCTTGAATTTATCATCGGTGTGCTCAATGATGCCCCTTAATCTGCATGGCACCTACCCAGATTGGAGGTGGCAGCACACAGGCAGTGCCAGAAGAGGGAGTGATGGCGGAGTTGAGTGGTGAGGGGTTAGACCCATAGTTTGGAGGCGGGGAGAGCAGGGGCTCAGAGAGCTGAGGTCCGAGGCAGACGGGAGTGTAGCGGGCGGCGATGTAGACTCTGGAAACCAGGGGACACGCAGCCATGAGGGGAAGGTGGCAGAGGACAGAGAGACAGGGGCGACCACCTTCCAGAGGCCGAGACGAGCGGAAGGATGGGTGGGGGTACCCGTTGTCCGGCTGAGCCACGAGGAGCTGGGGAGATCATCTCCTTCCCACCCGCTCGCTCTGGGGAGAAGAGGTCCTCTTCGAGAGGACGGGTTGTCAGAGCAGGTTTGGGGAGAGAAGCAAACAACCTGGGTGTTTAGCTGGCGAGGAAGTGCATCCCGGCGTGGCCGAGCCCTTGCGACCTCTTCAGCGCCTCGTGGGCAGCGGCACGGGCTGACTCTACTCCACGGGCCCACTTGTCCCCCTAACGCAGCAGCGCAAGAAGGACGTTGGGTCTTAAGTCAAACATGTTTGGACACTTTGTCAAACCCCTTCGCCCCGTTGTTGCAGCTTCACTGTCGTTATCTGCCTGCTCTCTCTGCTCCGCCAGCCACACCCCATCGGGCAGCCGCCCCTGGGCCCAGGGAGCCCCGAGTCTTCCTGTTTACCCCGAGGGACGCTGCCCGCTGCTCCAACTCAACCAGACACAATGAGTCCCGGAAAGTACCAGGAAACTGGGAATTTAAAAACAGGGAGGTCGCTGACATGAGACCTCTCCAAAGGATGGGTTCTGAGAAAGGAGAACTCGGACTAGGAGCTCGGGAGAGGACTGGGGGAAGCCCCCAGGGGCTTCTGGAAGTGGTCCGGGGTCTGCGTGGGGTCCAGCACCTCACTGAGCCACGTCTGCGGGTGTTAGCTTGCTTTGAGCTCTGAGTCACCTGCTGCTTGGGCGGGGATGGCAAATGTGTGGGCACGCAACCTCCAGCTCGGCAACCTCATTAATTTGTAGAAGAGTCAGATGTTGGCACTGAACGTAAACTGATTTACCCGCACTTGGAACGGAGCCGGCCCGTTGCGGTGACACAGGGGTCTGCCGAACCCCACCCCGAGGTCTTTCTCTGCAGCCGCCACACCCACACCCACAGATGGCGCAGCAAACCAACCCCTGTGTCCTGCCCCTCCGCCCCCCACAGTCTCTGCAAATTGGGGTTTAGGATTAACTCATCCCTTTCTTTCTTTGCCCATCTTATCCCACCCTCCACCTCTTTACCATTTAAAAGAAATTGACAGAGCAAACTTATTCATGGGTTTCAAGCCATTCCTGTATCAGGAACAAATATTCTTAAGCGCTGCATGTGTCTGAGATTTGTCTCCATGGGGTCCATTTATTTTAATTTGGGATTGTCAAGTGGAGAGAAAAAAAAGACGTAATTAAACTTGTGACGAGCATGAAAAAACATTTTAAGTCTTAATGCTGCCGCGTAGGCCTGAGCCTCTGTATTTCTTCTGCTTGTCACATCAGAGTCTCGGCTCCTCAAACTCAGCCACGCTTTGATTAATTACTTCGTACAGTGACTTTGCAAATTACAGTTCTATGTGATTTATGTCACTTTTAGGTTCCCTCAGATTTGGGGGGGCTGCTTTATTCACTGGGCTGGTTTCTCCCTGGGTGAAGCATGTTTGTACATTTGCGTTACAGTGCTTTGAGTTTAGAAAAAAGGTCGACATCAGGGTTTTCAATAATGGGGAGGTAGAGTACAACTTATTCTCTTCAGAGTTCTGATTTGCAAAAAGTCACAGATTTCCTTTCGACTGTCTCCAAGTCCTGCCTCCCCCACTTTTTCTCATTTGCCTCAATTTCTCTCCCTGGCCCCAAAATTTGAACAATAAAGCATCACTCTTGGGCTTCTTCTCCCAACTTCTCTCTTACAATTTCCTGTTGAGCTACATGGGAGCAAATTTATTTGCCATTATTAAAAAGCTTTCTCCAAAATTAAAACGGGGACTGCTTTGGATATTTGCAGTCTTGTTTAACAGTATTTAAATTTTCTCCCTGCAACTTTCTTTCATCATTTAATATTGGCTTTTCTTAATTGTTTAAAAAAGATTTTATTTATTTCGTTTTGCATAGAAGAGCTGGGGTGCAGGCCAGAGGTATGAGAGGATTTCCCAGAGACAGAGCGGGGAGCAGAACAGGCAGATCCAGTGAAGCCCACTGCTGAGGGGAGCAGCGGGGAGAGAGGAGAGGTCTGCTGCGCCCTGTGGGAATCTCCCTGGCCAGGGACAGAACTCGGCTGGGACATCTTCATAGGCTGAGACTTAACCCCTGCGCCACCAGGGAGGCGCAAGTCACTTTCCTTGGCAAGGATGGCCCCCATTCCTAATGACGGCTCCCCTTGATTAAATCCCAATATTACTACACTTTGGCTGACATTTTGTTAAATTAGCATTAAAACCGATTTATGAATTATTGATGAAAATGCTTTTCCTTCATCACAGTGTCTGGCTGATGGGGAGTCTGCATTTCACGCGCCACTTACTGGTGGCCGTGGGTCAACCTCTCCGAGTCACCTGTGGCTGCACTTTCTGGGCCAGCTGCACGTTTCCAGATGTCTGTTTCATCCCACACCTCTCTCTCCCTCCTGAATAATTAATCTCCAGCCTTTTTCTTCCTGACATAGCCGATTATTCCTCCTTCTTGACACGTTCTCTTCGTTCGGAGTCGCCCACTCCTCCCTCCCTTATTTTCTCGTCTCCTTGGCTTCCTGTGGCATCTTGAATATTGGGGTTCCTTTGTTCTCTGCACTCTTCTCTTCTCACTTGCCACCCTCTTGCTACATGATTTCATCCAGATCCATGACTATAAATACAATTCATGGATAGAGGAATATATAAACCATCCAGATTTCTCCTCTGACTCATATTTCTAACTCCACGTCTTGAAGTTAACTATCTGGGGATGAATTCCTAATTTCCCCCCAAGTCTGTTCCTCTCCATCGTCTCCATCTCAGAAGCAGCACCCCTGCCCCACACCTGATGGATCCAGGGAGAAACTCTGGCCTTCTCTTTCACTCCTCCCCCTCTCTCCACTCACTCAGCGCCGGTGACCCCTCGGGCACCCCGTCATCTGCTCTCTGCCACCTGCACTGTCACCTCCACAGTTCAGGCCTTTGTCACTTGCCTGGAAGCCTGCAGCTGTTTTCACTAGCTTCTTCTCTGCTCCATATCTCATGTCGCTGTACAACTAGAGACTATTCAGGGCCTCCCTGGGGGCGCAGGGGTTGCTCTCAGCACTATGGAGCTGTCCGCAGCCACTGCAGCACACGTTTGATCCCCAGCCAGGGAACTTCCCACACGGCGCAGCAGACCTCTCCTGTCTCCCCGCTGCCCCCCTCAGCAGTGGATTTCAGTAGATACGCCTGTTCTGCTACCCACTCTGTCTCTGGGGAGTCCTCTCACCACCCCACACCTCTGGCCTACACCCCAGCTCTTGTCTACATAAATAAATCTTTAAAAAACAACTAGAGATTATTTAAAAACCAAAATTGGGCAGTCACCAGGTGAGTTACCACCAGGGCTGTGCTGACGGGAGGCCCCGCAGCGGGTTTACAGCAAAGTCACTCAGAGTAAATCTTCAGTTCTCATCACAAGGAAAAATTCTTTCCCTTTATTTTCTGTTCTTTTCATTGTATCTATGTGAGAAGACCAATGCCAGCTGGACCTACTGGGGCAATCGTTCCAGGATTCATGCCAATTGAACCATCGGGCTCTGTAGGGTGATGTCGACTGTCCCTTAGTAACCCTGGAACAAGTGGCTGAATGCTTTGGACCCATGTGCCAGGGTATCTTCAAGCTGCATTTCAAGAGCAGAATTCTGTTGGCGATTTTGGTGACTGCGGTCAATTGCCTTTCACCAGGGCTCCCGATTACATTGGGCTTTTTGCAGAGTCCTCGTCAAGGTTCCTCTCACGTGCATTCTCTTTGACACAGGGCACTCTGCAGAAAAAGCGACCTGAGCTACATCTTTGTTAGTTTGGACACAAGCTTCCGGGCAAGTCACTTAAACTCACTAAGTTTCTGTTTCCTGGCATGTAAAGTGAGGGCACTGTTGCCCATCTGGGCGGGCTGCTGGGAGGATAAATGTGATGACATTGAAAAAGGACCTGCGCATAGTAGGTGCCAGACGAGCCAGAGCGACTCGGAGTCCAGACGGGAGCTGAGTCCACAGCTGCAGAGAAGCACAAAAACCATCCACTCTGCCCTCCAGAAGCTTCGCTGCGTGTGTGCCTACACCCCAGTTACTGGCCAGGCCCTAAGACCCTGCCTGCACCAACATCAGGAACCTTCTTGCCTTTCTTGCCATTCCCATTTCTTGCCCTTCGTCGGCACACCAAGTGCCACCTCCTGGATGACAATGCCAAGTCCTTGCCTGTGTCTTGCTGCTTGCTTGAGTGCCGCCATCTCAGAGCAGGTCTCCAGGCCTCCTTCTTCCAAGTCCTCTCTCTCTTCCTGGATTCTGCAGCAGCATCTGTCTCCTTGGAGATCGGCACCAGGTCTCATTCGGGACAAGGACCCCATCTGCTTGTCCACTGTGCCCAGACGGGAAACACCGCCCTGCAGAGCACAGCCTGGCTGCAGCGCCCAGGGGCAGCGGCGGCGTCTCACGGTGCCTCATATGTCCCCATTCCCTTCTCAGCGATTGGCCAGGTGTTTGCGTTAGAAAGGGAAAGTCCCGCACAGCCCCCAGTGCACGGGCTGCTTCTCAGGGGCGGAAACGGGACGTCCGAACTGCCTGTGCCTTTGTGGCATGCACCCCCTGTCCCCATTGCCTCAGCCTCCTCTGCTGCCAAGTGGGGTGAAGGTCAGTGTCCCCTGTACCTCTGCTAGCAAAGGCAAGCTGTTTGGCATTTGCGGCATAGCGACAGCAGTGTTTAGTACATTGTGAGCACTGAGTAAGACTAAACAACTTTTCTCTTTCTTCATTTCGTTTTCCATAACATCATTCTAACAAGTTCTTTTTCTCCATTTTGCCATCAGGGGAACAGTTTATTCTCTCCGAAGTTTTTTTGACTCTGTATTTTTCCGTTTCTCACAGCCCCTTAAGCTTGCAGGTCACTGGGTCTGGGATGAAGTGGACGGAGAAGGGAGAATCTTCGCCGTTGGGCCCGAGGGGCGCAGAGTATCCCCAAATCCGTGTCTGCCTCCCCCTTCTTTCTGATTTCAGGACACCAGCACTGGTTATTTCTTTTTTTTTTTCTTACTTTTTAAAATTTATTTATGCATACAAGCTGGGATACAGGCCAGAGGCGCGGGGTAGTGAGAGGGTTCACCAGAGACAGTGGGGAGCAGAACAGGCAGATCAGAAACACACTGCTGAGGGGAGCAGCGGGCGAGGCAGGAGAGGTCTGCTGCGCCATGTGGGATTCTCCCCGGCTGGGCGTCGAACTCGCATCGCTGCTGCCGACAGCTCCACAGCGCTGCACCACTGGGGAGGCCCAACACTGGTTATTTCTAATATTGTCTTGACTTCCACACCCATGTGAAATGACTTTCCAGTGCACTTAGCTGGGTTAGAAGTGTGTCCGCTGCTTGGCACCGGCCTCCTGGGCCTTTCTGGCTCTCAGAGACAGATCAGCTATCGCGGATCTGCAAATGGCCTTCCAAACAGCAACTGATGACAGGCTCAACATACCTCTGCAGAAATCACAGAGAAATAACTTTATCAAAGGCACATCAGTGGATGCAAAATGAGCCCGGGCTGCGACTGACAAGTATCTTATGTCTGTGCTATCTGGCAAAGGTGATTAATGATACAAAGATGGGAAATTTGATGACACGGTTTGAAATAAGCTAAACAACAGTATGAAAAAACACATCTTGGTGCGTTCGTCCTCTCACTTACCTCCCCCCGGTGCCTGCCTTCACCCCTTCCTTCCATTCTCCCCTGTGGGGGGTGTCAGCCTCATCGCCTGAGTTCATGAATTCTCTGGCGCAGTAAGTTCAGTGAAAGGAGTTGAACAGTCACAAAAAAACAGTAAAATTTTTATGAATTTCACTTGGGGAACAGCACACACATCTCCTTTGTCTAACATCAATTTTCCATCAGCTCTGAGGAGCAGCTTGTCCTGCAAGGCAAGCTCTTAAGCTCTTAAGATAACATCAGCAAGCAGGAGAACGGGCTGCTCTGTGCTCAGCTGAGAGAGCTGGGTTTGCAGTGGGGGTTCTGAGTCCACCTCCGTGCTCTGGTCCCTGCTTCTGTTTCCCAAGATACAACAACAGTGACCAAGGCTATTGAAAGGCGGGGCTTTCTCAAGATCCAGTTTAGCAGGGCTGTGGGCATTTGCATTCTTTCTGTCTTGTAAATTGCAATCACCCAAGTCTTCTACAAGGGGGGAGATAGAAATCTATCCATCCATCCATACATTCCTTCATCCATCCATCCATTCTGTATATATCTCCATCCATCCACCATCCATCCATCCACCATTCCATCCTCTATAACCTCGCCCATCCATTATCCATCCATCTTCTATATATCCATCATCTGTCTGTCTCTCCACATATCTTTATCATCCTCTATCTACCATCTTCTATACATCATCTATCTATTACTATAGATCTCTGAAATAAAGAAATCATTTATAAAACTAGTTTGAATACTATTATGAATATCACTTTTTGAGATCTGGGATTCTTAAAATCCCAAGCGCTCCTATCTATGAAGGTGCGGACAGGTGCGCACTAGCACCAGGATTTAAGCCCACGGCTGACTGAAAAGCGCGCCACACAGAAATGGTTGTTGAATGACTGAAAAACTTCTGTATCCAGTAACATGCAGTCATCCCCTGAGCCGCTGACTGACGCGCCACGGGTGCAGTAAGTCTGACATCTCGTCGAAGTGGCCAGCAGCCAGGGTGCTCAGCCAGCGGACTGGCCGCCACGGCGCGGCTGGACTCGCCTGGACACTCGGCCCCGCGTCCAAGGAGACGGGGTCGGTCGCTTTCCGCCCTCAGGCTTCAGGAGTCAGGGAGTCTTCACCCCGTCCCACAGAGCGCAGCCACGGCGGCTGGGGCGGGCACAGAACAATGCCCGCGCCCCCCAGGAGGCCGCGCGCGTTTACGCTGCGCTTCTGGTGCGCACGTCTTTTGTTTTCTGGGGTAATCTCTGCGGCACATGGGCCCAGACAATGCAGATGCGCCTGTCTTCTCCGCGCTGGCTTCTCTGGCAAGGCATTGTTGTCCCTTTCTGGGCCCGCGTCCCATTTTAGGAGGAGAGAGACAGAAGAAACAATGAAGACAAATTTAGACCCTGGTGGGAAAAGGCGATCCCCTGCCCAGCCGCAGCCGCCGCCCACCGCCGCTTCCTGCGCGCCGGGATTCCCACCCGCTCCGCGGATGATTTACGCAGCGCCCCGGGCGCCGAGTTCACGTCCCAGACATCCCCTGCGTAAAAAACAACAACAAAAACAGCACCGCCGCCCCCAGGGACAGCAAAACAGCCTCGCGTACTCCCAGCAGGCCGGATTGATCTCTCTGTGAGGATCCAGACGTGATTGTCATCAACGCGTGTTCCCAGCCGTTCAGGGCCCAGGATTATGAATTCTTCCTACCCTGAAAGATTTAGCAGCAAGTAGTAGGTGCTCACGTTGGAGTTGAATAGGCCTTTGCTAGCTCATCTTTCTTTCCCATGGAAAAAGAACATCGTGAGACTGTTGTTCTTCCCTTTTCCTTTTCTAAATCATTGTCAAGATGTTGGAGGAAGTGGGGCTGGAGATTCAGCCGATTGCGTCCCGAAGTCACGTGGGCTTCTTGGCGTCGAAGCCACTCTGCATCTTTGACTTGTACACATGGTTATGTGTGTTTGCCTTTCCTCTTTTCTCCCTGGCAGGGAGAGGGCGCTGGCAGCCTGGGCGTGCACCGCGGGAGCGCTGGGGTTCCCTTGCCTGCAGACCCTCGTAGGGCAAGAACTGTGACCTCGCCACAGCCTTTGTGCGGGCCCTCGGCGTGTTCCTTGCGGGCTCGCCGGCTTCTGCAGCGGTCTATCCGGTCTCCTGTGCCAGCCCCTGCCCTCTTTAGGGAAGGGGGCTGTGGGGGCTTCTGCACGTGCCCTGTGGGCACAGATCCAGCCCACTGCTTGCCGGGCAAGCCTGGACTCGGTCCTAGTGTCTCCAGCTGGACATGCAGACACAGGCTGGAATTTGCCTCTGGGGAGGGATTGCTAAGGAGACCACAGGCCTGAGGCTCTCGCGGTGTCCAGAAAGCTCTTAAAGGGTGACCTTCCTAGTGCATTTTAATCCTACTCCTGGGGCAAAGAGTGCTGGCTGGCAATATTTTTTGGTTTAACTATGCTCAGTTTTGGCGTCTTCTATGTGGGAGATGGAGGAACATAGTGGACAGGGCTTATTCTTAGTTACTGAAAAATAGCATTGATCATATTCTGCACCTTCAATAACTAGTACTCTTTGTTCACTATAGGAAATTTTAAAAACATAGAATAAAGGGATAACATTCATGTTGTGTGTGTGGAGAGAGAAAAGAAGTTGACTAAATTGTTCCTTTTTAACAAACTCATCATTTTTTCCATTTATTAGTGATTTTGTAAACACACACACACACAATAGCAGTTAACTAACCATTCTTGTCCCACAGAACGTCAATGTATTATATTTCTTTCCAGGATTTTTCCCACACACACTTAATTGATTTATTTTTGAACTTAACTTTTATATTGTGATTTTTTTTATCTGCCAAAGAAATAAGGATATGACAGGGTAAAAGAACTACCCACCAGTGACTGTTAAAACGAAACCTGTCTGAATCAACATTGTGTGTGGGGGTGTGGTGGGGAAAGCTGCTACTTCACCCGGCCCTGCACCGAGGTACACCTTGGGAGGTCCCCAGCCTCCCCTGTCCACGCCGCAGCTTCCAGTCAGCCCGGGTGACACTAGGACCTGACACACCCCACTTATGTTAATTCCTCCATATTCCTCCCATTCGAGGACCTAAGACGAGCACCGGCAGCAAACCCCGATCTCATGGCTTGTCAGTGAAGAAGATCAGGAAGCCCACTCCCCAGCCTCTTGCTTGGATTTTTAAGTTGGGAGGAAATCTTGGAAGGAGATGTCCAGGCTTAGAGCTGAAATTCTTAATCCGGAGTTTCCTCGCGATGCGTTCTGCAGGTGGACGGCAGAGGACAGTGAGAGGAGGTTCTGTAGCTCAGGTGGGAGGGAGTGGGGTGCACGAGTGCTTCTTGAACCCCTGGATAATAAAGGTGGGCTGGACTCGCTGACAGCTGCTGATCTGAAACTAGAGCCGCCCTTTGTCCCACACCTGGCCCAGCTCCAAGCTGCCCTTTGTCAAAATTTCTGTACCAGGATCCCTCATGAAAAATAAGATTCTTTTGCTAGAAGAGTTCAGAAGCAACAGCTGTAAACAATATTATTGTTATAAAGAATTTCAAAACTTGAAAGCATTTCTTAAGGGTCCTGTTTAATAATGTTCAGAGAGGTTGTCTTCTGAGTCCTTGATGATTTTCCAAGATGCTGTCGCCCTCGTATTTTTTTATAGCCATGACTAGCGTTCACCCTCTCTCATTTAAAATGGCTTGTGTGTATGTGTGTGTTTGAGTATGTGTTTTTTCTTATATAAGATGGGTTTAATTCTACCTGGGTTTTCTGATTTTTTTTTTTTTTTTTTTGTAGTTTGCTCCTGTTTTTTTTTTCCCCTCCATTCTCTTCTTAGGTAGTGCTAAGAGAGTTTGGGCAAAAATTCAGAATGTATGTTTCTGAAAAAGTCATATGGTGTAGGGAGAAAGTTCATAATAGATTGCTAAGTGAACAAGACCTGATAGCATCCTATACAATATCATTTCATTTCCTTAAAATGTTGTGCGCTCGTGCACATAGGTAAGTTAAGTTTGCTATTTAAATAGAATGAATTGATCATTTCTCTGAAAGGGGGATTTTGATTTTTCACATCTCTCATAAAACACTCAATGTTTTCTATGATGGACACGTAGAACTGTTTCCAAAAAAAAAAAAAAGGATATAATTTTTATAGAGATGTTTTTTAATTTCCCAAATGGTGAAATCATGCTATATTTATTGGAAATTACTTCTACTTTATTAAGCAGAACCTACTTTTCAAAACAGCGGTCTTTGTCCATACAGATGCTTACTTTCTTTATAGACTGGAACAACTTGAATTGAATTTTCTATTATGGTTGAATCGCTCTCATCGAAGAGATGATCAGAATGCTGCTACCTAGGTGAGAGTGAGGACAAAGATGTTTGAGTATTAACAAGGAGTTCTTCCTTCTCCCCATTAAACGTATGGTATCCACTGCTATGTACAAGAAATCAAAAGAATTATAAAATACATTCAGGCCAACATTTTGTTGAATTATAAAAAGTGAAATTGGTACCTCCCTGGTGGCACAGGGGTTAAGTCCCAGCACTATGAAGCTATCACCAGTCACTGCAGCACGAGTTCCATCTCCGGCCAGGGAGCTTTCCGCAGGGCGCAGCAGACCTCTCCTGCCTCCCCGCTGCTCCCCTCAGCAGTGTACTTCAGTAGATCTGCCTGTTCTGCTCCCCACTCTGTCTCTGGTGAATTCTCTCATCCCGCACACCTCTGTCTTATACCCCAGTTGTATGCATAAAAGCATAAAAATAAAATCTAAAAAAAAAAATAAAAAATTAATAGGGAAATCGCTGTGATAAAAGTTCTAAGTCTGAAAAGAAGTGATGGCTCCATCTGGCCCTTCGGGTGCAAGAATGTGGATGAATCTGGCGTTTCTCTTGACTCAGAGAATGTTTTTCCTGTGTTGTATTAATAACTAAATCATTTCTGATTTTTAAAACTTACGTGACTTGCTATTGAGGTCCTGTTGGCTGGTAAGGTTGCATGATTCAGGGGTACAGGTTCACGCCTCTCCAGATGTAGTGAACACACCCCAACCCCACCGAAGCCCCCAGCCCACTGGACTCCCCTCCCGCTTTGCTCTGATCTCCATCCTCCCCTCTGGCAGCCTCGGTGTCCAGGGTTTGTTTGGTTTCTGTTTTGTCTGCTCTTTCGCTAGACCAATTTGGATAGATGCCTGTATGATATAATAATTAAATTAAATAGCGATATTTTTCTCCCCGCAGTCCTGCCAGGGTGCCTGGCCTTCCTGCCACAGAAGCCAGCACGAGAGGGCCGAGCTCACGGTCCCGTGCGTCAGTCACAACACAGATACAGAATAGGGGGCCATGAACCCCTCAGCACCGACTCATTCCTCGCTCCCACTCCAGCTCAGACCCAGTCGCCTCGCAGCAAAGCGCAGCGCTCTGTTGCGCAGCGGGAGCTGGGCCGCGTCCGGGGTGACGCGGCTCGGTTGGCACCGCAGGGAGTGGGGTGACTGCACACTCGGCGGGGGGTCCGGAGCGTGGACGAGTCTCCCAGGCCAGAGGCGTCGGGGCGTCGTGCAGGCGGATGGGCCGGTTTGTCTGCGGCCTCGCTCCCACGGGGCGCGCTGCTGCCGTCTGCAGTGTCCCGGGCGGGCCCAACGCGGACGAGGGCGTGTGGGGAGACGCAGCGCACGCGGGCGCGAGGGCTAACGGCCAAGCCGGGGTCCCGGGGCCTGAGTCTCAAGGGGCAGCGCCTCTGACACCTCCCGTCTCTCTGGGAGAACGCAGGGGGGACACGAGCCCCGACACTGACAGCACCCCCAGGTAAGCAAGACAGGGCGCGTGAACTCGCGAGCCTCAGATGAACCCCGGAACCCTGGGGGGTGGCGAGCAGCCGCGTCCTGAGGCCATCGGGGGACAGCTCGCCCGCGTGAGGCACTCTGGGGGGCGGGCCACGCGGCAGTCTGCGGCTCTGTGAGAGGAAACAGCACGTCCAAACACGTAACTGGTGTCCGGTCAGGACGCCCTGAGAGGCACGGCCTTGCGCCCCGATGTGAGCTCCTCGGGGCGCCCCAGGGGCTCCGGGGTACTCTGGGGCGCAGGGCTGCTGCCCTCCCCTCCGTTCGCGCTGCTCCTCACGGGACTCGCGTTTCAGCGTTTGCCGAGGACTTAGCCAAGGCGTCTGGGAGCGGACGGGCCCCTGGCCAAGTCTCTGGATCTCACTGTGGCTAGAGGAAGAACATTGTCCACGAAAATAGTTTGTCTTTTGATGCCAAAGGAAATCCAATTGTAATCTGGGGCTGAGAACGGGCTGAAGTCATCAGACTGTCCAGCCTCAGCCTTGGCAGCCCCGCGGGTTCCCAGGCTAGGGGGAGAGTCGGCGTGCACGACGGGAGGGGCGGCGGGTGCTGGGGACGAGCTTGAAGAACCCCGAGGAGGCCACGGGGGCAGGCGGGTGAACAGCGCGGCCACGTGTCCAGCGCATCTCCAGGGTATGGAGAAGCAAGATTGGGGTCTCCAGACTCCTCCAAGCCGCTATGGGGTGGGGGTGCCTGCCGAGACTCGGGGAGATTCAGCATCACGCTGAGGTGTGTCAGCTGCAGAGTGTGTGTGTGTGTTTTTTTTTTTTTTTTTCTGTTTTTGTTTTGCTTTTGGCGGGAGTAGAGAGCTGGAGAGAGGCGGAAACTCCATGTGACCTCCTCTTCCTGCCTTCAAGGGCCGGTTTGAATTACAAGGAAAGGTGATTAGCAGAGGCTTTGCTGCAGAACTCCCTGGACACGGCATCTCGTTTAACCCCTCAGCTGCCATTCGAAGCTTTGTTTGCCCACGCTGTGCTAGGAATTCGGACTCGGCCCTCCTGGCGGTTAAGCCACTGACACCACCTCACAGCTGGCAGAGCTGCGGGGGCGACCCAGTCCCGCACGCCCCGCGCCGACGCGCACCCTCCGTCTACGGCGCTCTCCGTGCTGTCAGAGGTCCGAGTCGGGAAGGAAACTTACCAGATGTTTAAAACACGGGGAGCTTTCTGGTCCATGAAGGGCACTTTGCGCTGGTGAATGGAGGGCTAAGGCAGTTTTCCCAGTACCCCTGGGGCCCCGCGGAGCTGTCTGCAGGAGCAGGCCTGTGCCTTCTCTGTCCCCTGGCACACGTTGCTTATCTTCCCTTGCCTTTGCAGACCTGGCCACAAGCAGTGGCAGTGACAAAGCTTTGGATTCAACGAGGCAGTGGGATATAGGCCTCTGTCTTGGGGAAGTCGGCTTCCCACACGCAAAGTCGGGGAGTGCCCTCTGGCTTTGCAGCGTGGGCTGTGCTGGCGCAGAGTGTGGAAAAGGGAAGGGCAGAAAGACTTCTTCACACCTCCAATACACAGCAGGAAAGCATTTTCCAGATTTTTGGGAAGAATCCAATGATATCTGATTTATTGAAAGTACTTATTTTTGTATAAAATATTTGTTTTCATCAAAATGGAAAAAAGTGGAGAAGATTGTCTTCTCTTACATTTGAAAAAAAAAACTATTTATTTATTTATGCACAGAAGAACTGGGGTGCAGGCCAAGGTGCTGAGGGGGGAGAGGATTCACCAGAGACAGAGGGGGGGAGCAGAACAGGCGGATCCACTGAAATCCACTGCTGAAGGGAGCAGCGGGGAGACAGGAGGGGTCTGCTGCGCCCTGTGGGAAGCTCCCTGGCTGGACTTGAACTCAGGCCGCAGCGGTGATAGTGCTGAGACTTAACTCCTAGGCCACCAGGGAGGCCCTCCTTTATGTTTTAGGATTATATCTGGGTGGCCTCTGAGTAATTTGTTTGTCGTCATGTCCATCGAAGTCTACTCATCCTTCACAAGTGATTAAAACTAAAGAAAACCTCATCAACACAGTGATTAGGCCAGGTGGTAGTTACAGGATCATCTGTCAGGCTTGTGCGTATCGGCTCCAGTTTTATTTGTTTATTTTCATTTAATTTCATTTAGCTGTGTGTCACATTCAGAGGAACAGCCACGGCCTTAAAAAAATACAAGAAAACCCCAAAACTATGAGAACTCACTGAGCAGGATGCTTCAAGACAACATCAGAACAAGCTTCTATATGGAGCCAGTTTTACTCCTTGGCAGGGGGTCCTGGACGCCGGAGGGGCTACTATAAAACAAGGTCCTTTACATCAGCATCTGATGGCCAAGCTGTCCCCCCTCCTCCTCACTCAGCAGCTTTGGAGGATGTTGGTGAACAGAGCCAATGCACTTTCTTCCACATAAAGGAAATTATCATTCCACTGACGGCTCAGAGGGGAAAATTAAAGTCATCAAAAATCTGATTCGAGTAGGCATTTTCTTTGAAAACGTGACGGTGCTTTGGTTCATCCCGATGTGTGCTGAGGGCGCCCTTAGAGAGCAGCTCGGCTCTCCATTCCAAAGGAAGAATTTGGATCGTTTAATCCCGCTCCGAAAAAGAAGGGGGCACGTTTCTTTGGCAGAGGGAGGGGAGAAGGGCATGCGAAGTGGACTTAGGAATTGAAACAGGAATTCTTTGCAGCTGCTTAAAAATAGAATTTTTTGAAAAAACAAGGCAACTGGAATACAAATACAAGGCAACTGGAATAAAACAAAACAAACAAGAAAAACAAGGCAACAGAGGAAGCACAGGTCACCGTGGAGCAACAGGGCGGGTTTGGTGGAGGCAGTCACAGAACGGGAGCACCTCCACTTCCGCTCCAGAGACCCCTGGGCCTCCTCACTGGCAGAGGCGGATCCCTGTCTCTGGTCTTTGACCAGCCGACCACATCCTCTGGCTGTGAGACCTGTGCCAAAATGACAGCTGCTCGGGCCGATGGAGATGAGTAATCTTCCCCGAGTACAGGAACAGCCTCTCCACGGTCTTCTTGGAAGTTTCTGGGCACCGATCGTGCTTCTGACAATGAGGACAAAGTGCATCACCGTTGGTGTCGCCAGTATGTTCCCTTCGAGCAAAACAGTTGTGCTACATCTTTCCGTGTGTTGCAGCCTCAGGAAAGACTCGTTAGCTTGGATCTCCCCAAAGAAAATCTTCCTTCAGTTACACTTTCTCAACCACCCCACTGTGGGGTGAAGCCTCTCCTCGTCCTGCAAAGGCGGCGGCAGGAGATGGGGCCAGGAGCAGTATCTGTTGCTGGGGGTTCCTCCTGGAGTGGATTAAATAAGCAACAGCCCCACCAAGCTGTGAAATCTCTCCCAATGTTACCAGGCTATGGTTTCCCATTACTCAAGAGTCGATGGGCTTTACAGTATGAGGCTGTGGTCATATGTTAAAAATAGAGCTCCCCAAGTGGGGGAGTTCACATCAGCAGCTTGAGACAGAGCCTTCTGCCTCTTGGAACTAGAATTCAAATGGTGGCAACAGCATTTCCTGGGGATCATGATCTAATGCAAGAAACAATACAGTGCAAATAAATAGATTTCCTCCTTTTCGCTGCCTGAGTTTTCCCTATTGTGTCCGTCTTCACTGGGCATTGAAAATAGGGAAATGTCTTGACAAAGGGGTTCTCTCATATCCAGGTTAAAAGTCCCTTTCTCACCATTCTTTGTTTCTCAGCTAAGTACATAGGCTTTTTCTCCCCCATTCAACTAAGAATATGACCAAGCTTGGGGGCACTTACCACAAAAGATGGTGCCAATTTTGGGGGTGGTGAGTAAGAGTCAGGCAGACTGGTGGGGACCCCTAGCAAGTGTCAGCTTGTTCTATTTCTAGGGCATCAATTGCATGCAAATATATGTGTGTTGTTTAGCCTCTGCAGTGGGTTGATGAAGAAGATGACAGCTGAGGACTCCAATGTGGACCTTGCCTCTTGGGGTCAGGCTGCAAGAGCATAAACCAGCCCTGTTTTCTGTTCTGTGTGCAAGGGAAACTGGCCACCCTCTTCCCCAACTCGGAGGAGAGAAGAGCTTTCAGGAGCCCTCTTTGATGGGGTTGTGTCCTGGTGAGGGCTGACTCCTGGGCGAGTGGACAAGGCAGTCTGAGCCCTTGGCGGATCACCTGACCGTCCTGCTGGACAGACACCAGAGCCACCGAAGGGATGGCCTCTGAGCACACCCAAGGAGGACACTGATTATTCGCGGGGTCAGCAGTGTTCGTTCCGCAGCCAGGAGGGAGAGGCAGGCGCGGCTGGGGCAGCCTCCTGCACGGCAGGAATCACCTCGTTGCCTGACTTAAGCTCTCCCCGGGTCTGCTGGACACCGTCATGGAGACGGAATAGCCCTGGACCCCATCACTCTGGGCTGTTCTTCTCTGGAACACGCTCTTATATCATCTCTGCCTTTGTCGTTGCCCTTAAAGCTGGACACACTTTGCAAAGAGCAAAGCGCATTGCTCATGTTGGCAGCTACCTTTGGTCTCAGTGTTTTCCTTTCCAAAGGAGAAGCTGCAGCTGCCTCTCTCTTCCTGAGCGGGTGCCCTGCAGCGCCGAGAGGCCAGAGCCAGGCATCTTCCCTCTGTCTGGAGTGTTGCTAACACGGCGTTTCAATCAGGGAATCAGAAAATATCACAGACCTCTATGGCTATGAAATTCTGTGATTCTAGTATTGACGAGAATTCCCAAGAGTGGGGATTCACTCATCCCGCCCTGCAAAGATTCTCATCAGCATCATCATTAAGTTGCTTTTGCTGTTGGTGTTGAGGTAGCGTTGGCTTACAGCCTCATATGTAATCGGGGGTATAGGTTCACATTCTTCCAGCTGCATGGCACCACACCTGCCACAAAGCACCCATAGTCCTCCAACACAGTCTCTAACAGCTCCCCTTGAGCTCCCTAGTCCCCTTCTCCGCTAGTCACTTCAATTCTACAGTCAGATTTCTAGGGTTTGAGGAACCTGTTGCACACCCCATTCGCCGTGTTTCCTGGGAGTTTCTTGCTCAGCTTCTCACTCGCTCCATCTACCGCCTCAGGCAGCCGCCATACTCAGCAGTTGTCAGTGACTGTTTTTGACATGTCCTGGGAAGGGGCTATTTGCAGTGAGCTCATTTTGATTATCAAATAAAGACAGGCCTGCAAGTCAGGGTTCCCACAGAACTGCCAGGCAGGTCAAACAATGGGGGTAACTCCAAATTCTTTCTGTACCTACCAATGGCCACCAAGTTGCCACTCGTTTTCATGGCTGTGGTGTTGGCAATGTTGTGACTCTCAAGGTTACTGCAGAGCTTGAGCGTGAGGGGTACGGACGGAGCAAGTTGACTGACCTGGAGTCCACTGTTCTTATTGAGATTAAGCAATTTTTTGAATTGAAAAAACACTCCTCAGATTATTACAAGTTTGCATAATTTTCACAGTTCTGAGAAAGCTGATTTGGATTATTTTGCCAGTGTTGTCACTGCTTTTATGGAGGAAGAAATTTCAGAGGTTCTCACTCAGCATTCTTAAAGTGACTCTTTTTTGTGGGGTATTCTTTGGTGTGTATATTAGCTTGTTTCTACTAATTCCCTTGACATGTTAGTTCAATACTTGCTTTTATCTTGTTAATGTCACAACAGCTATAAAGTCCAATGGACCTTTTTGTGTTTGAAATTCTAGAATACTGAAACTTTGAGTGAAGAGTTCCTTGGTAGAGTTCTCTGCCAGATTTAGGGAGAGAAAGTGGAAGTCCCTCAAAATACAGGCAAGTTTTGGTTTTGACTCTAGTTCTGGGACACCTACTTTGTGTACTGGGTCAACTATCAATGTTCTGGGCAGAAGACTGATGGATAACATGGTGAAGACACCAGGTTTATCCTATTTATTTTTTAGATACTCCTCCTTCAGAATCAAGAGGTTCTTAATAAGAATGTATGAACATTCATGGGGGAGAAAGGAGTTCATTCTCTCTCAAATGATGATATTGCTGTTATAATCAAATTAAAAGATAAATGAAAGCAAAAGCTACTTAGTATTGAGAGTCAAGATTGCAAAAGAAATTTTCAAAGAATCCTGTTCTATTATTTCTACGTTTAAGCAATCATATGCAAATACATATAGCACTATGAGTAGGGATTCAATCTAATTAAAAACAAATAGCAGTCCCGTGCTATATATTATGTCAGCTATCAGTGACAAAGATGCCACAGAAGTTATTCTCTGTCCCTTTTGTACAAGCTGGTGCGTATAATGAAGAAGAACAAAGGGTTGAGCTGATGTGTCTCTCCAAATTGCTTTACTAACGTACAATTTTATTGAGCAGTTGTATATTACTCCTTCACATCTTAAGGAGTATCTGTAATGGCAAACATTCATTTGCTTACTCGCTATTTTTTATGTGTATGTGTAAAGAAAATGGTTCATACACCTCTAAAGGGAACCAATTTTAGCTCAAATTATTGGGGTAAAAATATTAAGGCCCAAATTAGACTTACTGTCATTTATAGTTTTAATGAAATAACTGTACTATGGTGCTTTCAAAACCTGGAAAGTTTTTTCTAAATTTATTCAGGTATCTTTGTACTTGAAGATGAGTCGTCATATTAAGCAAAAACTTGTCTGTCAGTAAGAGCTGTTTGAGACACTTCTCAGGAACACACATACTTGTTTTATTTTTTTATAGCAGTAACAATGGCTGACAGTCCTGGGTGTGATTTGGGGGACAGGCCCGCATCTCTTTAGCTGCATGTGATCACCCCACACCCACAACCAAGGCCCCATCCGCCTCCCCCATACTGCATTGTGCTCCCTCCCTCTTTGCTTTGCTCTCCCCTCCTCCCCCTCTGATCCTGTCATCTTTAAGTGGATTCCTAGGGTTTGGATTGGGTTGGCTTTGTCAGACTCTGCTTTGTTTCTCTGTATCCCACTATGAGTGAAACCTCCCAGCCCTGGGCTTTCTCCTGCCTTCTTTCCCCAGCGCTGCCTTAGCCGTGGGTTCCTGCTCGCACGGCCCTGCGGTCTGCTGCCACAGGCTGTGCACCAGCACACCAAGCTTTCTATTTCCTTGTGCAGTTTTGACACCCTAGAAGAGAGGCTAGAGCAAGCAGAGGTTCTGCAAGCCCAAGTGCTACCTGAAAATCATTTTCGTGGAAGACCCAGAAGGAAGCTGGGAACAGAGGGGAGAGCACAGTCCCATGGGGTTTTCTGTAAGGAAACCTGCACGGGCTGCAGGCATGTGGGACGGGAGGTAGAGGCAGGGCTGCAGGTTACACGGGGTGATTTATCTTGGACGTTTACCACCGTGCCGGCCAATCAAAATAGAACATGAATCATGTCTGAGCCACAGCAGATCCATGAAAAAATGTAAAAAAGCAAACGATGATCTAATTTTAGAAATTTGTTTTATTTAACCAAGTGTATCAGTATATCCCAAAATGTTACCATTTCAACATAGAACCAATATAAAAATATATTAATGGCTATTTCAGTCTTATTTTTTGGTCACTTTCCAGCTGTCCTCTAATACATCTCAACTTGGACACTAACTTTGCATTGGAAGTGCCTGATCTGTGTTTAGATTTCATAAAACTAACAACTGAAAATTAGATTCATCTTATCAGCTTATTTCAAGCACACAGTTTTCCAGTGAGTGCATGAGAAACCCAGTTCCACAGGCTCGACATGCCTGGGAGCCCTCAGGTCTGTGTGGTCGGCTGGTGGCCTATTCCCTGGGGAATAGGGTGAGAACCCCTCCTGGAAGGAGGTGCCCTCTGAGCCCAGACACACAAATGTTTGTTGAATGGGGTGAAGGGAAGCAGCTGAGCCCCAGGGAGGGTGCACGACACCCTCATCCTCCCCCAGGTAATAAAAGATGATGAGAATCAACTAGAACCCAGGCTTCTTGCCAACTAGTAAAATTCTAAAATAGTCTCCAGTGTCAAGTTTCAGAAAAAGAATCAAAGGATTTGGAGAGCAAGGGATTTTCTGAAATTGTTTTTAAATCTTCTGGGTTCTTGAGTTTGGAAAGAGCACTCCCACAGGAAGATTTCAGATATCAAGTGCCTGCGTTTATGCAGGAAAAGCAGCCATAATGGAATGAATCAGCGATGCTCGCTCCTTAGTCTGTTCTAGCTGCAAAGCCTGCGTCTCTCTTGAGAATTTCTGTGGAAGTCGGAATCGAACGCCCTGTTTGAACGGCAAGCGTCTGCAGAAGTGCCCTGAGGTGTGAGGAAGAAGGGGCTCAGGTTCCAGGTTGGGGCAAATGCCTCAGGGGTGAGCGGGGTGGCAGCTGTGGAGGCGCCCTTGGAGCTCAGCTTGCTGGCTTCTGGAGGAACAGGTACGGGGGCCCCATCTTCTCCATCCTTCCTGGAGCACTGTGGGAGCAGGAGGCAGCCGCCATCTGTTCAGGATGCTGTGACAGAATCCCGCAGACAGGGCGACTGATGGACCGTACACGTTTATTTCTCCCAGTTCTGGAGATGGAAATCCAAAATGGCGGCACCAACAGATTGGGTGCCTCTTATTAGACCCCTGTTGGCTGTGGCCTCACAAGACAGAGGGGTGAGGGAGCTCTGGGGGCCACCACATGTTCTGAGTCCCTTTCATGAGGACATCACCTCCAGGATTCAGTCATCTTCTGGAGTCCCCACTTCTAATGCCATCAGTTTGGGGGGGTTAGGATTTTACACGTGAATTTGAAGGGGGACATAGACATTTAGCCCATGGTAGCCTGCTATGGACTGACAGTCTCTCATGAGTGGAGAGCAGGGAGTAAATCGGAATGGATGAAAAAAGAAGAAAATAATTGAATTGAGAGGCTTGTTTTGTCTTTCCTACACTGAAAGAATTGACTCTTTTACCTACTGAGAACTCCTCCTTTTGACCTTTTGTTAAGAATGAGAGAATACTTGAGTACAGAATGGTTGTCTAGAAAGACTTAATTTAGAAAACTGTTTGGTTTGATTAGATTGTTAGTTTTCACAATCGGAGTGAAAATAATCAAAGGCAAGACATGGCATTTTAAGCAAACATGGCGTGTTGGAATGAACTGGCTACCTTGGAGAAAGCCTGCTGCATTAAAAAAAGAACTCAGGTTTTTTTCTGTCCTGTGTTTTCATTTATTTGATTTTGGGACTGTAGTAATTCCAGAGAAGCACGGCCATTTCATAGCTGGGGCAACCCCTACAAGCAAGCCTAGGACAACGGCAGTTGCCACTTGGATCACGGAGTCACTCTGTCCTCCGGGGCATCAGCGATCCCACGGATGGTCTCTGTTGATGCCATGGAGAAGAGCCCATCACCCAGTAACACATTCTTTCAAAGCCGCCCCCAATGTGCCACAGCAGTCACCCGCGTAGTTTCCTAGGGGATTCTTTGGGCAGGACAGATGGTGACGAGCTTCTCGGACCCTGGGGTGGAGACTCAGCTGCAGTGCTAGTTCACAATGTGAGGGCGTGCTGGCCGGTGAGGTTGCACACCTTAGTCGGAACCGTCTGGTCTCCCCATATGTCTAAGACCCCTTGACCATAGGGTGTTCAAATCCACGGCGAGAGTCGCTCGTCGATGGTCTAAGAGAACCAGACATGTGCTTAGAGGGGAATTTGAAGCTCACTGGACACTAACTTTGGCCAGTGGCCATCCTCTCAGAAGCCTCCTGACAAACGCAAGTATCCTCCCCCGATTAAAGAAGCAGAAGTTTCTTAATTTTTTTAAAGGAATGTTTTCATATCTCCCTTGAGCTAAAAATAACTCTGAGTGGCATGCACTTAAAATAAATGATTGTCTCTGGGATAATTGAGGGGATCGGTGTCATCCAGAATCTTCATTTATTCTAGGGGAGCCTAGACAAAATCACCTCCCTAAGTAAGGTATAGTTTATAAGTTGGATTAATTCGCTCATATGCATTTAGAGTGATGAAAATTCTGGACTTTCAAGTTGGCACGGAAATCAGTCTGATAATGCCTGTTGAAGTCAAACTGCTGCACAGAGGGACTTGGAAAGTTCTGGTTTGCGTAGACTTCGTGGAGTTGCCATTGGGATGTGCAATGGGGAGAGGGCTGCAGGGCCAAATTGAGTGTGGAGGGTCAGCTAGAACTAGCAGGACCCCCAAATGATCCCGGAAGCCAGATGGGGCTTGAACTGGGAGCCCCGCTGCTGAGGCCTTAAGAAGCAAAATGAAGGAACAGATAGAAAGGAACTAAAACAAACCTTAGAAACCTGACTGCTCGATGGAACCAGAGTGGGTGGTGGAGGTGAGGAGAAAAATGGGGCAGGGTCCCCAGATGGTGCTGGGGGTCTTGGGCTTGGAGGGTAGACCGTATGGGACATGAGGGGCTGGACCTGGCGTTGTAAACCAGTGTCACCCCAATAAAAACACATTACAGGGGAAAAAACACAGAGCAAATGATGCTATTGTTCTTCTACAGAGGAGGCTTTCAACACTAATTAGAAATATTGTATTTATGAGGGGCAGGGAGTCCACAGGGAGAGCCCCAAAGGGAAAACCTAAAATGAGCACCACGTTTCTCACAATGAGCAGCGTCTTCCGTTAGCCTTTTGCTTGGACACAGACGCGCTCAGTCTCAGACAGACCGAGCTCTCTGCTTAGAGCATCCCCCATAACTTGGAAAATCGGGACACTTCGAACTCTCCGTTGAAGGTGACGCAGTGAGGTTTAGCCTCCCAAAGGGGAGCCCCTTCTGCGCCGATGTGAATGCCACACACACCCTTTCCCCAGCATCTCCAGGGGCAGGGCAAGGGCGCCTGATAGGGAAAGAAAGCAAACTTGGAATGAAGTTTTCCTGCATTTCTTGGCTTTTTGTCGGGCCTCCCTTTACCAGGCCGCAGCGACGTCTCCGCGTGGCAGCTGGGTGACCCAGGCTGAAGAATTACGCAAGTGCGTCTTGCTCCCGGCGCCAGAGAACCAGCTCAGAACTTGGCAGAAACACACTTCCCAGGGCCGATTCCAGCCCGTGTCTGTGTCTGCGGCAACTGCCACCGGGTTCTGCTCCGACGGCGATGGCGGGGGGGCCCCGCGCCTGCTCGCCAGCTCTCGGGAGCACCCGCGCGGGTCAGCCAGGACCCGCATCCTTCTTTTTTTTTTTTTTTTTGTAGAATGAATTACGCTTTTTATTTTTTAAATTTTTTTAATTTTTTATTTTTTGCTGGTTGTGGTTTTTTTTATAATATATATTTTTATTGTTATTTATGTCTTTTACATTTTGCATTCCCCTTGGGTAGCCCACCACCAATTCACCCGTGATCCATCTCCATGGTCCCTTGTGTTCTTTTCTATTCCTCTTTCGGGCTGCGCGGTCTACCCTTCCAGCCATCGGCTGCTTCGCCTTCACCTACAAACCCTACTATTTCTGCCCCCCTTTCTCTGATAGGAAATTGAGCTCCAGAATGAGTTCACTTTCTTCCCATTTCCCCCCGCTTGGTGAAACTGAGGTTCAAAGCCAGCGCGCCTGACTCCAGGGCAGGGCCACAAAGGGCTGTGCCCGACAGAGAGGGGCAGTGGTAAACGCCCCCCAGTATTACAGGGGAGTCGGGCACCATGGCCGCAGAGGGTCTGCTCCGATCCCACTCACTAACGGGGTACCGCTGTGGGTCAGGCGCTGCGCCCCACGCGGGCGCTCCCCTCCTCCCTCGCGCTCCTCCACGAATCCCAGCAGCGAGCGGGGGAGCAGCCCACCAGCTGCGGAAGAAGAGGCTCCGGAACACAAGCAGCTACGCGGCGGCATTTAAAAATAATTGCATTTTATGAGTCATCTTTAAAGTAGAATGTATAATGCTGATTATGTAATAATGATACGAACCCATCATGAAAAAGCTGGAAAAACAGCTAAGTGGCGTGGAAAACGTAGGTTTGTAAATTAGTCAGCTGATATTATCATTAGAGCCTCTTAAATAGTTCCTTTATGTTTAAATAGAAACGTGCAAATGCAGAGCTGTGTGTTTATATAAAAATGCAGGCATTATTTACACATATACTGCTATCATTTATATTGTTTTACACTTTGGGGTAGTGTGGTATATAATATTTTGCATTATTCATTTTTCACTAAGCATTCTCATATGTGCACTTGCCTGGGATATTAATAATTTCTGAGAACACTTTTTCCATTAAATTGCAGGCATAATTTTCAATCATGGCTGTATTTTAATTTGCATAAATCTGAACTATTTTTGAATTTATTTTGTTTCTATTTTTAGCTGTTATAAAGAGTGCCAAGAGAAACATCTTCGTATATAAATTTGTGCAAGAGTTGAATTGTTTCTTTGCAGTAACGTTCCAGAAGGGGAGTTACTTTGTTAAAGAAGTTAACTTTTCTTTTTTTTTTTTTTTTACATACAAGCTGGGGTACAGGCCAGAGGCGTGGGGCGGCGAGAGGGTTCACCAGAGACAGAGCGGGTAGCAGAACAGGCAGATCAGAAATACACTGCTGAGGGGAGCAGCGGGCGAGGCAGGAGAGGTCTGCCGTGCCATGTGGGATTCTCCCTGGCCGGGCGTCGAACTTGCGTCGCCGCTGCCGACAGCTCCACAGCGCAGCGCTCAACCGCTGCGCCACCAGGGAGGCCCAGAAGTTAACTTTTCTGAAGGAGCTTAAAAGATATTTCCTACCTTACTTTTCAGAATTGCTGAATTCCCCTGTCACTCACCCAGCCCACTGAATGTGACCATCAAAAATAAATAAGGACTTGGGCCTTCCTGGTGGCGCAACAGGTTGAGAGCAGCACTGTCAAACTATCACCAGCCACTGCAGCAGGAGTTCGATCCCCAGCCAGGTAGCTTCCCACCGGGTGCAACAGACCTCTCCGGCCTCTGCTCCTCCTCTTAGCAGTGTATTTCAGTCAAGCTGCCTGTTCTGCTCCCCACTCTGTCTCTGGTGAACCCTCTCACCGCCCCACACCTCTGGCCTGCACCCCAGCTTGTATGCATAAGTAAATAAATCTTTTAAAAAATAAATATTGACTTACCAATTAAAACAAGATATTAAGTTTCAATATATAGTTCTTTACCACTGAAATAGAGTTTTGTTCCTATGTTTTTTTCTCAGAAAATTGTTTTTCTTCTTACAGGCCATATATATAGTGCTTTGTTATCTTTTTAAATATCTATAGGAGCTTTTTGTAAATAAAATTTTCTATAAAAATTGGGAGGGATTCTTTCAGGATTGAGAGAATAAACTTAAGTCCCCTGCCTTTATGGTAGCACTTTTTTGGTTAAAAAATGTCCTGAATTTTTTCTGCTAAGACTAGCTGATGCCCGTAAACAAGTAACTTACATAAATGTAAAGTATACTTTGTTCTGAATAACAATTGAAGGTGAGTTCAATGTTTTACTGAAATCATTGATTTCCAGAAACTTTTGCAAGGATAGCTGATAAAAGTTTATCTTTCTCTTTCGTTTCAGCTACAATTTTTCAGCTTCTTTCTCCTATGTTTCAAAACACCATCTCAGCTGGTGACGTAGAACAGCGAGAGCAGAGAGGGTGAGCGGGTGACCGGGCATCACCAAACCTCCATCCTCAGAGTCTTTCCTTACTGTTACATCAGTGGTCTCATTCCCACAAACATAAACATACACATGCTTTGGCATTTTTCTGACAATTTAAATAGACATTTTAATTGTATGGCTCAACCTGTCATAGAAACGCTTTATAGAATTACTTTTAAATAACAGTAAGAGAAATAAATATCCACAGGCTTAAAATTACAGTGCGATAAATAAGAACAATGGCTGGTTCGACTGAATTTCAGAGAATTAAAATCAGATAGCACAAAGCCCTGCACTTAGCTCTGTAATTAAAACTCATTTCTTTATTCAGAAAATGATTATTTTGCTTCAAAGGGAGGAGAAGGAGGTGGAAAAAAAGAGAGGAGAAGGAGGAGGCAGAGGTGGAGGAGGAGAGGTTGATTAACCAAATTTCAAATTGGTTCCAACTTTATAAATCTAATACAAAACCTTCCTGGTTCTTCTATTTTAAAAAAGGAAAACACCAACTAAAGGAAACTTATTTAAACAATAGTGGAGAAAGAATCCAGGTCTAAATGTTGACCCGAACACTTTAAAAATACCTGAGTTAGAAACCAAAAAAAAAAAAAAAAAAAAAAGGAAGCTAAAACAGCTTTTTTTTTTTTTAAGGGAATAAATTCTTGATTAAAAAAAAAATCGAGGGGCCTCCCTGGTGGCGCAGCGGTTAAGCACTGTGCTGTGGAGCTGTCGGCAGCGGCGACGCGAGTTCGACTCCCGGCCGGGGAGAATCCCACATGGCGCGGCAGACCTCTCCTGCCTCGCCCGCTGCTCCCCTCAGCAGTGTATTTCTGATCTGCCTGTTCTGCTACCTGCTCCGTCTCGCCGCCCCACGCCTCTGGCCTGTACCCCAGTTTGTATGTATAAATAAAAAATAAATCTTTAAAAAAAAAAATCTACCTACTTATGGGGCCTCCCCATAAGTGGCGCAGGGGTTAAGTCTCAGCCTATGAAGCTGTCCCCAGCCACTACAGCACGAGTTCCATCCCCGGCCAGGGAGCTTCCCACAGGGCGCAGCAGACGCCTCCTGTTTCCCTGCTGCTCCCCTCAGCAGTGGATTTCAGTGGATCTGCCTGTGCTGCTCCCCGCTCTTTCTCTGGGGAGTCCTCTCACCCCCAAACCTCTGGCCCACACCCCAGCTCTTGTATGCATAAATAATCTTTAAAAAACTCTGCTTGCAACAGAATGGGTTGTATGCAACGCAGACTTTAGGGCCTCAAATCCCGGCAACCACCACGCTGTTGATAAACCCCATGGGCAAGATAAGTACTGGGGCTCTGGTTTCTGGGGCGCTGGGCCCATGTGGGGGTGGCTGAGGGCACCATCCCCTGTCCGTCTCTCCTGTCGCTGCCTTTGCTCGCAGTGTATGACCCCCAGTGGGATCTGTGGGTGGTTGGGACCCTCTGGGCCCCCCGCCTTCCCTCCAAGCCATGGAGCTCAGATGGAGGCCACGCTGGCCGTCCCTGCCCAAAGCCGGGAGCTGGCCCCCAGCTGCTCATTCCGCACTCTCATTAGGGTCCCAGGGGAGGGGGGACCCTTCACCCCAACCTGTCAACCTCAGAGAAAGTCTGTGGCTCTTCATCTGTGAGCCTTCCCCTCCCCTGACCCTCCCAGGCCATCTTTTCTTTTTTTCCACATTTACACACACACACACACACACACACACACACACACACACAGACACACGCACACACACATCATTGTTCATTTTTGTATGATGTTTGCTCCTTTTCCCAGGTGCCGTCCCCCTAGAATTCCCACACCAGCTCTCCCTGCACCATCCCATAGTCCCTTGTGCTCTCCCCCCCTGCTTTGCTGCCTCTTCCTTCCCCTTCCCTGCAGAGTGTTTCTGATTCTTGGCTCCCTGCTGGTTTTTTTGCTATTATTATTATTTTTTTCCTGACCCCGTATTTAGTTCCCCTACACTCCTATAGGTGAAGATTTCCATATTTTTCTTTTTCCTTCTGGCTCATTTCCTGAGCATCGCCCCTTCCAGTTCCATCCGTGTTGCTGCAAAAGGCATGGGTTTATATTTTTTATTGCTGCGTAGTATTCCACTGTGTATCTAGACCACATCTTCTTGATCCAGTCGTCTATTTTTGGGCATTTGACAAGGATGTGGAGAGAAAGGCACTCTCCTGCATGGCTTCTGGGAATGCAGACTGGGCAGCGGCCTCTTTTTGAGGGAAGAGTTACGTTAACTCACTGGAGACTCTCCCCCACCCAGCTGTGCAGAGAGCTGTGCCGATGGATGCGTTACTGCAACGTGGTGTCATCTTCTAAAGTGCCTTCACTTGTTGGCCTCAGCACCCCCTGGTCTGTTTGGGGCAGGAGGGAGGGGTTGGAGGGGTCCCAGCAGGTGATCTGATGCCTCTCTCTACAGCTCCATGTGAAAGAGGGTGAGTGGGTGTCCAGGGGCATTCCGGAGCTGCTGGTGAGGATGAGTGTGTGTGTGTGTGTGTGTGTGTGTGTGTGTGTGTGTGTGTGCACATGTGCGTGTGAGTGTGTGTATAGTGCATGTGTGTGCAGGCATGACTGTGAGTGTGTAGTATATGTGTGTGCAGGTAAGTGTGTGAGCTTGTGACTCTGTGTGTGCGTGCATGAGTGTGTGCGTGTGCATGTGTGCAGCAGGACCCCTGCTCACCTCCAGCATCTCCTGCACCTGCCAGTTGTGTGAGAATGTTTTCTTAGGTTGAAATTCACAATGTTTACTATTGGGGGAAAGTAATAATTAAAGAGTCTGTTTTGGTTTCAAAATCTGGGAGTAGTTTTGCAAAGGCCTCTCTGTAACGTATGGGCTTTGGAAGGCAGCGTGCACGGTGCTGGGCTTTTAAGTCTTCCGAGGCGAGGACGAGATCTGCTGATTGGGCTGTGGGGACGGATCCCACGTGACATCATCTGTTCTGGTCCCTGCTGCCTGGGGCCCCTCCCCCCCATCCAGGATCCCCCCACTGAGCACACTGTTCGTGCAGATTGCAATACAGCTAATTTTAAAAAGAGCAGTGCAGGGTCTCCCTGGGGGTGCAGGGGTTAAGTCTCAGCCTATGAAGCTATCACCTGCCTCTGCAGCACGAGTTCGATCCCCGGGTGGGGAGCTTCCCACAGGGCGCAGCAGACCTCTCCTGTCTCCCTGCTGCTCCCCTCAGCAGTGGGCCTCAGTGGATCTGCCTGTGTTGCTCCCCACTCTGTCTCTGGGGAGTCCCCTCACCACACCGCACCTCTGGCCTGCATCCAGCCACCTCCGGACTAGTCTGACAGTGCTGCTTTAGAACTGGGCTACAATTGGGCTTTGTAGACATTTGGGGGCTGCCTGGCTGTGCACCCTCGCTTGTGATATAAATATTTTTGCTGCCATTTTATTTTTTTAATTAAATTCATTCATTTTCTTATACCGTGGCTCGCTTTTGTGCAGTGTTGGATGGTGGCGCTCACTTCGTTAGGGACTGTCCCCAGTGTCGTGTCCACGGCCTCTCTGCCCATTCGCTTTTCTGGGCAACAGCTAACTTGGTGGGCAGGGCTGACTGCACCACAGACCCCCAGGCAGCGCTTGATTAAGTGCCAAGAAAAAAACTGGCATCAGGCTCTCAGGCGCGAAGTCTCCCTTAGTCCAGGCTCGGGGGGCCAGGCTCTCAGGGGCTCAAAAAGCCCCAGGTAGGAGGGGGGCCATTTCACGTCGGGACCACGGGGGCAGGACCTGCGGGCGCCAGCATCGGTGCGCAGGGAGGGACGTGGCCTTCAGGGCAGGGCTCTTCTCCCTCCTCCTCGCCTTCTCCGCGGGGCTGGGGCGAATTTCAGTCCTGCGCAAGGACCAGCGCTCACTTGGGGGGCTCGGTGTGAAATTTTATATTGAAAATAAAAATACCCTCCGGAAGCGGGCTGACGACAGCTTTGCAAACACCGGCGACGCCCTCTGCTCGGTAACCGGCGCGAGGAGCAGACTTGGAGTCCGCAGCCCTGGTCGCGGCCACCGGGTCCTTCCCTGCCCCCGGCTCCCAGGCGCCCCGCGGAGAGGACAGGCCACCTCTCCGCCTGATGCCACCGCGTGTCCCCCAGTGCGTCCCTTTCAGGGGAACAGACACCCTCTGTTCTTTCCCGGAGACGGCCTCCCCCGCGCCCCAGATTGGGCGTTTACTTACCTCTTAAAAGGACGAGAAAGTGCTTTGGAGACAGGCGAGGACGTCCACTTCACTCCCACATCCCGCTCTCTGTCGGAAGGATTCTTTTTGAAAAGGTGCTTCTTATCTTGTTTTGCTTTGAAACCCCTTCAAAGGGCACTTCTGACCCAGGGCCGCGGTGATGGGGTTGCCAGATAAGCTGTGCGCGCAGGGGAGAGGCTGGGCGATGCGGGGCTGCAGGCGGATGCACGGCGGCCTGGTTGGCAACCAAGAAAACCACTGTGCTTAAAAAACCGACTCCAGATCATGACCCCAGCGCCAGGCTCCTCCACGAAGAGGTGGGGCTCCTGACAGAAGCTTCCCCGCCGCCTCGGATCAGGCGCTTTGCTCAGAAGCGTGTCTGTTTCTTAACTCCCTTGAAACTTTGGCTTATCTAAAACTCTGCATCTAGTTTTATAAATCAAGTTCGGTTTGTTTCATCCCCCCCATCACCATCTTCTGGGCCCTCCTCTCTTTTCCTCCCCCACATCTTATCCTCAGAGTCCTCCTGGTGTTTTTTAATTCCCACTAGTCTTGGTCAGACTTTTACACTGCCAAATTGTCCACGATGTAAATGTCCAGTTTTTGTCTCTGCTGTGCCTTGCTTCACTGCACATCATTCCCTTCATTGAGCTCCTTTACTTTGGCTATAAATAGCAACATTTCATCCTTTGTTATGGCTGTATACTATTCCAGGGTGTGCAGAGACCACATCTTGATCCAGGCGACTGTTGATGGGCATTCAGGCTGATTCCTCATCCAGACTGTGGTGAATAACGCTGCTGTGAGCACAGGGTGACATACAGGCCTTTTGTTGGTGTCTTCATATTCTGTAGACAGACACCTAAGGGTAGGATTGCTGGGTCCTATGGTATTTGCATTTTTAGTTTTTTGAGGTCAATCCAGATTGCTTTCCACAATGGCAGCACCATTTGCACTCCCACCAACAGTGTAATAGGGCTCCTTTCTATCCACATCCTCCCCAACACTTGCTGGCTTTTTTAAAAACGCGTGCATTCTCGTGGGTGCGAGACGGTCTCTCCTGCCTTTTCAATCTGCACCTCTCTTATTAGGCGTGACAACGAGCATCGTTTCATGTCTTTCCCTTCTGGATCTCCTCTTTGGTGAGCTGTGTGTCCATATCTGCTGCCCATTTATTAATTGAGTGACTTGTTCTTTTATTGTTGAATTGTAGGCGTGTTTTTACATATATCTTGTATATTAATTCCTCATCGTTTATATTCTGTGTAAATATTTTCTCCTCTTCAATAGGGTGTTTATTGACCCGTCTGGATTTTCTCTTGGTATAGACACTTTTGGACTTGAGCTAAGCCCTAGCGTTTGTTTCTGCTTTAATTCCCTGGCCACGGGGGTGGAGTCACCAGACCGGGGCCTCCGGCTCATTTTGGTGCTGGCCCCAGCCCCAGCCTCACTGCTGAACTGGCTGCGAGCTGGGTCAGGCCCCACTGTGACTTCAGGCATTTGCGCTGAGAGGGCTGTGGGAGGCTGGTGGGAGGGCCTTGTTCGCAGAGCAGGGGTGCTGTTTCCTGCCGAGCCCCAGGGGTGCCCAGACAGGAGGTGGGGTAGGGGGGTGAGAAGCTGGGCCTGCTGCGCCATAGTCCTGGGGGCCCAGCCTGCTCTGTCAACGGGTGTCCCGGCCAGGGCACACACAGACACTCGCACTTCCTTTGCACGCACAGAAAAGGACAACCTCAGGCTCCTCTGGACTCTCCATGAGCAGAACAACAAAGGCTGATTCTCCTCTGAATCTGCAGGCACATTGGCATGGCCTAGAGCTTCTGGCAGCAAGACTGTAAATGGGACAAAGCAAAGGAGGCACTTTAAAGGTTGGCACAGGACATCCGGGCAACCTCACCCCGGAAGCCCCTTGCTTAAGAATTCGCAAGCGCTGTGTTTGCTGTTTGGGCTCTTCTAAAATGACGCCAGCCACGCAGGCTGCAGAAACCTTGGATTTCCAGGTGAGGAAGCCTGCAGTTGTGCATGCAGCCTAAAAGCCATCACAGTGAAACTGTGGATTGAACAGGAATTAATTCGAAAAGAAATTGGAAAGCCTGGCATGTTTTTACAAGGTATTTCAAATTGATTGGTTAATCCTCACAACATCTGCAGTGAGGAGTTACAGAGAGTGGCCCATGGAGACCACAGCTAACCTGGGATTAGAGCTCAGCCAGAGTAATTAGTCCATTAAACCCAAGAAAACGGTGAGGGATTTTTATATTGTATTTGGCTGATAGATTGCAAGGGAGGCCTCATTTGGGGGAAAATGTACATCTTTGCACTTTTGCATTCCAAATGAGATCAGCAGAACGACTTCTGAGACTGCTTCATGATACTGCTCTAATAGGACACCTCCCCATTTCTTCCTACTTGGCCGAGGTCCCCCAGAAGGAGCAGCCAGGATGCCATCTCCGCGGACGTGGCCAGCTAGACAGACGCCAGCACTTGCTGCTCAGTGCTGTATGTCTCGTCGCCGCACCGCTGTGAACATCTTAGAGGTAAAGAGCTGGGGCTTGGGGCTTTCCTTGTTAATGAACGTTGCAGTCAGAATCCAAACCCACCAGGGCTGACCGATGCCTGTCTTCTGCAAAAACAAAGTCTTCGCTCCTGATATTACACGATGACCACTTGATTTTATCTTTATGCATCATGTTTACAAATGCTTATGTTACTCTCCCAATTTATCAACGTTGCAGTTCTTTGAAAGCAGAAACTGTGGCTGCATTTCTCACAAAATCTCCCTAGCAGTTGGCCCCCACTGGAAAGGCAGATATTTAAATGACAAGCGAGTATATAACAAGGCTACAGGAAAACCAAATAGGAGAGAGAGACCCTCGGAGAGGGTGGGGGAAGGCGGGAGGGAGGATAAGGGCACAAAATGGGGTAGAAAAGGACACAAGGGACCACGGGGATGGATCACGGGTGAATTGGTGGTGGGTGACCCAAGGGGAATACAAAATGTAAAAGCTAGAAATAACAATAAAAATACATATATTAAAAATAAATAAATAAATGACAAGTGAGTGGGAAAGGCCTGCACTGGGTGTGTGTTCTGAACTGGAGTGACTATACCTGTGTGGTTCTGTTCTGTGCTTGGCCGGTGTTAAAGGGGTTTTTCCCTCCAGAGCTGGGAGGGGTCCCTGAGGGATGACACCGCTTAGTACGGAGTCTGGTGTGGAAAATAAAAAGCTTATTCAGTAAATAAATGATCAGATGCAAAGAAAATTCTTGCATGAGGGTCTGACTGTTCTCTTTCATGACAGAGAACAATCTTTTCTCTCTGTAACCATCAACTTCACTCTGAGAGTATAATTTCATCTCCTCATAGAGAAATTCTGGATAAATAAGTTGAATAGAGGTGGCGGCACATTGCTGCTCCAGATTTCTGTTGTGCTGTGGAGGTGTTGGTGGTCAGCACCCTTATCTTTTGAGAGAATGTGCTTTGTTGAACTCCAGGGCAGTTTCCCTCCTCTGTATCGTTTGGGGAGCGACCATCTTCTCCTGTACAAACATCAGCACATACTTAGTAAGAGAACCTCAGTGAAAACTACTTATGATCGTAAAGAGTGAAACTTATCATAGGACCAATGTCCAGAGCCTCCGGGAGAAGTTTCTGTGGCTCACTAGGCCTTGGGGTGTTGGGTTTGGGGGAGAGAGATGAGCAGGGGAGAAGAGCTGGGTTTTGGCCCTGGCTGGGGAGGCGGCGAGGAGAGGACCCGCTCTCTCTCTGTGCAGCCTGGACTATGCACTCGCTTCACCGACACTCAGGATGTATTTGAGGAGAAAAACATAGTCTTATATGACAGAGCCCCATGGCCCTTTGTCCATCCCAAACCATACGTGAGCAATGGGGCGTGCAGACCACTTTCCACTGAGATTCCTACAAGTCATGATAGAGAACACTGGAAATGATTTTAAAAAATCTTAGTTCAGCTCGTTCATTTTTGGGGGGAAAGTTGTCTGTTCTTATCTTCTACATAAGAGTCTCAAAAGATCTCATTAATTTGATAGAATTCTGATACAAGTTGAACTAAGTAACATTGATTCAGAGAAATAGAGTCATTCCTCCATCCACCCACCCACCCACCCACCCACCCACCCATCCATCACCCATCAAACAACTATGGAATCACCACCGATGTCACTTTCTGTACTACTAGTTTCCAGGTGCAGAAGTGAAGTCAAGGGCAGCGCTTGCGCAGAATGCATAGTTCAGCACTAGAAAATCCCTGGTACAAACCTTTAGTTTTGACACACATAGCATGTGTGAGAAATTGAGTGCTTATGCCATGCTCTGGAAATGCAGAGCAGGGAAGAACTTTTTCCTTTCTGGCATAGTTGGAGAAAATCGTTTAGAAGAGGAGGCATTGGAATGAGGGCTTACGAGACGCAGAGAGAATCATCGGTTGCAGAAAAGAGAGACAAAAGGCATGATTTTTCAGACAAGAGGAGGAGATAAAGATATTCGGCGAGTACACAGCAACAGGTGCTCTGCTGCTGTCTGAAGGTTAGTGGGGAGGCGGGGACGTTGCTGCTCATGAACTCACCTTTATTGGTCATACTTGAGATTATTTCTGTGTGAAGAAGTGCTGCTACACACTCCGTCTCTGTGATGAGTTTAGGGTGAAGCATACTATATATTCATTTCTGTGATTGTTTCCATGTGTCGGAAAACTACATATTCTGTTTCTTCTTTGCTTCAGTCTTGAGCAGGAAGGAATACTCACAGGGTACGTTATGTAAACAGCCCTGGCTAGCCTTCACAATAACCTTATTTTCCTTGAGTTAGGTAAACAGGAACCAAGCCCTGACACATTGTGAAAAACAAAGGCAGCTGGCAATAATCACACACTACAAACACATAACATCTTTTTGCATTTCATTTCATTTTTTTTGAAAAAGAACAAAGAAGAAAAAGCGCCATGCTTCCTGAACAGACCCGCTGGACATGAAGTATGTTCCCTTTCCACATTTTCTTTATAACCTATCGGTAACCCCATCTTTAGTTCACGTTTGCATTTGTGTTTTCACCACTTCTACCGAGAGACTTCCACAGATCCATTTGACATTGAACTTTAGAATTTAAGTTGATAGTAAGGCCACGATTTAAAAAAACAAAAACATACTTAGCCGAATGCAGACAGCCCAGCATGAAGCTGGAGAAATTTCACCGACTCAACCTTAAGAGAGTTGTGAAGAGCATGACGCCTTTTAAGGACAAGGAACAAATTTAAAACCAGGAGAATAAAATCCCTCGGCAGTTCGTTAAGACCTACTAGTGCACTTGGGAGCCATTTGCATCTGATTTTTGTGTTTTCATTTTCTCTTTGAAAATATGCTTGGCAATGTGCCTGCAGAGTAATACCTCCGAAGAGTAATTAAGACCATTTCTGTCCGCCTTTCCCTACGGACTCTTCACCTGATTAGCTTGGTTCTCTTGCGGTAGGACTTGCAAAGTCAAGGTGCTGCCTGCCAACACTTTGTGTTTAACTAAAGCTGCGAGCTTATGTCTGTGCTGTTCCTTCGAACTTTCAAAAACCCAAGTGATTCCCCATTTTTTTGACATCCCGCCTCTGGCTCCCTAACCCCGGCATAAAAACTTAATAGTGGTGAGACAATAGAGGAATCCATTAAGAACCACGTGGACCACATTAGGCCTTATTTAGATACAATTTTTTTAAAAAAGATTTATTTATTTATACATACAGGCTAGGTTACAGGTGAGAGGTGTGGGGTGGCGAGAGGGTTCACCAGAGACAGAGTGGGGAGCAGAACAGGCAGATTAATGGAAATACACTGCTGAGGGGAGCAGCGGGCGAGGCAGGAGAGGTCTGCCGCACCATGTGGGATTCTCCCCAGCGGGCGTCGAACCCGCGTTACCGCTGCCGACAGCTCCACAGCGCAGCGCTCAACCGCTGCGCCACCGGGGAGGCCCTATTTAGATACAATTTTTGAGGTGCATCTAAAAGTGGTGAAAGAATAGGATGGCTGGTAGATTTTCAGAAGAAATTAAAAGGCACGTAGGCACTACACACACACACACACACACACACACAGCCTGAGGCCGAACTCTGCCCCAGTGCCCGTCGAGCATCTGCAGTGACCTCGGTCCCCCTTGCTGCCCACGTCAGTCCATCCGTCCGCGTTTCTTTATGCGCCACCTCCTTTGCTGTGTTCGCTCCTTTCTTCTTCAGTTTCTTGTGGAAACGCGGGCAGGCAGCTTCGCGCCTGTCCCAGCACCCACTGCCCGTGGCCACGTGGCTCAGCCTGGCAATCTGCAGGGGTGGCCTCGGGCCTCGCCAGTGTGAGCTCCTGCCTGCACAGCGCTCCGCTGAGAACGCGGGGCGCCCCAGCACCTGCCCCCATTGCCACGCCGGGCCCCCGGAAAGTGCGCTTCTCAGTCCCTGTTTGTGTGCTGTGCTGCTCCCGGGCTGGCGTGATCTTGGTTAATTCCCAGAGCAGCTGGCACACATGGGCACTGCCAGGATAGAGGTGATTTTTATTTTAAGATTCATCCCCCAACAAGCCTCACTTGCCGGACTGCATCTGAACTTCAAGCCTGCTTTGGGCAGCCGCCTGCCGGCCCGGGAACATGCCTGCGGTTAAGCGGCGTTATCCACTCCCCGCCTTCACGCTCTTCATCTTGTCCAGAAACCCAACAGTTCTCAGACCTGGTGATGGTGGGTTGAAATCTGAGTCATCACGGAGGACTGGCCAAACCAGAGTGGTCAGAGACCCTGCCCCCTTCAGGAAAGGTTTAGGGGCTCAAAATATTTCCTACGCTGCCTAAGGTAAAGGGTCTGACGCCAGAGTATGCATTAAACAACAGATGTCAGAACACTTTAAAAGTGAGAGCATCTGCGAAAGAGGCATGCTGGGAAGAATACTCCTGCCGGGAGCTCCTGAGGACACTTCTTTGATATTCGGTCACTCTCCCAAGGGGCCTGCTGCCTGCTGGGCCCCTTGTCCCTGCATCCCCGCCTTTGTCTCCAGGCCACTTTCAACCACTTTGCTATTCACTGTCACCTCCATTTATTTTTGTCAGCACAGCTGAGTTTATTTTCCTTATTGGCCCCTCAGTAGCCCTCTTTTTCGCATGTACTGGTTTGCATTCCTTAGAGAAGGGGTCCATTTTCTTAGACTGTTCTGGTAAGACACTTCAAACTGCCAGGAAAACACAAGCGCCCTTGGCTGGCCGCACGGCTGGCCGAGGTGAACTCCTGGCCCTCTTCTCCCGCGCATTTTCGTTCCTCCTCATTCCTCATCATCTGTCTCCGAGCCGCTGGGTCCCTTTTTCTTAGCGCGTCCCTGTGAACAGCTCCACTGGACTTCCAGCGCAAGCTTTGCCTGCAGCTGTCATCTTATTTCTCGAATGGCTCCTACCAAGGCCGCCCCCCAGACAGCTCGAGGCCAGGGCCCACCTGCCTGAGCAGCTGTGAAAGAAAAGAGCAGGACGCAGGGCCTCCTGGGGGCTCAGGGGTTAAATCTTAGCCTATGAAGCTGTCCAGAGCCACTGCGGCACGAGTTCGATCCCCGGCCAGGGAGCTTCCCACAGGGCGCAGCAGACCCCTCCTGTCTCCCCGCTGCCCCCTCAGCAGTGTGCTTCAGTGGATCCGCCTGTGCTGCTCCCCATTCTGTCTCTGGGGAGTCCCTGACTTGCACCCCAGCTCTTGCATGCATAGGTAAATAAATCTTTAAAAAAAAGAGCTGGTCTCATTCGTTGATTTTCCTGAATCCCAAGAAACAGGGGCCCTGCAGGGAGGGGCAGCAGCGCAGCCTGGGCGGCACCTGCGTTCGGCCCAGAGAAGGCAGATGCTGTGGAGACGCTGCGGCAGTTTTCCGCCGTTGTCTTGGTCCGGAGCTGCCAGGCCCCAGCCCAGGCTCCATCCCCTCGTTCTCAGGTCGCGGGACTCACACCTAGAGCCCTGGCGAGCTTCGCGCGGTGTGCTGTGGGCGGCTCGTCTGACGCTGACGCATCGCCGTCCTTAGCGCCCTTCCGAGCAGCTGAGTGTGAAGTGGCCTGTTGGACAACGAGAGTGACATCTGAGGGGAAAGGGCCTGATGACCTAAAGAAACCTGAAAGAGAAGAAGCACGTGTGGCTACCCCCAAAGGACAAGAGCTCCTCTCTCCAGGGATTCCGGGGAGTGCAGCCCTGCCAGGGGCATGGCCTCGCATTTTGGGAGGTGGATGGCCGCAGGCACCGCTGAGCCCCAGCTTCCGGGCTGAAATGAGTGTGTTTCGGTTTCTTTCTTTGCATTGTTTTCCCAAACTGAACTCGGGTGAGCTGCAGGAGAGTCTCGCTGCTCCTTCCAACCTGAACACAACGCGCCTTCAGCTCGTCTGGACGGACAGTAACTGTTTCACTGCGCAGTTTTCAAACGTTCACCAGGACAAAGGTATGCAGGACCTAGAATAATCGCGTGGTCCAGGCGATGTGAGTGAGTTATTAAAATGGTTGGGGGTTGATTGTGATCCACTTACTGTCCAAGAAAGCCTCCACATGAGCTCCAACAGGGGGCAGAATCACGGGGGCTCTGTTCTGTGACACAGTAAAGACTGGATGCAAAGAAGCCGTTTTCTGGATTAAAGTGTTTCCATTACAAATCCACATCAACCCTCAAGTCAGACCCAGCCTGAAAGTCCCTGACAGAGCCCCTTCCTGGCTCTCCTACATCTGTGGCAACATTCTCAGCACTCCAGCCCGAAGGCCAGAACCCAGTGGAACAGGGTGGAGGGAGAACGTGGGGGCTCGGGGCTGGCAGCCAGCCACGCTTGCCTGACCTCATCCCAAGGACCTGAACGTTTATAGGCATACCTTTCATTTCAAAGAAGATTAAAAAAATTCCCTTGCAGCTTTGCAGGTTTGGAGGTTGAGCTTCCAAAGAGCGTATCTACCGTGCACAAAGGATGTTTTCAAGTATTTTTTGTCCTATAAGGAAAAGGATTTTTAATCAGCATAGCTCCCAAAGTCAGCAAAAGGTCGCTCTATACAGGACATCAGAAATGGTGAGATCGAGGAGTAAAAGAATAAATAGGTAGGAGAAAAATCAAAAGGATTACACTGTAAATAAATAAAAAATCTGCCTTGGTTGAGGTCACCGGGTAGTGAGGCTCCCACTTTCCCCAAGCGTGAGTAAACCCAGGCGCATGCGCGCCCGCACCTGGCCTCCGGGAAGCGGCTTCTCCACCTGCCAGCCGGGGCGGCTCCTGCGCCGAGGGCGGCGCTCACCTGGCAGCTCTGGGAGCAGGTGCGACGCCCAGCTCAGCCTGCCCGAGGCGCCCGCAGGTCGCCACAGCTCCAGATGGTCTGTGGGTTCGGCCTCCTCCTTTCTCCCTAAGCCTGAGTGGACAAGGTGTAAGTGGGCAGTTTCTGTGGTCGCGCAGCGCATCATTTGTGAGATGACAGTTGAGTAAACAAATAGACACTTTTACTCCAAATTCTTTTTTTTTAAAAGATTTATTTATTTATGCACAGAAGAGCTGGGGTGCAGGCCAGAGGTGTGGAGGTGAGAGGACTCCCCAGAGACAGAGTGGGGAGCAGAACAGGTGGATCCACTGAAACACACTGCAGAGGGGGGCAGCGGGGAGACAGGAGAGGTCTGCTGCGCCCTGTGGGAAGCTCGCTGGCTGGGGATCGAGCTCATGCTGCAGTGGCTGCAGACAGCTTCACAGTGCTGAGACTTAACCCTTTATGCCACCAAGGAAGCCCTTTTGCTTCAAATTCTATGTTTGTAGTAGAGAGAGTACAAGTTGAAGAGTGGAAAGGAGATTATTATAAATTTTTACTTTTTCCCCTTGAGGAATATTTAAGACTTTCGGTGTATGTTCCTTTGAAATCCCAAAAATACAAAGGAATTTTTAGCTCTTGATTAATGTTTAACTAGGACTGCAGCAAAAATAACTAAATAAATAAATAAATAAGCTCCTGCCATAAATCAGGTGACAATTAAAGATAAGTTATTTATTGATCATTTATCTTCACATACACTTGTCAATTTACCAAAAAGTTTGTAGTATATTAAATGAGCAAAAGTCACATTTAGAACAGAGCAATTGAAAGATTTAGAAAAGAACAATTAAAATACAAGCAAAACAGTTAAAGTAGTGAAGAAAGAAATTAATCATGCCTTAATAAACTTGAGTAACAAATTATTGTTGAGTTTGGAGGAGGCTAGGAGAAAAAATAAGGATTAGATAGGATTAGATTAGATCAGATTAGATTAGGTCTTTGTCAAATGAAAGACCAAGAAACCACAGCCAAGTAGTGACATGTTTTCAATCTATGTAACTTTAGAAGAATGCTTCATATATGGATTCTAGCAAAAATAGATGGTTTATATTCTGTAGGATCATTTTGGCCATGGTTTTTCAGGAGAAGTTCAGGAGAAGTCCCTAGATCAAATCAGGGTCAATTTTCCGAGGTCATGTTTCAAAACACTTAGCAGAATTCTACAATCTGGGATTATTATCTATATCTTACAGTAAATGAGTAAAAATTGTATGAAAGCAGAGACCAAAACTACTTTTGCTCCACATCTGTATTTCAGACATAGGAGACACTGAGCAACAATTTGTTGAATAAATGACATTATTTTATTGAAAGCTTTCATAGCATCCTCTAAGCTCTGGGATATTAAATTTCACTCTGTGTAATGGATTTCTCTAAGAGAACGAAGAGAAGATGATGCCTGGGGTCTTGATGTGGTCACTATTCAGGAGTATGGCTTAGAAAATCCAAAGGGGACCTCCCCGGTGGCGCAGCGGTGAAGCGCTGCACAGTAGAGCTGTCGGCAGCGGCCACGCGAGTTCGACACCCAACCGGGGAGATTCCCACATGGTGCGGCAGACCTCTCCTGCCTCGCCCGCTGCTCCCCTCAGCAGTGTGTTTCCATCGATCTGCTTGTTCTGCTCCCCACTCTCTCTGGTGAACCCTCTTGCTGCCCCATGTGTCTGGCCTGTACCCCAGCTTGTATGCATAAATAAATAAATCTTTAAAAAAAAAGAAAATCCAAAGGAATCACAATGGAGTATTACACAGCATTCAAAAAGATAAACATATGCAATTTGAAGCAACATGGATGAAGCTAGAAGAGATCGTGCTCAGCAAAATAAGCCAGAAAGAAAGAGAAAAATATCGAATGGTTACACTTGTAACAGGAATATAGGCAAACCAAATAAGAAAAAGACACTCAGCAGGGGAGGTGGGGGATGAGGGCTCAAAATGGGGAGAAAAGAGCACAAGGGACTATGGTGATGGTTCATGGGTGAATCAGTGGTGGGTAAC
>PVIJ01000708.1:193445-255012 GCA_004024925.1 Scalopus aquaticus | reverse complement strand
CGGTTCCGCGGGTTTTCGTTCCCGGGTTTCGGCACCAGCTGTCGCGCGCTTGCTCCCGTCCGGCAGGAACAGACACGACTCCGAGGTAATCTTCAAGAAGCTTCTTCTTTATTGCGTATATCAGACATGTATATATATGTATGCTGAACCAATGAGAAGAAAGCGGAACCTTTTCTAGGCCAATCAGTGGGCTGATCACACACGCACCGCTCGGATAGGCGCCTATCACGTGGCGAGCACGCATCCGCCATGTTCTTGTTTACTGGTTGCCGGACCTACTTCCTCATACAGCGGGCGCCATGTTATGGGTGCGGCCGCTCCCCACACTATTGAATGTTGTACATTTAACCATGAGCCAGGGCAGCTTGGTTCCTTCTCCCATGGCTGTTTTTCTGTTCAAGCAATGGACATCACCTTGAGGATGGTGAACTCTCTTCTGGGCCGGTAACACAACTTGTTGACATATGAAAAATCTTATGAAAAATCTTTTTTCTCATAAAATAGGTAGGGATATTTTGTCCCATTGTTTCACTCTTGTGTTATTTACAAGAAAAGCAGAAAAAGACCACCATGGTCTCACAGATTCGGTTTCATCACAAGATATTCCTCTCATATCTTCAAGAAATGAGGGGAAAACTGAATTGTTCGGATATAGTCATTATCCTTAATTCCAAGGAATGTGGGGGAGGACTTTCTCTTTGGAAAACATCTCCACTGCCTGTTGTGTAGTTTGTAGACCCATCTTTCACATGCAGGTTGATCTGGACCTGGGGGAGGAGGCCGATGTGACAGGGTTGGGTTTGTGTGGGACAATCCATTGCAGTGGACCTTGGGACCCACTGACAGGCATACAGAGGGCAGGTGGGATACTGACTTCTATTGGCAGAAGCCAGTTCGGATGGCACATTGTGGATCTGAGGTCTTTTCTTGGTTGGCTTATAAAACTTCACAAACCTTAAAACAAGGAGAGGCTTGCAGTGAGCTCTCTCCTGCAGGGAGGGGTGGGATGAAGAAGGAGCACGTGCTCTTGGTCATGTGGGGCAGGAGGAGTAGTGGTCTCTGACAGAGTCCTCCAGAGTGGTTAGAAAGTGTCCCTGCCCCTCAGGCCATTCACACCTGCAGCATTGTGGGTGTTGTGGTGTGGCCCCTGCTGTCCTGATGGGGGAAAGTGTTAGCCACATGCATGGAGCCGTGGTGTGCCTGACCCTCGCCTGTGTGTGGGCTGTCCACACCCCAGTTCCTTCAGTTCTCATAGGAACCTGTCCTGTCAGTACATTCACTTCCCCTGACCCTTGAAGGCTGCTTAATGTGCTCAGGGTCACCCAGATGGAGCCAGCCTCCCGGCCAGGCCTAGACTACCAATAAATGCCTTCTGACCACAGGCAGTGGGTTTTCCTCCAAGATGCTTTGTTTATTTTGTGTTACGTTTTAAAGCAATTTTATTGAGCTGTAATTCACATACCGTATGGTTCACCACATTAAAAAGTATTGAACTCAATGTTTTTGATATATTATTAATTCAACATTGGTTTACCAAAACATATGCAACACAAAATTTACCAACTTTACCATTTTTAAGTGTACAAGTTCAGAGGCATTAAGTACATTTACAATGTGTGCAAATATCACGACTGTCCAAAATTTTTTATCATCACAAGCAAACTATAGTCATGAAGCAGTAACTCCCCACTTTCTCTTCCCCAGCCTCTGATAACTTCTCATCTTTTAGCCTCTAGAAATTTGTTGGTTCTAGGTATTTCATGTAAGTAGTACCAATATGTGGTGATGCCTCTTCCCTTGAGCATGTATTTGAGGCCCATCTGTGCCCTAGAGTGTTTCAGTGCTTCCTTTCTTTTGAAGATTGAATGGTATTCCGTGTGTGCATAGATGGACTACGTTTTGTTTATCCATTCATCTCCCAATGGACACTTGGGTCATTTCTACCTTTTGACAGTCGTGAGTAATGTGAATTTGGGTGTGCAAGTGTCTGCTCAAGTCCCTGCCTTCACATCTTTTGGGCATACACCAGTGAGTGGAATTGCTGGGCCCTGTGGTTAACTGTTTAACTTACTGAAGAACTACCAAAGCATTTCCCTCAGTAGAGGGTTCTGATTTCTCTACATTCTCACAACTCTTGTTACTTTCTGTTTGTCTATAGCCATCCTGGCAGGTGTGAGGCAGTATCTCATTGTGGTTTTGATTTCCATTTCCCTAACCACCTTTTTATGTGCTTATGCCAAGTTATTTTTTTCATGTGCCTTAACATTCCACTTGCATGACTCAACATACAGTCTGCTCTGTTAATGTGTGTGCAACCAGACTGAAGAAGGTCAAGATGCCCGTTCTAATTGTATGGAAAGGTTCAAGTTTCCTGTCACTTACGGAAGTGAGAAGAGCCGCTCCCTCCCTGCTTTCATCCTAAGGAAAGTGGGAGAACTAGAGGGCTTTGCTTTAGGATTCCATGTCTCTGGGCAGGAGATGGGCTTTCAGGGGAAAGTGTCCTGAAGGCGGCAGGATGAGAGTTGTGGAGGCTGTGACAAAAGCCTAACTCTGATGTGGGCTATTTTGGTGGGTGTCCAGAAGCACACAGCACCTGCCTGGGTATCTGCTGCTCTGCTGCCGACCTTCATCCTCAGGCCGTCTTCCTGAGGTGCGGCAAGATTGCCTTTGGGGCCAGTATAGGGACATAGGGAACCTCTTCCATCTGGGAATCTGAGTCTGTCCCCTCAGCTCCTTGAGGCCAGCCTAAGTGGAGTGATTACTCCACCACTGACCCCTTCCAGAGTGGGGGGCGCTCTCCCTTCCAAGGGAGAAAGAGAGGTGGACAGGGTCAGTGCCAGCAGAGCTTGGCACATGCAACAGGCGCTGACCCACCAACCAGGAACCTGCCTGCAGAGAAGAGCAGCTCCAGAAAGTGAGCTGCCATTACCCTGATCCTGGGGCTTCTCAGCTTCCTTTGGGTGAGATCAGGACCTTGAGGCAAGTGGCTCCCTATGTGGCAGATGAAGCTTTTTTCCTCTAAGTGGTGTGACAACTATGCAGCCACAGTTCTTTGGGAGCAGTACAACATGTAGCCACAGCTCTCTGGAAACAGTATAACTGTGTATCCACAGCTCTTCCTAAATAACCTGGACACAGCTGACCATCAGGCCTGGCTTTCATGGCTTCTAGCACTTCCACAGAAGGTGGAGGAGTCACAGTTGATTGCTTTCTCTTTGGTGCCATCAAGGGCAACATTCTGTGTTTTCTTCGTTGACAGACTTTTCCAGACCTTCCATCCATGACTTTTATTATCTAATATTTCAAAAACAAGTGCTCTCCATTATCACAACTACTTTCATTTTTCATTTCTCCCAGTGGGATCTACTTTGCTCCATTGCACTCCAGGGCTGATTGAGGTGGGATTCCAAAGTCAGCTCTTTAGTCACCTGCAGTCGTACAGGTCGTGTTAACAGGCTGGCCACAGAGTCCTCCACAGCAAGTTAAGTGAAGTCCAGTGCTACCTCTTTACTTTTATGTCCAAGCTGGGCCCTCGTCGTCCTGCACTTGTGCTGATGTTTGCTGGAACCTCACAGGTGCTCGGCCAGCCCTCAGCCCCGTGGACCACCCTGGCCTGTGCTACCCAACCACTTAGTTAGACACAAGGCATCCCCCACCTGTAGCTTCGCACACAGAGACTTCAGGCAGCGGCCTGGGGTCTCCCCCGCCCCAGCAGAGGGCCTGGTTCAGATCCAGAGGATATGCTGGAGCCAACAAGAAGCTCCCTCTGTAGAACAGTCTGGACACAGCTCCAGGGGCCCAGCTGTGGGACCCTGATGGCAGAGCTGAGCCACGGAACACTTTGCCTCGGTGACACCACCCACATGGCCGGCCCAGGGCTGCCCAGGCTGGCCCTCAGTGTTTCTTTGCCTATGTGAAGCCTTTCTGTTTTCTTTTGCGGCAGGTTCGACAAGCAGTGACTTCTGCGGTGGGGGGCTGGCTACTGAAACTTCGGGACCGATACTCCTTCTTCCATAAGCTCATCCCGCTGCTGCTGAGCAGTCTCAGTGACGAAGTACCTGAGATTTCGTAAGTGCTGCAGGGCCTTGCGTTTTCAGCTTTGGAGAGCATTCTGAGGCCTGGTGACAAGGGTTCACATGCACCTGTGGGTTCCTTTGTTTTCTAGTTTATCAGGGACTTGCTTTTTCTCAAATTGTCACTTACAACAGCAGTTCTTTATTTGCATCCAAGGCTCTGATACAAGCCCACCCTGTACCCCTTACAGTCAGTACTATGAGAGCACATAGCAATCTGAAAGTCTCCAGGTTTTTAAAGTGTCGTGTTGACATTTTAAATGCTTTGATTGGGCACATGCATAGTTTAGTACTGTTGGTATAGTGATCAAAAGCCGACCAGGATTTCTTGTATCTTCTCTCAGGGAGACAGCACCACCTGTCTCCCCACCCAGTCAGCACAGTCCTGACTGGGTGGGGAGCACCTGCAGGACCCCCCTGAGCCGTGCTCTGTGTTTGTTGTGCTACAGGCGCTCGGCTACAAGTCTCTGGGAGCAGGTGGGCCTGCAGTGGCAGCAGGAGAATGAGCAAGACCTGAAGGACAAACTTGACTTTGCCTCACCCCCTCCAGCCCACTACCCCTCGCCAGGTGAGTGTGTGGACCCCTCCCAGGACAGTGCTTTGTGTGTGTATAGAAGGGGGGCAGGGTGCAAGCGAGTAACCATTCAGGGGGAATAACCCCTGAGTTCTGTGGGGGCCAGGATAGCTGCTCGTCTGGAAGAGAACTGAGGAGGGGCTGTCCTCACACGGGAGCCCCATCCCTCCAGTCAGAGCCCTGCTGTGATCATCCCAGCACCTCTTCAGTCCATGAGGGGAGAGCCCTGCGAGAAGAAATGCCCACGCCCAAAGGTGCCCGGATTACGGAAGATGTGTGTCCTCGGCCCTCATGCCCCCATGGTGTCTCAGGGCATCCCTCTCCTAGAGAGGCCTGTGGGCTTCCTGACGTGCATTTGTAGTTGTATTTGGTATGATTTGAGGCCAGCAAAGGAGCTCTTTCCTTGTTGAACCCATGAGTCAAATTACTTTTTGTGGGGGGAGGGTCAACATTTCTTCTTATGCAACTTTACCTCTCACACTGTAAAGTTGGTTTGAGAGGGAATCATACATATGTTGGAAAAGGTACAAAAATCGTCAGTTTGAGAACACATAATAAATGTAGAAGTTGGACATTAAGGTCATTTATGATTTTTTTTTAGGAAGGAAGTAGAATTCTGAAGGGTGGTTTTATGCTCTTGGTCTTTTCTTCTCTCTGCTCCCAGAGTTCACTCTTCCACATCTTAGGCCTCCTGAACTGTGGGTGCATCTGTTTATGGCACATTTCAACTGGGTTCTGATCATAATTAGGAGGCAATAATTCTCTGCAGGCGTGCAGTCCAGGATCGCCACCTAACTGTGCAACACCTGAGACTGATTCCAGTAGCTCTTGGCACCTCACTGTTGAGGGGTCACCATGCAAGGTCTGTGGACTCTCAGTCTGAGTCCACCAGCTGCACTGCTGGGTGAGACCCAGCCCTCCCAGCGCTAACTCAGGGTCTGACTGTCCTTACAGGTCACTCTATAGAGGGCCTTGGTGCCTGCAGCTGGAAAGGCCTGGACCTTGTGGTCACCAAGGAGAGAGCAGTGAGGGCCTACTGTGCACAGAGCTTCAGGGCCTATTGAAGCACTTGTGTGCTTCAATTAAAGAAGAATAAATTTAAAATTGAATTACAAAATTAGTGGCATAAGTGCTAGATTTCATTAGATTTTTGACATTTCCCCCGAAATTACTTATTTTCTTTAAAATCTGAACTTAAATCTAAGTTTTCAGAATTTGTTCCCTACCATTCCATAGGGCAGATTATGTTTGTCTCCTGTAACCTTGCTGTTGCTCCTTTGCTGAGCAAGCTGACCTTCTGGACCCTCTCAGGACCCCTAACCCTTGTATCCTGAGCGTCTCTGTCCCCAGCCCCTCGGGATAGTCTGCCTTTTAAGTTGTGACATAATTTACAGCAGTGAACTTGCCCTTTGTATGGATCCCTGCAGGTGTGCTGACACCGTCACGTGACCACTACTCTTAAGACCCAGCACCCCTCACCCCAGAGACCCCCGACCCTCTCCCTTCCCTTGCAGCAGCTGCTGCTCCAGGCCCTCCCTTTACTCTGCCTCCGTGCCCTTCGCGGATGACTCATATGGAGGGAGTCTCCTTGTCTCTGCACTCGGCAGCCCAGGCTCCGTGTCTGCGTGTCTCTTGCTTCCTTTCTGTAGACGTCCCACGGTTTGTCATTTCCAGTTTGGGGTGATTTCAAATGAGGCTGCTGTCAACATCGACACACAGGTTGGTGTGGATGTGTATTCTCATTCTGCCAGAGAACCTCCTGGGGGAGGGATGCTGGTGCTGCTGCCATCTCGAACTTGTCGGAACTCCTGTGAATGCTGCCTCCAGAGGCGAGTCCCCTGGTGGGTCCTGATGGCACTGGGCAGTGGGGTGCTGCTGTCTGTAGCCCCCGTTGGTGTATAGCGTTGTCGAATGGGGGTTTTAACATGCAATCCCTGGTGACAGATGATATTGATCATCTTTTAATGTGTTGATTTCATGTCCTTGTGATGATGTGACTTATAGGAAATAGTATTTGGTCATTCACATGACCAAAATATATTTCTTATACTTATTTGGTCTTCATCCACAGTTCCTGTGTCTCAGATCCTTTTGAAATTTCTTAAGTGTGTTTTGAATGATAAAAAGTATCTCTTGTTAGGCTGGTTGCCAGGGAAACCCCCAGGAATAGCGGTGAGACTTTCAGGGGAAAGGAGCTTGAGGTAGTAGTCACATTGGCAACAGCTAGTGATTTAATCACGAATGCCTATGTAATGAAGCCTCCATAAAAGCCCAAGAAGGGGCTTCGGGAGAGCTTCCAGGTTGGTGAACACATGAAAATTTGGTGAAGAATGGTGAGCCTGGAGAGGGCACGAAATTCCGTGCCCTGTGTGTCTCTTTCATCTGACCGCTGATTCATATCCTATAGAAACCATTGTGGCCTCCCTGGTGGCGCAGCTGTTGAGCGCTGCGCTGTGGAGCTGTCGGCAGCGGCGACGCAAGTTCGACGCCCAGCCAGGGAGAATCCCACATGGCGTGGCAGACCTCTCCTGCTTTGCCTGCTGCTCCCCTCAGCAGTGTATTTCTGATCTGCCTGTTCTGCTCCCCACTCTGTCTCTGGTGAACACTCTCGCCACCCCACGCCTCTGGCCTGTACCCCAGCTTGTATGTATAAATAAATAAATCTTTAAAAAAAAAAAAAGAAACCATTGTAATAAATCAGTGATCTAGTGAGTAAACAGGTTTCCTGAGTACTGTGTGCCACTCTAGCAAATTAATTGAACTTGAGGTGAGTGACCTAGGAGCCTCTGATCTATCGCTGTGCTGTTTGGTTTGAAGTAAGGGCTTGCCTGGGGCTTGCAGCCATTGTTTGAAGTGGAGAGTAATCTAGGAAGACTGAGACTTTAACCTGGGAAATCTGACGCTATCTCCAGATAGTTAGTGTCAGGACTGAGTTGAATTGTCAGACACTTGCTGGATTCCAAGAATTGCTTCTCGATGGGGGGAAGCCTCAGCACCCACATGCCTAGTGAAACTGGGTCTGAGAACCCTGCACAGTGCTTATCTGTGTTTCTTCTTTGGTTAAGTGTCTGTTCAGATCTTTTATCCATATTTTAAATAGGGTTGTCTGTTTTCTTAAGGAGTTTTGGAGAATCCTCTATATACATATGCTGTGTTCCTCTTTGTCATAGCAGGGGCTCAGCTCCTGCTTTAGCACTCAGGATCACTGCCTCCCTTCTCCCTGCAGCTAACTTCTGCTGGCGTCCTGGGACTTCTGGGTCCAGTGTTTGCTTACATCATTTCTGGCTCCAAAAGGGCAAAATTGTCTATAGCTCCATCCTGCACCTGAAACAGATGTTTCAGGTACAGATCTGCTCAGCAAGTCTCAGATGAATGAGCGGGTAGTGTTGAAAGGGAGCAAACCTGGGGAAAGTTCAATTTAGTTAGTGGGTCTTTACATGCATACTTAGGAACTACAGGACACAACCCAAAAGCAGGCACTTGGTGAGAAACAACAGTAAGATGATTTATTTATACATGGAGTGAGAAAGGAGAGAGCTGAGAGAAAGTATATTTATAGGCTGGTGTGTGGCCAGATAGGATCTGTCAAATAGAGACCAAAGTCCAAGCTGAAGCCACATGTGGCAAGCTGGCAGCTTTTCCACAGACATCCCTCCTTACTGTGGTTTCACTGCCAAACCCCCAATTCTGCTCCTTTTTCCATTGGCCTTTGCTCAGGGGTAGAATCTGGAAAGTTCCACCTTCTACCATTGAGTTGGCTGTGAGCACTGTCCAGTGGCTTTCACATGAATTTACTCCTCATTGTTCCTCTTAGAGTGTATCCTCTGTAAGACTTGGACTTTAATTGTGTACTTAAATCACAGACCTGAGTGTGTGGACAGGATTTGAAAAGATTCACAGTTCATGGCCATTGGCACTGCTCAGGCATAATGCATCACCAAATAAGAATTCAGATAAGTCACTCCTGGATTTCCGCCTTTCCTAAGAAGATCAGGTATGCTTAGCATAGAAGCATATTCACTACAATCGTTAGCTTTGCAGCACAAAGTTAGGTTCTAATTACAGCACGGAAATAACTCTCCACTTTTAAAACCAGGCCAATGTGTGGGGAGGTTGGAAGGGCCTCATTTCTCATCCTGAAGTCAGTTTTTCACCTGAACAAAGTGCTCTCTTTCAGAGTAATGCAAGTTCCTTCATGACCTGTGTCTGCCAATCGCACTGCAAACTGCCAGCAGCAAGCTCGGTGGTGACAGCAGGCTCCTGGTCTGTTCTGCTTTGAGTTTCTTTCTATTAAAGTTGTTTTCCTTGGTGATGTTTGAGTGAGGAGGGAGGCACCTCTTCATGTGGTGAATGGCTCTCCTAGATCTTTCAACGTAAGGTAATAGAGGTAGCTTTTTTTTCCCACTTATTTTAGAAAGAAGTAGAGCTCCCTTTGAATCCATGCCACTGTCATAGAATTTCTCTGCATAATGCCCTCTGTGTTTTCTTGTTCTCCCGGAGAGTTCCCACTTGCTCTCCTTTGCTTGTATTTCATCAGTGTTTGGAATTGGCAGACTTGAATGAATGTTGTCAGAAATGATGCATTGTACAGAGAAAACTGTGGATGGAGGGGAGGTCCTGGAGGCAGGGCCTTCCCCCAGGTGGCTCTGAGTGCTAAGGTGGGAGCACTTCCCATTGGCTGGCTGGGGCTGGAGAGCAGGCACCACAGTTACAGGGAGACAAGGCCTGGCTCCGTCACAGATGAGGGCCTGCTGCCCCGGAGGAAAGGGCCTTGTCCGCAGTCGGCAAGTCAGGACCTGAACTAACTGAATCAGGCCCCATATTCCAGGCACATGTGATTCCTTGATGACCTTCCCCCACTTCCTTCTCACTGACCTCTAGTCCCCTGCACTGAGCGGGTCTCAGTTTCTTCAGGAAGACCAGCCTCTAGTCGCCTCATATGGCTCTGCCTTTGTGAACAGCCCAAACTGTGAGGAACACCAAGTGTCAGCCTTTCTGGTGATGACGCTTTATAAACACCCCGAGAGAATAGACCTGCCCCCACAATTGGGTGAACACACTGAGAAGTCAATGAACTGGTTTTCTACTTGCAGTTAAATGACACTTAGTCTGTGCAAAAATCAAGCAGATTTAACATTCCTTGTGCTTTGGACCTCCCTTTGTTTGGGTTTTCTGCTGACCTCTCCTTGATTTCAGAGCAGGGAAACTAGTGTTTCAAAAGAAAGAAGCCCAGGCACGAAATGCCTTGCCTGTTTCAGGATCAAGTCCCGGGCTGGGCTCTGAGGCTGCTCCCTCTCTGCCCGCTGCTGGCCTGTGCTCTCAGCGATCCCTTGGTGAGGCACATGCAGACCCCATACTGATGCGCAGGTACCCACACATCGGCTGGTTGAAATAAGTGACTTTTGGATTAGAAAGAAATTGTAAGGTAGCAATGAAAATTATGTGGAAAAATACAGGTAGAGGAGTCACCCTAGAAACATAACAGGATCCTCAACTCTCTACACCAGAGTACCAGGCAAAAAACAGATGTCAACACTTCCCCTGTGTGTGTGAGAGAGAGACGTGTGCACACCAGGCACTGCACACGTTGCAGGTACTCAGTGCCAGAGCCGTGTGAGGGTGTCAAACAAGCAAAGCACCCAGAGGTTTTGAAGCCACAGAGAGGTAGGCAAGCGCTCATCAAGATTCCTCCCTCTCCCCAACCCCCCACCCTCAGCACTCTATCCTAGGTGTGAGCTTGGCAAGTAGTTGGTCCCACTCTTTGACATCGCCTTCACTTGTAGACAAGAGCATTGATCAGAGGGCAGTTTCTTCACAGCAGACATACTTGAATCTGTGCCGGGCTTTTTTTTTTTTAAGTATTCCAGTCTTTCTTCCTGGAGAAGTCTAGTGGTGAGAAGAATAAATTATTGTTTAATGTCTAATCCAGAGCAGAGGGAAGTTCCCGTGAGTTCCCACAACTAGTTGAAAATATCAGCCACAAATCCCTTGTTGTTGGTTTGATTACTAAGACATGGTACTATATTGCCTGGAGATCAGCCACCCCGGTCCTGCTGGCCTTGGCGTGAGAATCAGCACTGACCACAGGCAAGACAAAGCTCCTCACCTGAGCCATGACCCCAGGTGAGACCACCTCCTTGCTAATACAGAAACTGTGTAACTGACATCACTACAGGGTCCTGATCCTCATCCTCACCCAGCTCCTTCCCAAGTCCCAGTTTTTACAAAGGACATCCCTTCTTCCATGCCTTGGGTTATCACTTTGCTTCCTCACCTCTGCAACTTACCAACCAACTTTTAGCAAAGTTAAGTAATTAATTCCCCATTGCCAGCATATTTAACTTTGCTTCAATTATGAAAATAAATACTTAAATTTCATGTATTGTATAAAGTCGAGTAAGTCTTTCAGTTTGATTGCTAGTGTATTCTGTAAAATTTAAACCAAAACACAGTTTCCCTCTCTACTCTTTTTTCTGACCCTAGACATTTAAATTGTCTTTCTGTACTTTTGCTTACTAAGGTACTGCAACTATATTTTCAAAAAGATTAGCTGAGTTTTCTGGCACCTGACCAGTGGTTTGGACTTTGGGCTTAAGTTAACCATTACTTATTGCTCAGATGTCAGACGCTTTCTTAGGACTTCCATTCTCGGCATTTGGTGAATCAGAAATAATTGAATCTTGGAAAGAATTTGGATGTGGAGAAACTGGAGTCCTTATGTATTGCTGGTAGAAAGGCAAAATGGTGTAGCCACTTTAGAAAACACTTTGACAATTTCTTGAAATGTTAGAGATGTACTTAGCATTTCTGTAGTCAGCCCACCACTGGATACATGTACTCCACAGAACGGAAAGCCCACCCAAGATTCATACATGCTCTTTCAGAGCATTATTCATAACATCCCCACACTGGATCCAGCTCATATCCATCAGCTGATGACTAGATAAATAAATGGTGTAAGGGCCATAGAATGGAATGTTAGCCAGCCATGTAAAGGGATGAAGTTCTGATGCACATACAACATAGAAGAATGTCAAAAACATCAAATTTAGTGAAAGAAGCTCATTTACGACATTTCTAGAAAAGAGAACTCTTGGCACAGAAAATAGGTCACTGTTCAGGCCATTCCCCTTCTAGGTACTAGCCCAGAAGAGGTGAGAACATGTGTCCACACAAAGACTCATACCACAGTGTTCACTGCAATTTTATTTTCAACAGCCCAACTCTGGAAACAACTTAGATGTCTATCAGCAGGTAATGATAAATGATAATCTCTCTGTGCAATGAAACAATGCTCAGCAATAAGAAGGAAGGAATGAATGGATGGATCCCAAAATGATTTTATAGAGTGAAAGAAGCCAGACAAGAAAGGCACAATATTGTACTGTTCCACTTACAGAAAATTCTAGAAAATGCAATATATCCATAATGACAGCAGACCCATGGTTGCCTGGAAGTGAGGGGAGGCATTGCAATGAACACAGGAAACTTGGGTGATGGATGTATTTATTAATCTTGATTGCAGTGATGGTTTTGCAGGTGTATCCATATGGCATCTTATCAAATTGTACACTTTAAGTATGTGTAGTTTATTGTGTCATTTATACCTTAATGTTGCTGTAAAAAAATTTTTTAAGTAAATGATACTTCATTTTATACATCAAACCAATATCAGAGTTAGTTCGAATTCTTCAGATCTCAGAATAAAGCCTGTAGGTAGATTTACCTTAAATACAGAACGTATAATAAATTCCTTTCCACATGAATCATTGAGAGATTATTTGTGAGGTTTATGTTTTATATCTGATCTTTCTAATCCTCAGAGAATCGGCCACCATTGGGCTGTCGGGAGCTCATCTTCAGAAACCTCTCCAAGATCCTTCCTGCCATCTGTCATGACATCACCGACTGGGTGGTGGGGACCAGGGTGAAGGCTGCGCAGCTGCTGGCCGTGCTGCTGCTGCACGCCGAGGACCACATCACTCAGCACCTGGATATCCTGCTCCGAACCCTGCAGCTTGCCTGTGCCGACGAGGAGAAGGCCGTGGTCAGCAGTGTGAGTGCCTCATTCCAGTGCTACTTCTCAGTCAAGCACAGTGTCTCCCTTCATGTCCCTGTACCCACCCTAGTGGCCTCAAACATGGCCTTTGGCAGAAGGTCATTCATATTAGAACCTAGCAAAGGTTGGTCTAGTGTCTCAAACAGGTTCTAAGCTGGCTCTTCTCTTGTGGCTGAATTTCCTCACACTGGTCTGGGTACCCAGGTGGCTGCCTTGCCAGGCGCTGTCAACTTTCTCTGTTGTCGGACAATGCAGTGTGTCCTGCTCTCTGCTGAGACTGAAAGGGGTAGGGGGAAGAATTACCTTCCCAGATGGCCTCCCGGAGGAGCCTCAGTTCACCTTGCCAGATCGGTGAGCCTAGCTCCCCAACAAGCGTAGTCTGGTGGAAGGGACTAGGTGTAAGTGCCTGAGTTTTGAATTTTGGGTTCTTTTTCTTACTTTGAAATAAGCATAGATCACCAGGAAAGTGCAGAAATGACCCAGAGAGGTTCTGTGTTCTTTATTTTCCCCACATGTCACATTTCAGATAACCACCAGGCAGTGTCAGAAGTTGGAGACAGACGTCGGTGCCACGTGCATGGTTCATATTATCTTGTGGATAAACTCAAGACCCATAAATGCCTCTCCACAGACACCTCCTTTGAGCTGTTAGCCCTCCCCTTTCTATAATCACCCCAAACCCTACCACCCCTCCCCACCCCACGCCGAATCCCTACTGGCACCACTGCTATTCTCCAAGTCTATCCTCATATCATTTTGAAGATGTTGTGTAAATGGAATGACAGGGTATGACCTTCTGGGATTTGAGTCTTTCACCCACCCTTGTGCCCTGAGTCCCCAGAGTTGCTGTGAGCAGAACAATCCTTTTTATTGCCAACTAGTGTCCCATGGCCTGGAGACCGTGTGTGTTTAACCACTGTCAGTAAAAAGTTTAGGTCACTGGTTGCTGATGAAGGGTATGAGGCAGGAACCCCCCAGAATTCAGACCCCTATGAGTCAGGTGTCCCACTTACTGCCGCAGATTTCTCCTATGGAAGTGGGGGGAAAGACCTCACAAGAAGACCTTCCTGCTTTTCATGAATGTCCTGAGCCCACACCTCGAAGGGAGTTTGTCCTGCCAGGCTGTGGGCAGAAAACCTTATGAGGTGGACATGGGAGTACAGGCAGCCCTCAGCCTGACATTTCTCTTACAGTGCACAAGGTCTGCCGAGCTCATCGGGACATTTGTCAGCCCAGAAGTATTTCTGAAGTTGATCTTGTCAATGCTGAAAAAGTCACCCTCCTCCTCCAACCTCCTGGTCCTTGCTTCAGTCATCCGAGGCTCCCCGAGGGAGGCCCTCCAGCCACACCTGAAGGTCATTGCCATGGAACTGACCCAGACACATATCTGCCAAGGGTCTGAAAAGGTAAGTCCATAGGGAAGGGTGGAAGGTGGGAAATGTGATCAACCTGTCAATATTATAATGCTGGCATGTCCCCTGCCTGTTGCTGTCTGCATATATGTATTGACATTTAGGAGTAAATCCAGTATAGGACCCATTTCAAGAGTCCCACAGAGATACCCAACCAATTGGCAGCCAGGATGCTGCCATTGACATTTTTGTTGGAACTCATATGCTTCCTGTTGCAGTCTTCTCTGTCCAAGATGGTGGACACTTAAAGTTAAATCAATTTAAAATGCAGATCCTCAGTCTCACTGGCCTTGTGAGGCCCAAACAGCCATGTGTGGCCAGTAGCTGCTGAGTTGGACTTAGCAGCATAGAGCACATCCATTCTCAAGGAAGGTTTGGAGAAGTTGCAGAGTCTGCCGCTGTGGCGGAGTCCACATTTCCTTCTCCCTTGAGATGAAGTTGAAGGCGCCCAGCCAGCTTGTCAGTCCAGTTGTACTTATTACAGGTACACATCTGCAGTATTGCCACTCTTCATCTGCATCACTTGCTTTTCTAAACATGTGCCTAAAACAAGCTTTAGTTTACCTGATGATTTAGCAGACTCTTACTGGAATTTTTGCTTAGCTATTACAAATTTATTTTAATTGAGCAGTAGTAAATCTATAACATCTGAAGCTGAAACAATCTAGGTAGTTAGATTTAATCATTTGGAAAAATTTATTATTGTTTTCTATTGAAGAAAAAAATACCTTTTTAAAAAAAAAAAAGATTTATTTATGCACACAAGAGCTGGGGTGTAGGCCAGAGGTGTGGGGAGGTGAGAGGATTCATTAGAGACAGAGTGGAAAGCAGAACAGGTGGATCTAATGAAGTACACTGCTGAGAGGAGGAGTGGGCAAGATAGGAGAGGTCTGCTGTGCCATGTGGGAATCTGCCTGACCAGGTATTGAACCCATGCTGCAGTGGCTCTGGATAGCTTCATAGTGCTGAGACTTAACCCACTGCACCACCACGGAGGCCCTACATTTGTTTTTGTTTCCCTCTGATAGGCTTAAAACCTGTGAGTCTTTGCACTGGGTTATGGCCTGCAGGGTTTGCTGGGGCCATGCGCACAACCCAAGTACCACTCGATACTTTGCAGCTATTATGGCCATAAAGCTGGGCAGAGGAAGGGACAAGCTGTGACTCAGGGTCCTGGCCAAGTACCAGTGCCCTCTGCTTTCAGCTGGTGTCCGTCTTTTGTCACCACCTTTTCCAGCATTTCAGTAAACCTGTAAGGCAGTTTCTATAGTATGGAGGAGAGGACTGGAGCTGAAGTCTAGAAACAGCAATGTTGATAACATTGAAGATGTTGTGCAAATGTAATGACAGGGTATGACCCTCTGGGATTAAGGGTTTTTCACCAACTGTTATGCCCTGAGTTCCCAGAGTTGCTATAAGCATAACAATCGTTTTTATTGTCAATCTTATCTCTCCTGCTCTTGATGTTTTCAAACACATTTCAACTTTTCCCAAAGCCTGTATGTATTTAACATAATCATTAAATCTATGTAAGGGAGGTATTTTTACTCACAAGGGCTCTGAGAACAATTTTGATGGCTCTAGATAGATATGCATTCCCAGAGCTTTTTTTTTTCCCCTAGAAGAGTGTAACTAAAAGTTTGTATAGGTGTGTGGCACATATCTTAGACACTTTGTAGCAAACAAAGAAAATATAGTTCTTATCTTTGTATCCTTAATCCTTCACCCCTTAATCCTTCAAGTTCAGATTGTGTATTTACTGCCTAAGCTTCTAATTTTTACAAGGAAAAATTTCCTTGATGACTTTTTTTTTAAGATTTATTTATTTATGCGTACAAGCTGGGGTTTAGGCCAGAGGTGTGGGGTGGTGAGAAGATTCACCAGAGACAGGTAGGGAGCAGAACAGGCAGATCGACTGAAGTACACCACTGAGGGGAGCAGTAGGTGAGACAGGAGAGGTCTGCCGCGCCATGCGGGAATCTCCCAGGCTAAGTATAGAGAACTCGTGCTGCAGTGGCTTTGGATAGCTTCATAGTGCTGCGCTTAACCCGTTGTGCCACCAGGGAGGCCCTCGATGATCTTTTAAACAGACAGTTCTTTTAAGCAATGTTGAATCCCACACAGGTGTCTCTGTGGAGCCATCTCTCATCCTTCTCATTTGCACGTGTTCCAGCCCTTGGCCAGGCCAGCAAACCAGTCATAACAAAAATCTGACACACATTCTGCACCTTTCTGACAGACTCACATCTTCCCGTGGCGGGGGGGTGTCACACACCCACTTAGTGACATGTGCTTGTAGCCTATAAAAATAGGCTATTTTTATAGGCTACAAGCATCTTTCAAGGACAAACTCAAAATTTTAAAACTCTTATGTTAAAGAAAGAAGTCCATGGAGGGGTTTTCTGAGCCCTGAAGCCCCTTTGTTGTATATGTATTGGGGGAGGGGGAGGGAGGAGGATCTGATTGTAGTGGAAGGTACTTTCCCAGGTGTCTGGGCAGTCCCACACCTGGAGCTTAGCTGTAGGGAATGTGATCGTCCTCTGTGAAATATGTCTGTTCAGTGACAGGTAATGAAACAAGGAAACTGTTTGATGACATAAGGATAGCTCAGTTTTTCCTGTTTAACTATTTCTGAAACTAAGAGCCTCTAGCACTTTCTCTGTTAAAGGCTTTGCAATCTCAGATAACATTGTTTCAGGAGAAAAAACTATTGAGTAGCATTTCCTACTTTTTTTTTTTTGCTTTTTCACTCTGTGTAGGTAGATGTTGAGAATTCTCTGGTTCAATATAGAGAAATCCATATATGATAAGGCCTCATTTCCTTGGAGATGGTGCCCTATTCATAGCAGGTGGGTGATGCTGGAAAGGGCACAGGGCTCTTTGGACCTGTCACAAGACAACTCAACAAAAGCTATTGATAGTAGTAGCACATCTTTTAAAGATGTTAAATTCCTTTTTAATTTTTTAAATATCTCCTTAAGTATACTTTTCATCTTAGAAATTAGCTAAAATCATATCCTCAAAAATCAATCAAGCAATCCAGGTCTAAAAGAAATTGGACCATAGGAAAAGTAAGGATTGGAATAAGAACACCAGTCTGTGGTTCCCAGCAAACTCCTCCAGGGGTGGGTATATGCCCAGCAGTTCTGGGTCTCCCCTGTTAGTGTTGGGAGGGTCTAGGGATGCCAGGACCAACTCTTCTGAGGTCCACTGTGGGTGTTTTGTGTTTAAACTTTCATGATTTATACCACTGGTGTATGATTCAGAACTGATTCAGAATTTAAAACCAATCCATTAGCTAGCCAACCAATCAAAAACTTTTGAACTCATGCCCCAGTTAGTAAAAAAGCTTAAGCGTATACTTCTAATATATACATGCCCACTTATTTATGAATTATATTTGCATGTTCTGTATTTTATGAAGCATACTTATAGTAGACATGTTAAAGAGACTTTATAAGCAGTATATATAGATATTTACTATATTTATACACTGCCACCCCTAATGGCACATGTGTGCTACCCCCACACCCATTCCTAGCTCCCATTTTTTTTTTTAAGATTTATTTATTTATGCATGCAAGAGCTGGGGTGTAGGCCAGAGGTGGGGGGCATGAGAGGATTCATCAGAAGCATTTTTGAGCTGTAAAATTTTATAATTGTTAAAACTTAGTATTATAAAAATATCAAAATGCACAGAAGTAGAGAGAATAACAGAATGAACCTCCATGTTGCTGTCACTCTATTTCAAGGGCTCTGTGCTCCTTTGGTCTTATTTACCTTTCTCCTTTTTTCCTTATCTTTGGGGGTGGGGTGAGAACAACGAGGGTCTTTCAAATATAAGAGATTCAGTCATATCTTTGTAGGTTCTCCAGTGTGTATCACTAACCTATAAGAACTGTTTTTACACAGTCAAAATGCAGTACACATTTAGCAAATTAACACTAGTTCTAGTTTCCCATGTGTGTTCAGTCCACCTGTGTCGTGTGCTTGGTATGTTGGAGTCAGTGACCCGACATCCACTCCATTTAGTTGCCCAAATGTTCCATCTCAAGGTCGGTGGCCTGTTCTGAAAGCTCACTAGGGCATAGGAGGTGGCAAGCTGGCTGACCGTGCCCACTCTCTCCACAGCAGCTCTACGGGGGGCACCTGCTGCTCTGTGTGCAGGCTCTGGTGGCGGCCTGCCAGGGAGACTGCAGAGACTTCAGCTTGCAGCTCGTGGAAGTGCTGGTGACCATAATGGCTCTCTGGGGTGCCTCAGGCCTTGGTGACAAGGTAAGATTGGTGGGGTACCTGCTCTGCAGCAGTGGCAAGATGGAGCTAATGCCTTGGAAGGCTCTCCTTTAAATGTCTGCAAATCTCTGCTCTTGAATTCCTAGCCTCAGGCATGCCTGACTCAAGCTGATTAGCAAAGATGAAAGAATTTAGAACATTTGGGATGAGTCATTCATGAGGTGGCCTTAGGGGGTGCACAGAATCTTAGATCCCCTCCAACTGCAAATTTAATATCTCAGAGTGAAGACAGGTACTTAATCTTGGAGTCCATGACAAAGAAACAAATAAGGAATGAGCCCATCCTTATCTTAAATCTGTGCATTTGAGTGTGGTTAAAAACATGCACATACCATTGAAGGTCTGAAAAGAAAATAATTTAATTTTCTTATTTAATTGCAACCCAACTTTTAAAAACTTTTTCTGTTCCATTGGCTCTATATTTAGGCTTAAACTCTCTTGACCAACAATTCCCAGTGGAGCCAGGGCCATATAGCGACCCAGGGGTCTGACTCCTCTGAAAGCCCAGAACTTAGTTTTCCCTTCTAGTTCTCCTGCCGGCCCTTGGGCAGCGTGCTCTCTATCAGTTGGCTGCTTGATGGAGAGTCCGTCCTGGAAGGTTTGAGAGCCTCGTGGCTCCATATCCACACCTCCACCCCCTTCTCAGGGCCCCTTTAAAACAACTTTTCCAAAGGGCTTGTGTCTAAGCAGGCAGCTTTTACTTACAGGGCTGTAAATACTAGCAAAATCACTCCAGGGGAACCAGGGAACGAAACTGGACCACTCTCAGATTACAGGGGAGTCTGCAGAACAGTCTAAGGCCTCCCAGAATCTCCAGCACTTCCTGATTTCCATATCCCAAGGAAAATGGCTCAGGTTAGAAGGGGACTGCCAAAGCATTCATCTTCCCTCACCCTCTGCTTCCCTCCAGAGCAGCAGAGGTATTTTCACCTGAAGGTGTGGGCAGAGTGAAAAAACTCAGTAAGAGAGAATGCAGGGGGGCCTCCCTGGTGGCGCAGCGGTTGAGCGCTGCGCTGTGGAGCTGTCGGCAGCACGCAATGCGAGTTCGACACCCAGCCAGGGAGAATCCCACATGGCGCAGCAGACCTCTCCTGCCTCGCCCGCTGCCCCCCTCAGCAGTGTATTTCTGATCTGCCTATTCTGCTCCCTACTCTGTCTCTGGTGAACCCTCTCGCCACCCCACGCCTCTGGCCTGTACCCCAGCTTGTATGTATAAATAAATAAATCTTTAAAAAAAAAAAAAGAGAGAATGCAGGACACAGTTTGTCTATCCAGTTAATTCCCCGAAACCACCTGGTCCCCTTCTCCTTCAGAGACCAAGCCCAAGCTGGCCCCCAGCCCTCCCAACCGCAGGAGAATCATCGGGGCAGCTTGGAGAGCACCACCTCTCCAAGGAAGCCCACCTAGGGGACACTGTTGCTGAACTTCTTGAGAAATGTACGTCTGAATGGAAATCAGAGTTGTCAATGGGCATGAGCGATTGTAGCTCCCAGCAGAAGCTTCCGCGGGTTTCCATGTTGTTACACTCCCTCACCTGTTCAGTTATCCCAGCAGGCATGTCCCAGGTGGATTTTACTCTCCCAGCTGATGGAGACGTGGCTCTGGTGGTGGTTTGCGCCTGAAGAGTGGTGATTGTCCCAGCTCATTGCTTGCACTTCCAGGTTCAGGAGACCATGGACTCGCTGGCCACGGTGGAGGGTGTTGATGGCAGCCAGGGTCTCTATGGAAGGCACCTGGGCCCCCTCATGGAGTGGCTGGCGGGGTCACACCACGAATGGACCGTCTACTCTGTAGAACTCCTGCAGTTTAATGTGGTTGTTACGCAATCAGGTGAGCCCCCTCCCCCGACCAGTCACTGCTGATCCCATCATGGAGGTAAGGAGGTTGTAGAATGTGAGCCAGAAGGGCACAGACCTAGCTATATGTAACTGAGGTGTATTTTTTAAAGGTCACTAATTCACTCTTCCCTATAGTGAACATGCCTTTTAGGGAACAAAACCTTAATTTTTAAAATACTGAGAATGTCATATTGAAGACTTTATGTAACATAACTCTTTAAAATCTGCTCAGGCACACATTTTTTATGTTAAACCTTGAAAATGTGATTTTTCATGCCCTCTTTTGTAGCTTTTATTCTTCAAATGCTAAATGTTATTGCAAAATTTAGAATATCCAATCAAATTGGTATTTTGAGTATGTGACTATTGTCTCGAGCCAGCCCCTCAGAGACTTCAGTGTTTTATCTGCTCTCCATAAGTCTCCAAATTTAGTCACTGTCCTGCAATAAGCAATATTGCTTTAAAATACTCTGTTACAGATGTAGAATCCACATTTCAATGTTTCAGTGAGGTTTTCGATAAAGAAATTATAATGGTTTATTGTACATATCCTGTACTTTCCCAGGAGACTATAAACTTGTCAAGCAAGTTTCTTTCTCTTCATTTAAATTTAATACAAATTCTGTTTCTGCTTAAGATACATGCTTCTGCCTTCCCCACCTCTTCTTTCTGGGTGCATAAGCTGTAACTATAGGTCTGCAGGGACACATTTTGTTCACATGCAACCTCTGGGCACTGTAGTGATCAGTCATCATTGTGAGAGGGTGACCGGTGAGCCCATGCCATCAGTAATGGAACAGAAATCCAGATTGTCCTTGTTTGTGTGCTAAACTATGTTTCCAAATTTGAGATGAAAATGGAGATGATTGCTGGGAGTATTCACCGTGTTGTGCCAGGTGCTGTTGTAATCACTTTAGAAATACCAGCTACTCACCTCCTCCACAGCCAGGTGTAGCACTGTCATCCCCATGCCACAGAGGAGACTGAGGAAGCATGGCATCAGTGACTTTCTTGAGGTCACACTGCCCATAATTGGGATGTGAAAACTTTGAAAAGATCAGGAAAGAAAGAAATAGATTTGGGGGGGGGGGGAGCGGAAAAATTATATATATATATTTGAAACCAAAATAAAAGGGAAAGCGATTTGGGGAAATAGTCACAGTAAATTTGACAGTGTCAGGCCTTTGTTTTACAAAACCCACCTGTGGTAAGGCTAGAAGCACGAACCCCACTAACAGGCAGGCTGTTTGGGTTGTAAGGAAAATGTTAATAGTTACTGGTGAACAAACATTAGGAGAAATTCAATCTTTCAATAATAAAGAAACATGGTTTATATCTGTAGGATGCCATTTTCCACCCATCCAGTTAAGACTAACAGTCAAGGCTGTGTCTTTGGTGTCATCAAGATGGAAGGATTGGGCGCTGCCAGCAGCTCGGTAAAGGGGCACATTTTTGGGGGAAAGCAGTTTTATATCATACTTGTAGAATCACCAGTGTATTCACAACCTTTATCCAGCAATCAAATTATTAGAATCTGTCCTGAGGAAATGTTCTAATTGTGGAAAAAGCCACGTGCCCAAAAATATTCAGCAGAGCATGTTCAGTAGCAGAAGTTGGAAGTGGTCCAAACACCTAACTGGAAGATGACAATATAACATTTCCATAGAAGGAGGGCTCTGGCCCTCATTAAAAGTGGTGATAAGCCTTTAGAGCAATGTGGGGGAAGCCTGTGAGAGAAGACTGAAGGCAGAGCACATACTTTGTGGGTGGGTGCGGTGCTGGGAAGGCAGGACCCTGGGTGGGGGGTGGTTTTTTATGTTCTTGATACCAGTGGCCCACTTCAAAAAATGCCAGCAAATCCCTCCATCCCCGGAAGTGGTTGTCACTGGGGAGAATCATGACCATAGGCATCCTATTCTCTTCTTTGTCTGGGCCATAGAATGTGGTGTTTTCATCCAGTTTGTTAAAATTTACATCACAGAAACGTTCTAGGAAGGTCCTGAGTCCTGAAGATTTGGGATCTGCCAGCCCAGGTGGGTGAGGGTGTCTAGGCTTCGCCAGACACACAGCAGACAGGTGCCTCCCGGCCCCGAGTACTGGGCATCATGGGGAGGTCTTCCCAGGTGGCAGCACTCCCCACCCTCAGGACTTAGTATCAGGACTCATGGCCATCCCCCATCCAGGCAGAGTATCCTCGGAAGGACGCACGAAGCTCCTTGACTCAGGGCCCCCCATGACCGAGCAGTTGGCACAAACAGTAGGTAGAGAGGGACAGGGACCTGCATCAACCTCAGCCCTGAGTGGGGATCCCAAGGCTTTGCAGGGTTCTCATGTGGGGTGTGTGGCACAGAAGGTGCTCCTGGAGCCGGGCCCCAATTTAAGAGGCATTGAACTAACATTGGTGCTTCCAGCTTGGCTGAGCTCAGGGTGGTGTGCAGATAGGAGAAAATTTTGATTCCCCTTCTTTCAAATTTCCTCCCTGTAGTAGAGCCAGTCCTCTTCACTACTGGGATCCCCATCCCCACTCCAGCCCCCTGTACCTTCCAGCCCAGGTCCCAGCACCTGGCATTGGAGGATGTGCGGGAGATGTTTGTGGGAAGTTTCCTAGTCTCTGCTGTATCGGTGAGATTTAGAGACATGGTAGGGTGCAGGTTGCTTGGGGCCACCCACTTGTGCCCTCTGCAAGTTCTGTTCATGAGGAAGAGGAAGTCATACCTAAATTGGGAGCTGCTATGGGGATCACAGAGCATATCTGGGCCAGTTTGCATACACTTTGTACAGACTTGGAAGTGTACCCTGCATTGAGCCTGGCTTGGCCCAACACTCTCACTGGCTCTTGAGAAATTCCTCATTTAATTATCTGAGGAAAGTTAGCTGGATATAATTCATTTTTAAGAGGTAATTTTTTGAAAAAAGGAAAAAAAATCCAAACTGATTTTTAGATCTGGCTGTTAACTCGCTGCCCAACTTAGGAAATGGTGGCCAAAGGCTGCTTCCCCGTGTCCTAACAGTGCAACCCAGCGCGATGCTCGATGCTGGTGACAGGTTTCAGTTGGCTGGCCCAGAAGGAGGAGAAAGGCCGCTCTGTGTTCTTCCCAGTGCTGGAAGGCAGGCTAGGTGGAAGGCAGCTCTGCCCCCTGGTGCACCTTGCTATCTTTTCCTAAAAGGGTCTCCCTTCCCACAGTATTCCTTGTGTGTTTGTAGCTTTGTGTGAGCCTGCCTATCACTGGAAGGGGCTCATTTCCAGGTGCCCCCTCGACCTCTGACTTGACCTTCACTGGGCTGTTCCCAGCACCCCTGGTGGTAAAGACACACTCCCCCCCACATCCCACCCCCGACAATCTTCATTCTTTTGTAGCACTAGGTGTCTCATGCACGTCCCCAGTCACTCAAATTTCCCCTTTTTATGCCAGACATTTTGACACATGTCCCAGTTGTGGAGATTTGGGAGCTTTTGTTTGACTCAGATTTTAAATTTTAAAAATGCCATATTTAGTGCCGGTATGTGAAGTGGGCAGTGGCATGCAGGGTGGGGTGGCAGGACGTCCGGGATGCAGCTCTTCCTGTTTTTATTTTCTCTCTGTCTTCTGTGTGAGTGAAGCATCTCTGGAGGTTTATTCCTGAATGCACATGCCCTTCTCCTCTGAGGGGAAGTGTCCACATGTCCATTTTCTGTGATGTTGAAAGGACATGACCCGGGGCACTAGACCTCCTCCCTGCAGGGTCCTGCTCCAGGCCACGGCTCTCCTGTTGGCTTTGTTTGTTCTCTTCCCTGGGCCCACTCATACTTCCAGCCATGAACCCTCTCGCCCACACCACCCAAGGTCACATCTTTTATCCCAGAGGCTTCAATGCCTGGGTTTGAGATGAGGCATCTTAAAAGATTTAGGTTGTTTCCCCTGTCTGGAGCTCAGTACAGAATTAGCAAATTCTTGTAAAAGAAGACGGTCTGATAGTATCCTTTACTAGTTCTAAACCACATGATCTGATCTGTCAGGGTCACAGGAGGTTGTCATGTAGCCTCTTATGTCACTATGAGTCTCAGCTCATGTCAGGACCCCAAGACAACAATTCCATCATGATTTGGTGAGTTTGAAAGTACTAAACACCTTCACCTATGTTTGGAATCTTTTTACAGCACAGTTAGAATCGTGTCCATTTCTTCTTCGTGTAGCAGCAAGTTTGGAAAAGGATGCTGACTACCAAGTTCAGGGGCAAATCTCCACCAATTCACATGTTCTGAATAATCAGTTTTGATTGGTCTTTAAAATATTGCTTGACTTTAATTTTTCTATTAAGAATTAGGAGAATAGGGGCCTCCCTGGTGGCACAGGGGTTAAAGTCTCAGCACTATCAAGCTATTGGCAGCAATTGCAGCACGAGTTCAATCCCTGGCCAGGGAGCTTCCCACATGGCACAGCAGACCTCTCCTGCCTCGCTCACTGCTCTCCTCAGCAGTGTATTTCTGATCTGCCTGTTCTGCTCCCCACTCTGTCTCTGATGAATCCTCTCACTACCACCACCCCCCGCACCTCTCGCCTGCACCTCTAGTTCTTGTATGCATAAATAAATAAAAATAAATCTTTTTAAAAAAAGAATCTGGAAAGTATAAAAAGATAGACGTTTACGTATTGAATCACTAGAGTGATTTGGGGCATTAAATTTTCTTTGATAGTCAGTCAGTGATGCATAAAGGAGTTGTGATAGGAAGGCCAGGACCAGTGAGCTGCGCTCGGATCATGGCCCCAGAGCTGAGAACATACACTCCTTTGCTCAGAGCAGGGTCCCCATAGGAGCCAATTTTTTTATTTTCCAGGTCCTGCCCTGGGTGAAGCACTGCCTCACCTCATCCCCATTCTTAGAGGCTGCCTCCAGCCAACCAGAGACCCACAGATGCGCCTGAAGCTCCTCTCCATCCTGTCCCAGGTGCTGCTGCAGGCCAAGGAGACTGTGGACTCCCAGGGGTAGGTCTGCTCTGCCCCACCAGGGCCCCACGCTGCCCCCCTACTACTCCCACCCCGTTCTGTGGTGGGGGTGGAGTGTCCCAGCCCCTTCCCCCAAACAGGGGTCTCAGGTGGAACCAGGGTCACCCTGAGCAAGGGCCTGCTGTCTCCACTCCTCCTCCCTGAGTAAACAGCACGGTCAGGACAGTGAATGTGAGCCGAGACACTAAATCAAAGTCATTTCAGTGTGGGTAGTCATTAAAATTCCATTGTATGAAAAAGTTTCAGGGAACATTAACTATTAATGGTTTATATATTGGCTCTACTCAGTTTTAAAAGCCTTTTGGTATCTTTCAGACCTAACAAAGAATTGATTGAATTTCTACTGATGGTTAAAGCATGAGGGGAACTCTTCTATCAAAGAACTTTTAGGCAGCCATAACACGTTAAGGGACTCCACCTTTATGACTTTGGAGGAAAGGGGAACAAAGAAACAGGAGAAACAAGAAACCACAGCCAGAAGTCAGTGTCTCGGGGTCAGAGCCACTCTGACACCCACAGCAGCACCAGGACAGACACATGAGTCTGACTGTGTTAGGGGAAAACTCCCACAGCAGGCTGTGTGACATACCCAGACAGAGAGGGGAGCCCTCTAGGATCCTGCCTTCCTTGGAAAGGCAGAAAATACCCAAAGCAGAACAGAGTGAGCAGGCCTACGTGATGGTCTCCAAGAGGGGCTGTCTGGGGACCCGTGATCTTGAGGGACACATCTCCCAAGAGGGGAGCCCTGCACTGAATGGTCCCTGAGCTTCGAGGACCCATCTCCTGGGAAGGGAGCCAGGTTTTGTGGTGCTTGGTCAGTGTCCCGTGGAATGTTTGGTTCATTTAATCGTTTCTCCTCTGCATGTGATACTTGTGTCCTCTGTGCCCGTGGGCCCTTAGCCAGCCCATCACATTGAAGGAAACTTTATTTCCTGCTTGACTACAGAAATGTCAGGACTTAGAAGGGTCTATAGAGAGATACTAAGTAGAGCCCTGGCCGCTGTCCTGCTAGGAGGCAAATCTCCCTAGAGAACCTGCGGCAGTGAGGCCTTACAATGAAGCTGGTCAGTACTGCCGAGCCCCGCACAGCTCAGTCTCCTGGGGTAGCCAGCACACCCTGCAACAATTAACCCCTGCCTAGCACAACTTCCAGGTTTGGACTGAGTTCCCAAATAAACTGCACTGGAGGGCTCTTATGGAAAGAAATCAGTATCACGTAAAGTTGTTCAATTCAGTTATTTTAGTGAAAGTATTGACTACTTTCACAAGCAAGAAAGATTTAAAAAGTACCACTCACTTGATTTTTAGGACTATAAAATGGTAGAATTATGAAATATCTAGTTGGCTCTGCTGACATAGAAACAGTGAGAAGAAAATGTCCTGACGCTCATCTTTCTGGAGTGTGTTACCCTGTGCCCACCTCATTAAAGGCCCATGTAGCTTGCTCTTGGGTAGACAGAGGACAGATGCCCAAGAAGGGGCTCCTGGAATCAGAAATTTCTACCTTGGATTTCCATCTGACGATCTTGAAGGCTTCCAAAGGCTTCATTGACAAGGGCCTTTGATAAGGGCCTCAAGACAGCAAGGAGACTTGAGGGGCTCCTCTGTGGGAGGATGGTCCCATAGTTGCCGAGTGCCTAGGACATGATCTCTGAATGTCCCCACTCATGCCATTGGGCAGCTCACAGCCCATCGCCTTTGGGAGCCCGCCCACCAACCCACCAGGCTTTCTGTAATTGCTGTCATTAGGAGATGTTTTGCCTTTTTGGTTCTCTCATCTTACCCCAAGTTATCTAACCTTGTCATAGCCCTCCCCTCCCCACAGCTGTGCCTTATTCCCCATGGTGGCTGAGAACAGGGAGATGTCAATGCCTCAGGGTAAAATGAGAACCCTGAAGTATGTGATTCCAGAGAGCAGCTCCCCATTCAGTCTGTGTAAAGGAAGGAGACTGTGAGCCAGCCTCCCAAATGTTGCTCTCTCTCAGAGGGCGCCTACCTGCAACAGGAGGCATCTTCCTCTGCACAGTAGAATTCATTTCTTGAAAGCAAAGTGCTTCTTTTTTTTTTTTTCTCCTCAGCATTTAAATGCTTTGGAGGGCAGGTTCTGACTCACTTCAGAAGTAGTGCCATGTGGTCACTGCCCAGCCTGCACCTGACGATAGGCTTTTCTAGACAATTTTAGTGGATGCCTAAGAGACAGGACAGGTTGTAAATCACTGCACAGGAAACAACAGCTCTTTGCTTAAAAATTAAAGCACACTGAAAGCCTAATAGAATAAGCGTAAATCATCTTGAACTAAATTCGCATTCCAGCTTTGCGCCTTTACCTTCATTGTTGGTTCTGGAATGCCCCCTGCTGGAAGTAAGTAGGGGAAGCCTTCAGAAAAAGAAAGGGATCTTGGAGGAAGGTGAAGCAGGCGCATGGGATCCCCTGCCTACCTTTGTCTCACCGCATGGTCTTCATGCTGTTTTGAAATTCTGTGAAAACAGCTGCTATTTGGGATGTGAGCCACCTTTGAAATATACGGGGGTGGTGCTGGGATTTAAGTCCATGGTCCATGGAATGTTCTAGTCTATTTGTAGAGGCCTGTAGGCACAGTGGGATTCCTCAGCCGCATCGAGGCATTTCTGTGCAGCATTCATGGGGTCCTAAATGTAGCTCATCAGTACTGAGCCAGCAGGCAAAGTGGAACCTGTGCATGGCTGGGGTTCTTGTTTAATTATGCTTTGTTATTTTGACCACAAGTAGAACCTTTTGGTCTATCATTGAGAAGACCCCACACACACACACATACAACTACGGGAAGGGGGCGAAATTTCCCTGTTTCCCTGTGCTGCTACATTCAGATCCCTGGGGCCTCATCTTAGTATCCCTTCCCGCTTGCCTCTCCAAAGTCAGTAGACAACCAGGGCTCAATACACTGGAGGATCTGTAATCAGAGGTCTGTTAGGACCTTTCCTGTGAAACTACCACATGTGGGAGAGACTTTGTTTGCCTGATTGATGCTCCGATGACAGTCATTTAAGCCTCCTTCTTAGAGCTAGGGAGGACTGGCAGGTGGCAGTGAGGAAGGAGGCGGAAAGTGCATCGCCAGGGGGCTCCCCACAGTTCTCTGGAGACTCCGGGTCTCAGCTGGCCCTGGGAGAGGGAGGCTTACAGAGCCCAGCCTGCCAGTATCTTTATCTCCCACTAGAGAAAACAGCACCAGGCCCCTCCCCCGCCTCCTCCCCAGGAAGAGGAGTTCTCTTGCTTGGGTGTCCCCAATTGCATTTCTGCCCTTTTTTCCTCCTGCGCCTTCTCCTAGCCCAGTTCATTTCCCAAACTGGAAGGCTCCCTTTCAGGACAAGTTGAACTGCCCTCCATCCTCACCCTATTTCCTGCTTCCACCACAGGCAGTTTCACAGCTACCTTGACACAGTGATCAAAGACATTTTGGTCCCCAACCTGCAGTGGCATGCAGGGAGGACTGCCGCCGCCATACGCACAGCAGCTGTGTCTTGCCTCTGGGCACTCATCAGCAGCGAAGTCCTGTCTGCCCAACAGGTAGGGTGGGTATGTCCCCAGCCATGAGGGGCCTACATGGACCTACTGCAGAGGGGAGAGAGCAGGGTCTCTGGCTCTCTGGGAATCGACCAGCACTGGTGCTTCCTAACAAATACCAGGGAGGAGGTATGATGAGGGGTGGCGACAGGTGGGGAGACATCTTGTGTTTTGATCATCATAGGAGCTGCTTAGGTTCCACACTGAATATTCCTCTTACATGACAAAAGGTTTGATTACAGGAATCCAACGGGTAGATCTGGCTTTCTACACTGTATTAATCTCCGTGGAGCACGGGAATTAAGGAAATAGCACAGTTGTCCCAAGTGATTGGTGTTATGTTGTGCTGTGCCCTCCTATCACAAAAAAACCTCCCCAGGTGCTCCACCTGAGCATGTGAGCTCTATCTCCTGGCCCCTGAGTGTTGTTGATGATGTTAAAGTACCCCCAAGTTTCACTGGACATGATGTTCTGTCATGCTGCTAGGTCGCAGGCTGCATAGGATTTGTGCCTCACTCAGACTTTATGAGTAATGGATTTTTTTTTTAAATTGACCAAGTTAAACCAAAAGTAGTCAGATTATCTAGACTTTTATTATTTTTTTAAAGATTTATTTATTTATGGGGTATAGGCCAGAGGTTTTGGGGGTGTGAGAATTCACCAGAGACAGAATGGGGAGCAGAACAGGCAGATTGACTGAAATACACTGCTGAGGGGAGCAGCAGGCGAGACAAGAGAGGTCTGCTGAACCATGTGGGAAGCTCCCTGGCTAGGGATCGAATTCGTGCTGCAGTGGCAGCTGATAGCTTCATAGGCTGAGACTTAACCCACTGCGCCACCAGGGAGGCCCTATCTAGACTTTTAAATCAAGATTCAGGTATTTTCCTTGCATAGAAGTTCCAAAATAGCATTCCAAACTCCAGAATATTTGTAGCAAAACCTAGTCTCTCTCTTTACAGGCAAAACACACACATAGTGAACAAATAGCAGTCTTTATCACCAGAGGAGACCTAATCATAAACCACATCCCATGTCTTTCTGTTAATTGCAGATACAAGAAGTGCAGGAAACATTAATGCCTCAAATTCTGACCACCCTGGAAGAAGATTCTCAGATGACTCGGTTAATGTCATGCCGAATTATTAACATCTTTTTAAAAACATCTGCTGGTGTGATTGATCCAGATAAATTCATCAAGATTTATCCTGGTAGGACATTTATCTTCTGCAAAGCATATGTATTTGTTTGACAGCTGTTTTCTTTTATAGGAAAACACAGAAAATGCTACTTTGATTTCTGGTCATGTGGGTGCTGTGAGTCCATACACAGCAATGACAGATGAGACATCCCTGAATAAATGACACAAATCAAGAAATAAGACAGACATACTGTGAGCCAGAGCTGGGGAACAGGGACAGCCAGAAGAAGCAGGGCTGAAGCTCAGGCCCACAGAACCCAGAGGAGCAGCCCAGAATGTGGCAGGAACCCCACTGTTTGGTGTACGAGCTATTACCAGGGCTTAGGGCTGAGAACAGGCATTGCACCAGCCACATCCAGAAACCCCCAGTGTCACTGCCTTTTTGAAGCCAAAGTACCAGACAAGATCCCAGATAGAGAAGCCAAAACATTCCCACTGAAGAAGTGATGCCGAGAGGCAGGGGACCCCTCATTTGGATGGGCTTGCAGACTCACATTCCTAAGAACATAAGAAAAACCAGCATTAAGGGGGACATAGCTCAATGTCAAGGTGAAATATAAATTACAGAAACACTCAGTTATATTTTAAAGTATGTTTAAGATTGTCAAAAGATAAAAGAATAATATTAAACAAGGTGAGAAACAAAGCAAATATGAATGAAGAGCAGATACATATGCAAAAGCACCCACAGAAATACTGGGACTGATACACATGATTTTCAGGAAAGGGGTCACCTGGTCAGGTAGGCCCTGCAGTGTCTGCATGTGACTGTGATTTCTTATTTCTGAAATCAAGTAGTAGCCACACAGGTTTTCATTATTATCTGTACTTTCTGTATGCAACAAATACTTAGTAACTTTTCAAAGATGGTTTTTAAGAATTCCTGGAAATGAAAATAGTCAAAGTGCATCTCAGTGCTAAAAAAAAAAAACCATCTCCTAATAAAATCCAAAGTTGAAGTCTACCTTTCCCATACTTTCTTCCAAGTTTGTTTTTGTTTTTGTTTATTCCTATTGAGTCTTTATAGTTCTATTTTTGAACAGGTCCAGCAAGTGTAATGTGCTGGCTGTTGGGATTAGTTGGCATCTTGCTTACTTTTGAAATTAAAAGCCAATAAAAAGGCTGCACGTATTTGGGCTTTGGTCCTCTGGTTTAAGGCAAATTAGCATGGGATTCTTTTCATTACAAAAGACTTCCTCCATGGGCTCCTTCACTTTGTAGTACTGAGCGTGCAGTGACATTTGAGTTATTGCACACTTGGCCCTAAGGCCTCCCAGGATGCACTCAGACAATCCAACAACAGGCCTGACCTCATTAGGGTGACCTCAAGTGATTACCATAGGAATTTGCAGGCCATCTTTGATATTTTAAATTAAATATCTGGGAGTCACCATTGGGTGAAAATACAGTCATAACCATAGTTCTTTATCCTCCGTGGTTGACTGAGTGCCAGTCAACCTCTCACCCTCAAGGTGCTCATCCCCAATCTGCACCTTCCATTATTTGTCGCCATGGACAAGTTAGGAATCTCTGTAATTCAGACCCTCCTTCCCAGGACATGAGTGATGGCCGTGCCCGCCCCTCAGGACCAAAGTGCTGCTGCAGGGGAGGGGCCCACACAGTACCTGCTCTGAGGCACTTCCCTCCTGTTCTTCGGCCTTTACAAAACTTGTAAACATAGGTGTTTTCATGCTTTTTGCCACCGCAAGGCTTGGTACCCCTGCAAGTGCCCAGAGTTTCATGAGTAAATGCCAGTAAGTCCCTCTTGTCTGAAGTCCTGCCTCTGGGGGCTGCATGACTTGGATGTGTTTAACAGCCTGTGCACCTCTTTGTGTGGAAGCGACAGAGCTCACAACTGCCTGTCTGGGGGAAGCATCCCACCACACCTGGGCAGCTGTTTCAGCCATGCTTGTTTTGTGTGCCAAATTGTGTGCTGAGTCTCCAAAAGACATCTAACTGTGGGTGCCAAAGAACCTTGTAAAGACTGTTTGAGGAAACCATGTATTTGTTAAATCTTAATCTCTAGCAGGAATAGTTTCTGCCAATCAGGAAAGATGGTTATTCAGTCTTCAGTGACAGAATGGTTGGGTCCCTGGAACAGCTTGTCAATTCCATGTCATTGGGCTGTGAGCTCTCCTTAGAGGCCACAGTGGGCAGAGGACAGGGTCAGCAGATGTTACTCCTATACTGTCTGTTCTCAGGGAGGCCGGGTGGCCAGAGTGTGATAGGCTTTGACTTGAGCCAGAGTGTTCACAGGTAATAAACGGTACAGAGAAGCTCAGTCCTGCCAGGCTTGCCCAGCACAAGCAGGGCCTGTGGCACCTTGCATATGAGCTCCAGACTCACGAAGTCCCCACACACACAAGATGTGGGATTCATGTGATGCAAGGGTGAGCGTAAAAATTTGGGATGAAATGCCTGGGATGGAACTTCCTATGTGAGCTGTCTGCTCCAGAGTCTCAATTTCACCCCTTCCTCTGGCCCCTCCTTTCAGAACTGTTAAAACGTCTAGATGATGTTTCCAATGAAGTGAGGTTGGCGGCTGCATCCACCCTGGTCTCCTGGCTGCAGTGCATCAGAAGTGACAGTGGGAAGTCTTATTACCAGAGTAACATCCAGTATCTGTACAAAGAGCTCCTCATATACCTCGATGATCCAGACAGCACCATCCAGGACGCAGTTTTAGGTGAGAGTTTGATGGCTTGTAATTAATTCTGATGTGGATCTTCACAGCTGGACTGTGTCATCAGCCACACACAGCTGGCAGGTAGTTGGGGTCCTTTAAAGCTTAGTCTCAAGACCCCACTGAATCCCAAGAGTTATTGGAGATCCCAAAGAGCTTTTGTCTTTTTGGGGTGTAACCATTGATATTATCAGAATACAAATTAAAATTGAAAAAAATGTATCTATTTGTTTAGAATAGCAATAAACCCATTAAATAGTGACACGTTTCACATGTTTTTGAAAGATACTATTTTCCAAAACAAAATGAGCAAATAGGACATCATTGTACATTTTTGCAAATCCCTTAAAGTCTAGCTTGATAGAAGACAACTAGATTTCACATATGCTTCTACAGTCAGTTGTAATGTATGTTTTGTTTGAAGCACTATCACCCAAAGTCCAAGGCTTATATTAGGTTCACTCTCAATGTACAAAGTATGGGTTTGGAAAAACATACAACAAGTTCTCGAATAGCATTATTTTGTTTAACCCCATTTTTTCAATACTGTTTTTCCTCTAGCATTGATGAGAAAAAAAAACCAGTCTGTTGAACGAAACATTATTGTGGGGCCTGATTTCATTTTGCTTGAAGTTGCAGTTTCTAAGACCTACAAGCAATATTAATTGAAGACTAAGCATAAAATGACGTATATTTGTCACTGTAGTATTATACTGAATATTTTTACTGCCCTAAAAATCCTCTGCCCTTGGGCCTCCCTGGTGGCGCAATGGGTTGGGCGCTGCGCTGTGGGGCTGTCCAGAGCCACTGCAGCACAAGTTCCATACCAGGCGAGGGAGCTTCCCACATGGTGCGGCAGACCTCTCCTGCCTCGCCTGCTGCTCCCCTCAGCAGTCTACTTCAGTCTGCCTGTTCTGCTCCCCACTCTGTCTCTGGTGAGTCCTCTCATCTCTCCCACACCTCTGGCCTACGCCCCAGCTTGTATGCATGAATAAATAAATCTTTAAAAAAAAAAAATCCTCTGTCTTCCACCTAGTCATCTCTCATCCAACTTCCAACCCTCACCCCTGACAGCCCTCACTGATCTTTTTATTGTCTCCATAGTTTTGCCTTTTCCAGAATGTCACATAGTTGAAATCTTCAGTATATAGCCTTTTGAAATTGGTTTCTCTCTTAAAAATATGCATTTAAGGCAAATCAAAACCACAAATGAGCTCCCACTTCACACCTGTGAGAATGGCCCCTCCTAAAAACACCAGAAACAACAAGTGCTTGTGAGGGTGTGGAGAAAAAGAAACCTTCTTACACTGCTGGTAGGAATGTAGACAGGCCTACCCACTATGGAAAGATGTGTGAAGGTTCTTCAGAACACTAAAATGGACTTGCCATACAGCCCAACAATTCCACCCCTAGGAATCTACCCAAAGAACACAAAAACACGAACTTGAAAGGAAATCTGCAGTACTCTGTTTACTGCACTATTCACTATTCACAATAGCCAAGATACGGAAACTCTCTAAATCTCCCAAAACAAGAAGATGGATCAAGAAGATGTAGTATATTTATCTTGTTATTTAGAAATGTGTTCTTTAATTTCCAAGTAATTTGGAATTTTCCAGTTAGCTCTCTGTCGCTGATTTCTAGTTTAATTCCATTATGGTCTAAGAGCAGACGCTTTATGATTTCTATTCTTATAAATGTGTTCAGATGTGTTTATGGCTTAGAATATAGTCAGTGTTGGTGAATGTTCCATGGAAGCTTGAGAAAAATAAATATATTCTGTTGTTGAATGAAGTAACCTATAGATTCTACAGAAGTCCATAGTACCTGGTTAATAGATGATATTCTTGATTAACTATGTTCTTACTGATTTTCTGCCCACTGGATTTGTCATTTCTGATAAAATATTGATATCTCCAATTACAATCATGGATTCATCTCTTTCTCCTTGTAGTTCTATCAGTTTTGCCTCACACAGTTTAATTACCTGTTATGAGGGACATCATGTTAAAAATTGTTTTGTCTTCTTGGGGAATTGACCATTTTTATGTTTCATTATGTAATTCCCTAACAATGTTTCTTGCTTTGACGTTTACTCTGTTTGTAGCTGTTTTAACTTTTCCTATCAAGCCTATTTGAGTAACAGTAATTGATTTGATGTTTATTTCTGGCATTTTAAAGAGGTTTTGTTGTTTTTACAGAGGTCCTCAAAGCAGGCAGTGTCCTATTCCCCGAACTCCTGGTGAGAGAAGTGGAGGCCGTCATCCGCAAGCATCGCTCTCCCACCCACTGTGAGCAGCTCCTGCGGCATGTACAAGCCTTGCCACCTGCTCAGTGACCAGATTCTGGGAGTGGAGCTTTCAGTACAACAGCTGTGGGTGGGAGCAAACACCAAACTGTCATCCTTACATGGACTAGGATTTGTGGCCTTTAAACCTCCTAACAGGGCATCTTTTTATCAACAGCCTAGGATACTCACAAGTAAGACTTAAAGCAAGAATGTATTCCCTGAAAAACATGCCCAGTGTTCTCCAGGGGAAACTTTCCAAACCCAGCAGTCTCTGAGATAACATTCACTGTGGAACTTCTTATTCATACCTCCCTTGAGAGGTCTATCAAACATCTACAGCTGATCTGAAATGAAAACTAAATGTCAGCTACTGATACTCTTTTTTTTCTTTAAAGACTCAAGTGCACTGGTAGGTTCATGGATTATTGGTTCTGTCTTGCTTAAATGTCCATCAGGAAAGTTCTTGACTTTTTTTTTTAAGTCAAAGTGATTAAAAATAAATTTGGGGGAGGGAAGAGGTCCTGTCTACTGAACCTTAATATCTCAGTAAACAGACTTAAAAGAAATTTGAAATCTTAAGAATTATCAGTGAAAACTTTTCCATTTAAAACATACTGGAACTTAAAATGTTACATAGATGTAAACATTTACAACATTTCTTAAGCGAGTAATGCCAACAGTGTTGAAATAGAATATTTAGTTGGATATGATTTTGGTTGTTCTCTTACAAGTAGCAGTAAAGTAAAATTCTATTCTAACACTTTCTACACCAAAGTGCCTGAAAGATTTCATTCTAAGAGGGTATTATTTTCTTAAGCCCAATTATTTATATTAACAGAAGGAAGACAATACTGTGTGATATTTTCCAACAATCAAATGTTAACATTTATGCTTTGGTGTTTAATTAAAATATTTATTAAAATTATTTTATATACTTGTCTTTGTGTGTTTTGGTAATTTTTTTAATATATATTTTTATTGTTATTTATGTATTTTACAATTTGTATTCCCCCTGGGTAGCCCACCACCAGTTCACCCGTGATCCATCTCCATGTGTTTTGGTAATTAATCAACATTTCTAGGAATGGCTCATTTTTCCCTTAGCCTTAACCTCATGGTGATCCCAGCCTCCACATTGTTTGTGGTAGTGTCCTCTCTGGACACCAGGTGGCAGGAGCTCCAAACAAATGAAGCCCATCACAAAGGCAAAACTGCCTTCTGGCTCACCTTGGGAGGAGTTGGGATGGCACTTAAATCTGTACCACAGACTTGAGATGCCCTCTGAACTGTCCATTGACATCACCCTTAATCCCCTTCAGAGGCTCTGAAGTCTTTACTGTTGTCCTAACCCAGTTTCTAGAATCGATGGTCACAGGGATTTAGGACTCCCTTAGATATGATCCTCCATCAATTCCTTGCCCTTTGCCCTCTGTATCCTCTGCCATTTCCTTAAAGGCACCTTAAGAACCTTCAAGTCAGTGATCCTCAGTATCACCTGGAAACCCAGAAATGCCAATTTTGAGCACAGAGCTACCAAATCAAATGCTGAGGATGGGGCCCAGCAATCGGGCCTCCAGGAGATTCTGATGCTCCTAAAGTGTGAGACCCCTGTCCTGAGAACCACACATTTCCACATCCAGCAAGGAGCCTCATCTTCTACCTTTGGTCAACCAAAGATAATCAAAAATAAATGGCAGAAAGTTACCTGAGAGGAGAACACGTGCTGAAGAATATAACCAGCACCTAACCGGTGAGGCATGGGTTGGGGTGCCAGTATCTGGCTGTCCACCTGCTGCCATGTGGGTTGCCACACTGAGAGCATGGCTGTATGAGAGGCAACCTTAGCAGTGCATTTCAGTTTCTGTATCTGTGTACAGTATACAGTGAATCAGCACTACCTGGTACAATGTTACAAGCATATCAGAGAAAAACAAAACTTCACCCTACAACCAAAACGCTAGTAATCTAAACAGAAGCAATATGTCCCTTCACTTATTTTTTTTTTAGTGCTTGTAAACTCTTCACTCAAATGCAATCAAAAAATATTTGCGATGCCCCTCGCCTCCATGTGCCAGGAGGAAGATGAATAAAATACAGTCCCTAAAGTTCATAGTAGTATTAGGGTATAATTTACAGACAGTAAAATTCTAAGTGGGTAAGTTTTTGTAAATTTAGAGTTGTGTACCCATCCACACAACCCAGTATTAGAACATGTTACCCCAAAGAGTTCCCTTAAACCCATTTGCAGTCAATCCCTACTCCCACTCACAGGCAACCACTGATCTGCTTCTGCCTCTAGATTTCCTGTCTGTCCTTGGTATTTCATTAAATGGAGTCATGTGACCTGGACATGTGGTCTTACATATCTGGCATTTTCCTCCTGACAAAGTTTTTGAGATGGTTTATTCATTCACTAGTTCGGGAATCAACAACCCCTTTCTGTAATGAGCCATATAGTAAATATTTTAGCCTTTTGGGTCTGAAATGTTCAACTTTGTTCATCTGCTAATGGACATTTAGGCCAAATAGCTTGAGCCTATTAGGAATAAAACACTTGAGTTTTGGGAACACGTTGGTATGTTTCCAGTTCTCCTGGGTGATTATCTCTGAGGTCATACTTGATATGTTTGTAGTCCCTCGTTTATTGCTATTTTTAACTTTTTTTAAAAGATTTGTTTATTTATGCATAGAAGAACTGGTGTGTAGGCCAGAGGTGGGAGGGGTGAGAGAATTCACCAAAGACAGAAGAGGGAGCAGAACAGGCAGATCTATTGAATACACTTCTGAGGGGAGCAGCGGGTGAGACAGGAGAGGTCTGCTGCCCCATGTGGGTTAGTTCCCTGGCCAGGGATCAAACTCATGCTGCAGTGGCTGGCACACAATAGCTTGATAGAGCTGAGACTTTAACCCCGGTGCCACAAGGGAAGCCCACTATTTTTAACTTGTATTGAGGTATACTTGACTTACAATTAATTGCACATATTTAAAGTAGGGTGTCTGATAAGTTTTGAAATGTACACAGTCATGAAAATACCACCATAAGCAAGATAGTAAAACCCCATCACTGCAAGTTTTCTTCTGCCCTAGGGCTATTCCAGTCTCTTGCTCCCTCCTCCATCTTCATCCCCTTTCACTCTGTCTCCAGACAACACTGATCTCCTAGTCATTATACAATATTTTGCATTCCTTAGGAGTATATATAAATGGATTTATACAATGTTATTTTTGTGATCTGTAACTCAGCATAATTGTTTTGACAGTATTCCAAGTGGTAGTATCCATCAGTAGTTCATCCCTATGCCACGATATTAATGTATGCGTGTTTCTAGGTTTTTACAAATAAAGCAGCTTAGGACATTCAGGTACAAACCTCTGGGTATATGCTTTCATCTCTCATGTCAAACATCTAAGAGTAGCATGGCAATCACAGTAAATGTATGTTCAAGTTTTAAGAAACTGCCAAACCACTCTCCGAAGTGGTGGCACCACTTTATAGTCCTATCAGCACTGTATGACATTTCCAGTTCCTCCCATTTTTGCCAACGTTTGATACATCAGCCTTCTTAATTTTAACCATCCTAAAAGGCACATGGTGGTATCTCAATATGGCTTTAATTTGCATTTCCTTGGTATCTAATGATGCTGGACATCATTTCATATGCTTACTTGCCATCTGTGTATCTTCATTGTGAAATATCTTAAAATGCCTTGATCATTTTTAAATTTTTCTTATTGAATATTGAGAATTCTTCATATATTCTGGATAAAGCCCTTTATCGTGGTGATATTTTCTCTCATTCTGGTGCTTGTTTTTTTGTGAGGTATGCTTTTAGAGCTGTCGCTAAGAAATCTCTGACTAACTAAGGTTTCACTTTCTGAATTTTAAAAGTCCAGATAAAGAAACTTTATTTCCATAAAGTCAGTTCTTTTATTTGCCCCGGCCTATACTGTGGCTCAAAAAAGAGTTAGATTTCCTTTTAAAATACCCTTTTGTGGCCTAAAGAAAAATATGAGATCCCTGTAGTGTACAGTGGTTGGCTCAAGATAAAACACCTTTTAATATCCAAAAACAGCCCTATATGTGCCAGTAGGGAAAATGTACTAGTGATAGTAATTGTAAAAAAACAAGGAGCACAATGCTATAGAGAATGCACCACATGTAAAAGGGGGAGAGAGGAAGCTATCTATTTGCTTTTATGTACATAAAATATTTCTGGAAGGGAACAAAAGAAACTGGTAAGAGAGTTGGTCTCCGGTGAGAGGACCTATGTGACTGAAGGACTGCAGTGGAAGGTCAGCCTACACTTTTTGGTACCTTTGAATTTATTTTCTTGTGCATGTGTCACCTACTCAGAAACACAACTTGGCTGAGACTAATTCATAAACCAGAAACAACTGACATTAGATGTTCTTAGCTCAAAAATCAGCACACTCATTTCTTCCATATAGAGAACAAGACCCTGTCCCAGGGCAGGATCTCAATGCAAAAGGTTTACCAAAAAAGTTGAGAGATAAAAACGCTAAGATTTGTATCCAGGTGTTCATAGGAGCTTTATTCCAGCCCCAACTATCCATCAATAATTATGAATGGATACACAAACTAGTATATCCATGCAACAGAACACTACTCTACAATAAAAAGGAGCAGCCAACGAATACACACTGCGACATTGATAGCTTTCACAGACATTAGGCTCAATTAAAAAGCCACATGTTAAAGAACAGAAGATAAATTCTTTTAATAATTAAATCAACAATGGATACTTAGGGGCTCATTATATTCTCTCTACTTGTGTCCATTTTGTGAGCTTTTCATAATATAGAGGATTAAAACAATCCTCTTTAAAAACAATCATGAAAACTTTAAAAAACAAAGTAAAGGCTAAGACTAAGTGCTTTCAGAAGGTGCCTCCTCCAGGCAGGAGCAGGAACTTTGGTGTCCCCATACCAAAGGCTTGCCTTTCCATTACCAGTCATCTTACAACCAGCCCACAAAACTACATTTTCTCTAAAGATAAATTTCCTGCTTTCCTCCCACTTTCTGGGATTCTCTAAACAGCCATTGTCATCCAGACATCCTGGCATTGCCTAAGACATAAGTGATTATTGGATGTTACTTAGGGTGCTGTGCCATGGATAGCCTTCCTTTTTCTGTTTCTAGACTTTGGAACTTCTAGACTTATTTTAAAAGCATTTTAAGAGGCCATGGACAACTGGTATCTCAGAAATGAGACTGTAGATTCCACTTAGGCCTGACTCCCACAGTTGCTCTCCTCTGACCTAGGATACTTCTCTGACCTAGGCATGTCCTTGGGATGAGTCCCAGGGATTGAGCCTCTTTCCCAGACTTCCTATAAACAAATGATGGCTTTGGGGTCTAGCTGGGACACAGGTCTGGAATCTGCCACAAAGGCGAAAGCAACTTACCTTCTGCTCTTAGCATAAGCTCAGTTTTCTTGATGTCTTGGAAAGTGTACCTTAAAGCAACAAGACAACCCTTTTTTGGCTGACTGCAATGGTAATTGTAGACAGAAGAATCTCTTTTGCAGTCTAGGTGTTTTCTTCCTGGCATAATTGCTGGCACTTTTATCCTCTAGGAATAAAGGGGGAGAAACAATCTTTTATACTAATGTAAGGAAACAGGGTTTTGATGCGGAAACACTGCACTTTTTCAGGCTCCTAGTGACAAGCCCCCGAGAGTTTTAACCTTAGGATCAATTATTTTGGGTGCTATGTCTGTGCAGGTGGTATTCTGATTTTAATACAGTATATGCCTCAATCTTGCTGCTCGAATAGCTGCAGCTGACCAAGGTTATGGCAGGCACACCAACTGCTGGAAATGGTCTTCCTGGGAAGAGGTCATTTGCTCCTGGTCTTGGGAGGACAACAGCTTTGGCAACTAGCATGTCTCATCAAAAGCTTTAGCCTGCAGCTTATGAATAAAATTATTTCAAACTACTGTGAACATTTAACATATACCCTGAAACCACTGATGACACTTAATGGCAAAACCAAAATTAGGAATTGCCAATTTGGAGTCCAAAATTCCTGTAAGATGAATTATCTTTTTTTTTTTTTTTTTTTTTTTTTTTTTACAACCCAGTGACTAGGATTTCCAACAGCGGACTTTTCTCCTCTGTCTAGATGCCCCCAGCGCCCCTTCTCATTTCATTGGGCAACTTGGTCTCCAAAATGCACACAGGCTTCCTGGGCGGCTGGGGTAAGTATTTGCAGCCCTCCTCTCCACTGGCCAGGCAAGGTGAGGGTCCCTGGCCCGGCTGACGCAGGGTACGCAGCCCTCCCTTCCCGCCAACACCAGTTTGTCCTCGACATGGACGCTGGACGCATGCTCCAGACCATCACGCTGCCGGAACACGCGTGAGCGCAGGTAGGGAGCAACTCATCGCCGCGTCGACCCAAACCACCCGTAGTCCCTGCGGACATCTGTCGTGGGCCGGCGGGTCTGAGACCCAAGCCGTGGGAGGCAACGGGAGTGGCGGTGCCCCCGCACAGGCTACCGCGCTCGAACTCTGGGCCGCCAGTCCTCTTTCGGTAGCCGCGAAGGCTTACCGAGGCCTGAGGTCGCCAGTCTCACGGCGAGGGTTCTGGCACAACACCCAGACTCTGCCTTTCGCGCGGCCTCCGGCGGGAAAGCGCAAAAGCGACCACGTTGCGGCGTTCCGTGCCGCCTGCGGCGGTGGAGGTTCTGATTGGCCGGAACTGGGTCACGTGCGCGCGCCTCGGCTGATTTCCCCTTGGGATAGGGCGTGGGGCGCGTTTAGAAAACATCTGTCGTCACGCCTGTTTTGCACCCTGCTGCTATTTCTGGTGAGAGTGACTGATCGTCCAGTCTGAGCGTAGTTGTTCGTTTCATGATGGCATGAAAGAAGAAAATGCCTTACTCTCTCTTCCCCAGAAATGGAGCCAGAACCCTGGTCAATTTGTCCCTGCAGTCCACCCAAGTCTTCAGTTACTCCAGTCACTAAAACTGGTTTGAGCTGGGCACTCTGTTGCTTGAGAAATAAAACACCAGGTTTAAAACAGAATTGAAGATATTCATCAGAATGACCCAAATAAAATGAAATTTTCCTATCCTAAGTTTGCGTCTAAGTAAGAGAAAGTATTTGAGCCGCTAGGAATTAGACTCCCATTGCTCTAAATGAAGTTCTCTTCTCTAGTCTCCCTTACTCCAGAATGGGGAGAGGACCAGGTGAATGTGAATGGGGAGGGAAGTGGGTGGGGTGCTGACAGCTATAGATATCTAGGTGGCAATTAGTTCATCCTCTTCTAGTGATTCTCTAAGTACAGTGCCTGGGCCCGAACTGCTTCAACTGGGACACCCCCAACAGGGGTCCGGCATGGCTCGGTGAGATCCACAAAGAGCTCACCCCACCTACCATTAACGACATCTTTCTTCAAGGGAAGAACATAGAGCCGAGGAGAACACTTTCTGGGACCAGAGATGAGATAAAAAGTGCCTTTCCTTCCCTTTTCACCACACCCTCCTTTCCTTTTTCCTGATGGTATAAATTGTGTTCTAAGTCAACTAACACATCTAAATGAACTTCTTAGAAAAGTAGTTGATTCCAGGGCTTGGGGCCCAGAAAATACCAAATGAGTCTAGAGAGTCCTGTATTCCTAGAAATAGAAGAAAGTGCTCAAAAAAGGCTGGAGACTTGTAAAATGAAATCAGGAACAAAGTTGAAGGATCTGAAAAATGGGCAGAGGAGCTGAGCAGACATTTTTGCAAAGGCAACATAATGGACAAAGGAACACAAAAAGATGCTCAACATCACCAGCCATCAGGGAAATGCAAATCAAAACCACATGAGATATTGCCTCACACCTGTGAGGATGACTATTATTAAAAGAGAAAGAGAAGGGGGGTGGGGGAGAGAGAGACAAAGATAAGAAGTGGTGGCAAGAATGTGGACAAAAGGGAAGCCTTGTGCGCTGTTGGTGAGAATGTAAATTGGTACAGCCACTATGGAAAACAGTGTGGAAATTCCTAAAAAAAAAAAAAATAGAATTTCCATGTGATTCAGCACTCCCACTTCTGGATATCTATCCAAAATAAGTGAAAACATAAATTCAAAAAGATATATGCTCCCCTCTGTTCACTGCAGTATTACTTATAATAGCCAAGATATGGAAACAGCCTAAGTTTCCATTAATAGATGAAAGGTAAAGAACACCACACACACACACACACACACACACACACACACACACGAATACTGTGTAGTCATAATAGAAGAAAGAAATCTTGCCATTTGTGACAACATAGATGGACCTTGAGAGTACTGTGCTCAGTAAAATAAACCAGAAAGAAAAAGACAAATATAGTGTGATTTCACTTACATGTGGAATCTAAAAAACTAAACAAATAAATAAAATTAATCTCATGGATTGAAAACAGATCGTGTTTACCAGAGGGGAGGGAGATTGGGGAATAGTCAAAATGATCAAAATTGGTGAAGGGGATCAAGAGACACAAATTTACAGTCATAAAATAAGTTGCAGGAGATAGTGGACATTATGGGGCCCATAGGCAATAATATAATATTGAAATTTTGAAAATTTGTTAAGAATAGGTGGTAAATAAACTTATTGTGGTGATCATTTTGCATTATATACAAATATCATATGTTGTAACCTGAAACAAATTAAATGTTGTTTATCAATTATACTTTTAATAAAAAAAATAAGCAGATGGGGGAGAAAGGACAACTCTTCCCTATGGAAATATTACAATTAATAGATGTGATGAGATGAGGGAAATAGAAAATCACGTTTAGGCAAACATTTCAGTAATCATTGTTCCAAGCAATGTCTGTTGATGGTGCTGAGATTACGGGGCAGAAGTTTTGTGACATGTTATTTACAGAGTTTCAAAAGTCTCCCTAAATCTATTTATTAATCAGAAAGGGACAAGTATAACTTTATAGCAGAGAAACTCAGCCAACACATCTTAACCAAGTGATCAAAGTAAAAAAGATAATGCTATGCTATACTGAGAAAAACACTTCACTTCTATATTTTACTTGCCAAAAAGTGCATAACCTTAATCTAATTATGGATGACATCGGACAGACCCAAATGCAGGACATTCTGCAAGATACTGAGCAATACTCTTCAAAGTGCCAACCTCCTGAAATACAAGGAAATTCTGAGAACTGCCCCAGAGTAGAGAAACCTTTAGGAGACATGACAACTGAAAGGGAAAAAAAAAATCTGAATAAAGTGTGTAGTTTAGTTGACAGCATTTGCTCTACACTGAATGTTGGTGTCCCCCTGCTAAATTCATATGCTGAAATGTAATCCCCAGTGTGATGGTAATTTGAAGTGGGACTATAGGGAGGTAATTGGGTCATGATGGTGGGACCCGAATAAATGGGACCCGAATAAATAGACACCAAAGAGCTTTTGTGCTCGCTTTGTCATGTGGGGATACAGCAATAAGACAGCTTCCACGAACCAGGAAGATTGCTCTCACCCGATTGCTGGTACCTTTATTTTTGACTTTCCAGCCTTCAGAACTATGAAAATTAAGTGTTGTTTAAGCCACCTAGTGTATGGTAATTTGTCATAAAACTCTAAATGGATGAAGACAATTTTGTACTGAAATTAATTTCCTGGCTTTGATATGTGTGTCATAGTTATATAAAATGTTAACCTTAGAAGAAACTGAGCAGAATATATGGGAACTCTCTGGGCTATATTGGCAAAATACAGGTGAACTAGGCTGAATTCATCTCTGTCCTAGACTAGGGGAGGAACAGATATTCCGTTTCAGGGCTGACCCTTGTGTCTCAGAAAGGAGCAAGCTGGTGAGAGGCTGGGGTGCATGCCCTTTGTGAGCCTCAGCTGCCCAACCTGTCTCTACTGGCTTGACAAGTACAAATGGGCAGGAACAAGCTTGGCAAGTTGAAGGAACAGCAGGGGGGCCAGGTCAGGGAGCATACTGATGAGCAGATGAGCCAGAGGGAGATGGCAAGAGGCAAGTTTGGACAGGTGGCAAGAGTCAGATCACTAGGGCCTCATGAGGTGAGATTAAAGAAGGTATTCTCAGCCACCCTCCATACCTTCCATGTCTTCTCCCACCTCCATTTACTATAATTCTATTATATGCTAAGCTTTTTAACCTTAAGTACCTGTGTAGCCTTAAATAAACTGCATTACTTACTCCTCTGACTCTTGCCTGCCCATTTTGGACAGTACGTGTGTGTGTGTGTGTGTGTGTGTGTGTGTGTGTGTGTGTGTGTGTGTAGTCTAAAGATTTATTTTTATTTATTTATCTATACAAGAACTGGGGTATAGTACAGAGGTGGGGGAGGGGTGAGGTGAGAGGATTCACCAGAGGCAGAGTGGGGAGCAGAACAGGAGGATCTACTGAAATACACTGCTGAGGGGAGCAGCGGGCGAGACAGGAGAGGTTTGCTGGCCTATACCCCAATTCTTGTATGTATAAATAAGAAATCTTAAAAAAAATATATACTGCCGGGGTCTCCCTGGTGGTGTAGGGGTTAAGTCTCAGGCTATCATGCAATCACCCATTGCTATGGCCTGAGTTCGCTTCCCTGCCAGGGAGCTAACCCACATGGCACAGCAAACCTCTCCTGTCTCGCCCACTGCTCCCCTCAGCAGTGTATTTCAGTAGATCCACCTGTTCTGCTCTCCACTCTGTCTCTAGTGAATCCTCTCACCTCACCCTTCTCCCACCTCTGGACATACCCCAGTTCTTATATAGATAAATAAATAAAAATAAATCTTTAGAATATATATATATATTCTAAAGACTTATATATATATTTTTTATATATATATGTATATATATATATACTGTCCAAAGTGGGCAGGAAAAGAGTCAGGGGAGTAAGTACTGCAGTTTATTTAAGGCTACACAGAGCGGATTCACCAGAGACAGAGTGGGGAGCAGAACAGATTGACTGAAATACACTGCTGAAGGGAGCAGCAAGAAAGGCAGGAGAAGTCTGCCGTGCCATGTGGGAATCTCCCTGGCCAGGGGCTCAAACTAGTGCTGCAGTGACTACTCATAGCTTCACAGTGCTGAGTCTTAACCCCTTGCGCCACCAGGGAGGCCCCTGGACAGTATCTTTATCATCGCCTCACCACAGAACATGGGGAGCCCATCCTTCCCCTACCTCTCCCCCTTCCACCTGGCTCCCAACTCACATCAGCTAGGTGTTTGCTTTGACATAGTCAAGGTTGCTATTTATAGTTAGAACAGATTAAGATTTTTCACTTTTTCATGCTTTGCTTGTAGACCAATTCCAAGGACTAGAAGTCAATCAGCTGTGTTTCCTGATCATGTTCGGAGTTCCGACCCCACGCCATCCAACTGCTTTGCTAGCTGTGCTGTCTGCTTACTGAGTTGTAAGCATTTTTCATATATTCTGGATACAATTCTTTGAGAGACATGTATTGATAACATATTCTCCCAGTTTCTGGTTTGTCTATGCAGTCTCTTAATAGTGTCATCTGAAGAAAATAACATTTTTAACTTTGGATGAAAGTTAAACTTTTTTCTCCTTATGCCCCATGTCCAAAGTTTGCTTTTCAAAAATCCTTTTTAGTTATTCCTTCTTCACAGCATCTATTCTTATTTTATGATGTCATATTTCCTCCAATTAGGAGGATTCCAATTAGAACATTTTAAAAATCCTCCCTTGTTAATCACCCTCTTCCTTCTGGGAATAATCATTCTACTGCTTAGTCTCCCTCCTCTTTCTTCTGCTGGTTTTCCTGGTGTCTCGCATTTAAGAACAGAGAACTTACTTGATTTTCCCAGGTAACTCAATTTCCTTGATGGGTCTCTCTGCTACATAGAAAGGTTGGTAGGGAGCAGTGTCCAAAGGTGGGGTTTACCAGGTGTCCAGCTTTGTTTTGTGAGGTATGAAAAGAGAAGAGCCATAGGAGAAATTTACCAGATGCGAGGCTGTGGAAGGAGTTACTCTGGAAGCTCAAACCCACTCTAAAATCCCTCCCAAGCAGTTTGCCCCATTTCTTTCGAGAAGAGATATATTACTTTTCTGACCAGGGAACCGAGCCAGCTGCCAGTTGCTTTTGGCCTGACTGTAGGAGGGAGCAGTTGTTCCACCCTTGAGCTTCAGTTAATCCCCTTGGTGCCAGCCCTATCCCCAGGCAGGCTTCAGAGCCTCTAGGACCATGGAAAAGAGGAGCCCCTGCCTTCCTCTGCCTTCCCCATGCCTATTCTGGGGATGGTTTCCTCCTCCCACTCCTGCTGCTTTCCACCTCCCCCATTTTTTGAAATCTCTCATCAGATGCCTCTCCTCCCACTCCCCACCTGCTTTCTTTTTTTGTTCTTCTCCACCGATCATCTCAATGAGGCCTTAGGTGAGAAGGGAAGCAATTGCCTGTGCTCAATTCCGCCTCTTTACCAAGATCTTGATTCCATCTCTGGTCTTGGAAGTATGTCCATGTGTGTTGTTAGGCAGAAAAAGCAGCTCATAAGGGCCTCCCTGGTGGTGCAGGGGTTAAAGTCAGTGCCATCAAACTATCCACAGCCACTGCAGCATGATTTTGATTCTGGCCAGGGAGCTGACCCACATGGCACAGCAGACCTCTTCTGCCTCACCTGCTGCTCCCCTCAGCAGTGTATTTCAGTACATCTGCCTGTTCTGCTCCCCAATCTGTCTCTGGTGAATCCTCTCACCACCACCCCCCACACACACACCTCTGGCCTATACCCCAGTTCTTGTATGCATAAATAAGTAAAAATAAATCTTTTTTTTAAAGGGAAACACAGCTCATAAATAATAACGCAGCTCAAAAATAATAGCATATACGGTGTCCACTTCTATAAAAATATGTGTTCATGCATATAGAAAAGTGACAGAATAGACATCAAGATATTTACAGAGGTTACTTCTGTATAGGATGGGTGATGGGATTGAAGTGCTTATGTTTTCTGTTTTGGATTTTAAAAATGCTTTTAAATGCTATCTTAAAACTTAGGTGGATGTGTGAACATGTGTAGAGTGGTTGAAGCCCCATGCTGCAGTCACATGAATCTGGATTTTCAGGTATTAGATCTGCTACTTATGAGCAGAGTGAACTAGTTTGGGTGTTTTCCTTTGCTGCAGAGCTATGGTTAGAGCTAAATTGATTGCACTTGCAAAGAGCTGGGCTGAGTGCCAGATTTACATCAGGCAGAACTCAATAAATGTTGACTGTTTTTGTTCTATTAGTTTTGAGATAAAAAAACAAACAGTAAGCAATTAAAACTGCCCAACTTCAAGCTAACAGCTGTCCTGGGCACCTTCTGATATGAACTAGCTGCAAAATTACTGCCAGATAACTAGACCAATGAGCTACTACAGATAAGGCAGTTAATTATAGGAATTACTTGGATTCTGGAGATTGTCTGCTAAAGATAACAAAGTTAGTTTGAAGAGTCAGCACTGGATGTTTTACTGACATCACTGGGTAACCTGGACGAGTTGTTTACTGAGGCCATTCCAGGAGAGCCCATCAATTCTCCACGCCAGGGCTACACAGCTAAGGTAGCTCATCAATCGCCAAGGTACTCTTAACCCTTGAGTAAGAGAATATAACACCAACATGCTCACAACCAGAAATTATCACTAATCCCTCAGCAGCTCATCTCTCCTGCTCCAAGTCTTGCAAAGGGTTAAAATGTAGGTTTTTCCTCTGTATATCGTATTTCTTGTCCTACAAAAAACTCCATAATGACTTGAAAGGCTAATGAAAAGCTCCTAAAAAACTTAAATCGACTATCTTAAATAACTCTTGGCAGATTTCTCTGCAAGGAGAGTAGAAGTGATCATAGTGGAGCAGCTGTGCTGAGGGCCCTTCTGTCAAGGATTGGACGAGAAACCAAAGCCTGGCACTTGTTGGGACAAAAGCTGATGTAAAACTTTTGATTGGGTTGTTAATAGACACTAGAGTCCATTCATGCAGCAGAATACATTGAGCAGCTGGTATGAGCCAGGCTTGTGCTTGCTGCCCTCTCTGGCCAAACAGACCCGCCCCTGCCTTTCAGAACTTAGAGCATAGTATCCAACTGTCCAATAGAAATATAGAGCCAACACACATGGAATCTAAGTGTCACTAATGTCTACATTAAAAAAATAAAACTGGTGACATTCATTTGGACAATATATTTTATTTCATTCACTGTATTAAAAAATTCTTCCACTAGCCAATGTAAAACATAATGAGATACTTTGCATTCTTCATACTAAATCTTCAAAATCCAAAGTGTATTTTACACATATAACACATCTCCATGACGACTAGTAGGACTGTCAACCATCCTGGTTTACTCAAAACTGTCTTGGTTCTAGCTCTAGAAGTCCTGCAACCCAGGAAATCCAACCAGGGGCTGCAAATACTCCCGGGTTTTTTCATGCTGGGCGTGGAAAGTTGGGGAGAAGTTACAATACTTTATGGTGGCTCCCAAATTAAATGTGGAAACAATCATGTTTAGTGTCCACATTATCTGCCTTCCATAGTTACTGCCACTGCTTTGCCCCCAATTGTTGGTGCTGGCAGTCATGACTTGTGGTTCATAGAAACAGATCATCAGTATTGCAGAGCTCTGAGATGTGAATTGTGGGTTCAACTTAAACACGTCGTAGTCGTGATCCTTAACTGTAGAGTCACTGCTGTGCTTGGTGCTGCTATGACACGGGTTAATCCTTCCTGCCTGCCGGAGCATTCTGACAAGTTTTCTACGAGTTCAGATTATGAAACAAAGAACAACACTACCAATTCCAGCATGACCGCCACACACCGGAGAAGAAGAATAAAGAACTGTGTGAGCTTAATGACCCATGGAAGGACAAACACCTGGATGGGAGGGGTGAAAAACCAAAACAGCATCAGCACAAAATGCAGAAGAGAATTGGGGGTTGGGAGTGGTGGAGAAAGGGGTGCAAGCAGGTGTGGAAACTGGACTGAAGTCCAGGGTGACAGGAAACTTCTAACGAAGTCATCACGACTTTTTTGTCTCCCAAAGAAAAGTGGCTGCTGAGTGAGCTTGGGCACCCTGCGCTAATAAACATGCACTATCACATCATTCCTTCTGAGGTTGGAACTAAAATGCCCTGTGGGAACAATCAGGGACATTTTGATAGCTGTATGTATACTTGCAGTGTTTGTACTCTCAGATCTTGCCACTGAAGATGCTGTTTCTGTATATATCAACAGATGCATCCAATCCCCACAACAAAAGTCTTCTTTCAGCAACTTGCTACTCTGATTTGAAAAAAGGAGTTCTAAATCATCTTTTTGATGTCTCCAAAGATTTTAATGAAACTACTAATGATTATTGATGTCTTGTCCAAATACAAACTAGACTTTGCTCATCTGGCTGCCTATTTGGTGACAGTAAATCCCAGCAGATATGATTCAGTCGATTATCTTATTACCAAAAAATATGAAGCGCTCATACCTGCTCAGTGCCCTCCACACACGTACACAACTGCTAACGGAGTGGGGTTTGCTCACTAGGGATGTTGGGGTTTCCAAAGGAAAGTTTTAGTCACTTTTCAGCTTCCTCCATATGTGCAAAAACAATGGGATTTTTTACTTTATAGAAATGGAGAAGAAAGTCTCTTTAGGTATTTCCTACAAGTGCCATTGTTGCTGGTCATAGAAAAGATACTAAATGTTGGCCTGTTACGAAATGTTATTTTTTAAAGTATGGGACAAGAAAACTGTCCTTCTGAATGTGAAAATACATTAAAGATGAGACTGGAGAAAGAAATATAAGAAAATAGGAATGTGTGTGCTGTTTTCTAAAACTGTTTAATGATCTTTGACGGGGCCATGGAGGATGACCTGTTGTCTGATGCTCTATATAGGTTGTGACAATAAGTCACTCAGGAAAAAACAAAATTTGTTTTATGATCACATCGCTATTTCAGAACTCAAAGGAATATCACCAGAAAAGGAAAGTCAAATGTAGCGTGACTTTCTCATTCTTTTATTAAAACCATAACTTGTTTGAAATCCAACTTTGACTTCAAGTTTCAGTTATCTCTGTGTTTTAAAACCATTTCCCTGAGAAAGAGGGATTTAACTTAGAGGGATTTGCCATAGGATTTGGAGTGAACATTTCTGACATGGAAAGCCTGCATGATAAATTTATAAATGCAAAAGACCTGGTTAATAAACAACTGATCTACCAAAATATGCCTGAAGATACAAGGTGGGTGGACAGTGTTTGAGAGCTGGAAAGGACCTACCACAAAGCTAGAAGCCCGTGTCATTAGTAAGATGTCATCACCTAGGTCAGCCACCAGTAATCTGAGTGTCAGCGCATGAAAGAACAGAACTAAGCTAGCCATGGGTTGAATGCTTGACTTCATTTCGGTTTCCCACTGCATAAAGTAAAGATTGTTCAAAAGCTCAGAGAAGTGTTAGAAAAGGAAACAGAAAGACTGAAAATATCCTACTGTATCATGGGAAGAAAGAAGCATGTCATGACCCATGTAATTAGTCTTATTATGTTTGTATTCTCCTTTTGGAGTCTAAGATTTAAAAAAGTCAAAATATGCATATAGACAACCATTTGGATGAGTCTCCAGGAACAAGATTAAAAAGTCAATCTCAAAAGATTACATACTGTATGATTCCATTTATGTAATTTTTGAAATGAGAAAAATTTTAGAAAAAGGGGCAAATTAGAGCCTCCCTGGTGGCGCAGTGGTTAAGAGCTGCGCTGTGGAGCTGTCGGCAGCAGCGATGTGAGTTCCACGCCGAGCTGGGGAGAATCCCACATGGCGCGGCAGACCTCTCCTGCCTCGCCCACCGCTCCCCTCAGCAATGTACTTCTGATCTGCCTGTTCTGCTCCCCACTCTGTCTCTGGTGAACCCTCTCGCTGCCCCACACCTCTGGCCTGTACCCCAGCTTGTATGTATAAATAAATAAATATTTTTAAAAAAAAGTCTTTTAAAAAAAAAAGAAAGAAAAGGGGCAAATTAGTGGTTTCCAAGGGTTAGGGACACGAAGGGGAGAGGGGTGGGGGGTGTTGCGGAAGGAAGGGAAGGTGATGATAAATGGCAGCAGGAGAGATCCTGTGGTGGTGGGATGAGAGTCGTCCTCATGGTGGATATACCACCTCACGTGGCATGATCCGTGACCCCAAGTGCTCACACGTGCAAAGGAGTAGATGGGACGCAGGGTAAGCTGAACATTGCATCAATGCCAATAGCCTGGTTGTGATAGCATATTATCAGCATGTTATGGTTTTGCAAAATATTGCCTTTTGGGAAATGGTGTGTATTTTATTTCTTACAAGTGATTGTCACTCTACCGTGATCTCAAGAAAAATCTCACTTATTTGGAATGAGGATTTCTGTAGGTCTAGTTAAGGTAAAGATCTTGAGAAGAGATCATCCCGGATTAGGGTAGCTCTAAATCCTATGACAAATGTCCTTGTCAAGGAGGAGAAAGAAAGGGAGACACACAGAGATACAGGAGACACCAGGCAATGATGCAGACAGAGATTAAGGATGCTGCCAGGAGCCACCAGAGGCTGAAAAAGACCAGGTGGACCCTCCATGAGAGACTTTTTGGGTCCCACCATGTAAGGTCAGCCATCTGGTAAGATCTGGTAAGAGCCACTCCTCACAAGGCTCCTCGCGGCTATTGACTGGAGTGACAGGGGCAGATACATCTTTGGACGCTGGGGCTTGGAAAAGCTGACCAGTTGGATGGGACTGTCCCAACTCTGTCATGTTCCTTTTAGGCTCCTTATAATTACGTACCGTAAAACCACATCAGGACCTGGGAGCCACCCTCACTGGCCACAGGATGTAAGCATAGACTTTAGAAACCCACATTTCCTCTGAGGACGCTTCCCCGGTGCTGTCCCCTCACCCCACCCCTCGCAAAGGAGGAAGCAGAGGCAGCAGGAGGAGACCCAGCATGTGCAGAAGTCAAATTCTTTCCTTAAGAGAAAGGGATTCTTAAGCCTCTGAGTGACTGCCCTGAGTAGTTTTCCTTCACCAGATTCTCTCCAGCCCTGCCTCTTGATCTCACTTGGCACCCTAATCCAGATGCACAAAGCCTCCCAGCTTGGGTTTCAGAGCAAGTCTTTCTTACCCCTCTCTTGGGAATCAGGTTCTGTTTACAGCTGAAGGACAGAACTTGTTGCCAAATTTGAGGTGTGAGCTCACAAGAAAAAAACAGTCAGCTCCCGGAGCTTGGCACTGAAGGCAGTGCTGCCCTTGATCTGCATCCCCTGGCCTCAGCCAGTGAGCAGGCCACAGACACTGTGCTGGACTGAGGAGTGGCCCCCCCCCCATGTCTCCACTCCAGTCAGGCTGCTGGTGGGCTTCTGCCTCAGTGTCCTTAGCTGGAAACAGCAACCTACTGATCCTCAGTCTTGATACTGGGAAGACTGGGACTCCAGGGACAGACACTTTGGCACTCCAGGCAGCGGAACACAGGGCTGTGCTTTTGGGGAGGTCTCTGGACACGGGCCCCCCAGGTTTCTTGCCTGATTCTCCTCTATCCCTCCTTTAACGTGCTGCTAAGATGTAGACTTCACAGGTTGCTGCCAGTGGCCAGCACTCTTGGGGGCAAGAATTGGTGCTTGAATGCCATCTCCTCAAGTGAGACCGGGGAGTGGGCTCTGGACACAGAGCAGGAAAACCATCTGTCAATACCTCCCCTTAATATAGAATGGATGGTTTAAACAACAGTTATTATTCAAAGTTTTAACAGCAAATACTGAAAAAAAAATCAAAATTCATATATCTACACTATTGTTGAAAGAAGTGAGGATGAGATAATTAAGCCACAAAACTATACTTAAAAGAAATGTCTACAGAAAAACCTGTATGTGAATGTTATAGCCCCAAACTGGAAATCATCTAAATGTCCAGTGGCTGGGCCAGGTTCAGCAACGCTGGCCCACAGGCCTGTCCAGCCCCCAGCCAGTTTGTGTAAGTAAGGTTTTATTGCGGCATAGCCATGCACAATCACTTATCTAGTGTCTGTGGCTGCATTTATGCTGTAATTGTATGTTGTGCAAAGCCCAAAATATCTATTATCTGGACCATTTACAGAGAAAGTTGGCTGATCTCCAAAAGAATAAACAGTGTGTGGAACATCCTTAGATGGAAACATACTCAGTTACAAAAGGAACAACAGGCAGCAGCCTGGATGAGCCTCAAGCAGGCTGCTGAGTGAACGAGCATCTCAAAAACCTCATAGGGTATAACCCCATTGACATGACCATCGGGAAAAAATAAATGATGGGAACAGGGAAAAACTAGGGGCAGAGAAAGGACACAATTGAAAAGGGGCAAGAGGGAACTTTTGGGTTACTGGGACTATTCCATCTTTTCATTGTGGTTAATAGTTACACAACTGTTTGTATTTGTCAAAAAACACACTGAACCAAATGCTTTTAAAAGGGTGAATGTCGTTGTATGTAAATTATGTATATAAAATATTGCAAAGCAATGTTTGCAACATATGGTGTGGTCCCTAGCATGTGGGATAGGGCTCATGAGGCATTGTTATTCCTTCCACAGTCTTTTCCCTGACTCAACAAATGAGATTACAGTGGGAAGAGGCAGCCACTGAGACACTTTCCAGGGGACACTAGAAGGAAGGACAGCGACCCTCCAACTAGGAGGCAGGTAAAGTCGGAGAAATAATCTGCTCCATTCCAGGAGCAAGACAGTTCAACTTCTGTTGGCAGGACCTCAGCACAGGGAGGTTGGCCCCCAACTCCAGGTGGGCCCTAGTGAGCCACCCTCCCAAAAGCCTTATCTTCACACAGAAAATGTACAAGTATCACACACAAGAGCGCAAGGTGGAGCCTCCGGGCCAGCACAGTAAGTGTGCTACCTACCTGCCCACCAGCCGGCCAATGAAGTCCTGAGCCCCCTCCGGTCCCCAGAGTCCTGCGCACTTCAACTTCAGACTATGGTCTCTGCTTCTAGAGCTGGCTCTCAGCTGTCCTCCACCCTTCTCCTAAATCCCATAGCATAGCCGAAGGCAGGATTTCATGCTCTCATCCTATGTAAGGATTGCTGGGGTGGTTTTTTTTTTGCTCAGTGCTTTCAGCTTATGCTGCAAACAGGTATCTCCTGTTTTCACCAGTGTCCCGCTAGGCAGGCATGCTTATCCTATTTTACAGGGAAAGCAGCGGGCTCTCCCAAAGACTAACTTAGTGGAAGACCAGAGCAGTTTGCTCCCCAGTTCCTGCTCATTCCTCTTAACCCTTTGGGGAATATAACACAATTTTAATTTTCCATCTTAATATCCACTGTTATTTTACTCACCCCAAGGGTTAGGGCATTGCAAAAAGACTTGTCTTTGCTTTTTAAACAATTGACATGAAGTTATTTATTTTGAAAAATTACTTTTAGTTCCAAAACGTGGGAAAGTTGTACAAAATTTTGATTATGTACTTCCCTGCTTTGACTCAACTCTGGGTAATTCTTCACTACTCTTGGAATTTATGTAGTTATAAATAAAGTATAGTTGTATTCATTCATCTATTACACAATTTGAGCCCAGTTTACTTATCTATTATATAAAGAGATATCTATATGATATATACACATATTACTTGTATATATAATACATTTGAGGTATAATAACATATGAGATGAAAACTATTTCAAATATATTATAAAATAATAACTGTTAATATATAATATATAATTGCATGAAATTAAGTATTTATTCTACAAATAATCTGTGTTAATCTAGAAATGATAAGATGTTGTGTCTGTGACTAAGACATCCTGCCCTGGGCAATGCCCTGGGGAAGCCAAGCACAGGAAGATCTGCCCATAAGTGCCGTGACTAAGACATCCTGCCCTGGGCAATGCCCTGGGGAAGCCAAGCACAGGAAGATCTGCCCATAAGTGCGCCTGCTGCTGCTCACACTAGTAAGACTCAGCAGGGAACCTGAAAATCCCCAGTGCCAAGATGGTTAGATAGGAAACAGTGTTTTTTATGGCACATGACACACCCAACAAAAGGAATGAACTGGAACCATTGCTCTCAAAACTTAATGTGAAGGGGAAAATGCTGAGCAGTACAGACCTGTTGTGCCCTGTGTGTGACTGAAACATAACAACAGGACCGAACATCCATGTGGACATCTGCTCAGACACAAGCTATGACACTGGGTGCTCCATGGCCCAATTCAGGTGACATGAAACTAGCCATCAGGTCATATAACCTGGTTTGCCTGGGTCTGTCCAGCTTGTCATCCCACGTGAGTATTAGCAGGGTCCCCTGCATTGAGTGCTGAATTGCAGGACAAGCTGAGAGGCCCTCACTGCTGTGCTCAGGACAGATGTCCATCCCGTTGTGGAGACAGCCAGTCCCCATTGTCCACCACAGAGCATGCAACCTGTTCATCCTTCCACAAAGACACATGAGGATGGCACCAAAGGAAGAGCCTGCTCATGTCCCCTTCCCATGGGCTAACGAGCAGGTATTCAAGGTCCCAGGCACAAGTGTCCAACCAGCTCCTAGCATTATCCATGCTTGAAGTGTTGCTGACCTTACAGGGAAGCAGTGAAATGGTTTAATTTGCATTTAATTTGGTTTAATTTGTTTAATTTGCATCTCTGATTACAAATAGATCTAAATACCTCTCTGTTTTGTTATACATTTAGCTTTCTTTTTGTGTGGCTTGCCTGTTTATATCCTTTGCCCATTTTACTCTTGCAACCCTGTCTTTTTTGTTGTTGATTTGCCAGAGCTTCTCCTATATTCTAAACAGTAGCCCCTTGTATATTTTAAACATGGTAAACATCTTCTGATCCACTGATCTGTCTGTCTGCTGGCTTGTTCAAGGTTATCTTTTGTTGAACAGATATCTTTCTTTTTTAAAAAAAAGATTTATTTATGCATACAAGAGCTGGGGTTTAGGTCAGAGGTGCAGGGGGAGGGGATGAGAGGATGCATCAGAAACAGAGTGGGGAAAACAGGTAGATCTACTGAAAAACACTGCAAAGAGGAGAAGCAGTGAGACAGGAGATGTCTGCTGGGCCATGTGGGAAGCTCCCTGGCCTGGGATCCAACTGGTGCTGCAGTGACTGCAGATAGCTTCATAGTGCTGAGACTTAACCCCTTGTGCCACCAGGGAGGCCCAGAACGACTATCTTTCATCGTGATGTAACCACATTGGTCAGTGTTTTTGCCATAAGGTTTATGCTTTTGAGATTTTGTTTAAGAAATCCTTCCCCACTACTGGAAAAGAGTCTCCTTCATGATCTTCTTTGGACATTGTAAGTGTTCCCTTTGATTTAGTTTTATTTCTTCAACTTCAACATGAAAACATGACAAAATATTGGTTATGAGTTATGAGTTTGGGGTAACAGAATCAAGATGCCTATTACTGTATTTCTCACAGTTAACAGTTCTAAACTTTTAAATTTCTAAAAATATTTTCGTTGTGCAAAATGCAAGTAAAGTCAAATAAAAAAAAATTGTGATGCCCCTACTTTGATACAGCCACTAGCAACACTTTCTATGCCTTGTGTGTGAATGCATGCATATGCATGTATGTTACATGTATACCACTGCATGTTCATCTATGTGTACATGTGTGTTTGTATGTGTGCTATGTGTTATGTTAATGTGGATGTCTATGAGTGCTGTGTACCTGTATACACATGGACTCACATTGCACATACATTTTCCAGTTAACAACTTACCATTTCCTGAGTGCAGGTCTCTGTATTGACATGACACAACACTCTAAGGTGCTGGGTTTTTGTTTTTGTCTTTTTTCCAAAGAGAGCTAGTTTTGTTCTGTGGTGTCTCTTCTTCCATAACTTAACTATGAGACATCAAGTTCTGGGTCAACTTCCTTTATTCTGATAGTCTCACACTGATAGCTGTCACCTGAGAATTCTTTTTTTTTTTCCATCTAGAAACCAGAATCCACAAACACTCTGCTTTCTTAAATAGTGCATGAAAGCCTAGTTGTCCTTATGCCTGCCTTGGAGTGGGGGCATTTGTTGCCCCTACACCTGGAATGTTATTTCCTGTGTTATCTGTTGCTCCCTCCCTCAAATATGGACCTCTCTCAAATACAGGCCATGGGGGGCAGGGAGTTTGACTTGCAGAGGTGGACCCCAGGACCTTTAACAGCACCTGGCACACAGCAGGCACCCAGTCAGTCCGTGTAAAATCAATACAATCACAATAAGGAGGGAGGGATTAAGTACCCAAGGAGCTATCCAGGTAAGAGCAGGTGGTCTCTGAAATAAAGGGAGGGGACAGCTGAGTGGGTTAGGTGGGACCTCAGAACAGGAGTGGGCCAGCAGGAGAGGAAGAGGAAAGAGGTAATGGGGGAGGCAGGGGTAGATACGTGGGGAAGGTTCCATTGCTCCGATGGTGACACAATATTTTCTCTCCTAGGAGCTGGACAGGTATTCTCTGGGGTATTTGTCTCTGTACTCACAGTGTACCAATGGCCTCAGGTAGAATTCATTCAAAGCAATTCACTGGTACAAACCAGTTCAAGCCAGTTCAGTCCAGCTAATATCAGTACAAACCAGTTGACCACTGGTGAAGCCAACACAAAACTGACAGAAGCCAGTAAGGGTGGATGTGAGTCTCATGAGGGAACTCCAGGTAGAAGCTGTTCCCTAGCCCAGATGATCACCTGAGTCAGCAGCTGTGGGGACATCTCAGCCTCTTTCCCATCCTTTTACTCCCCCAGGTGGAAGAGACAAATGCCAGGACAGTTTTGGGTTTCTTCTACATCATCAGGGGGTTGGGGTTTGTTGCAGGGGGGGACAGTTTTATCACTGCTCTCAATAGCTTCTTACTCCCTCCCTCCTTCCTTTGACAGAGAGTTCTAAATCTGTTTTGTTGTTTTTGCCTGGGACATTTTCAATCCTCCCACCTGCCTAATGACCAAAATGGTTCTGCAGCTTCTCTAGAATTCCTAGCTAGGGATAGGAGCAGGTGGAGTTGTTGTAAATGGTTTTAAGAGGGATAAACAGTGAGAGGGCTGGTGCTGTTGGATGTGGGCATGGTATTGACCTTGCCTCAGCAACACCACAGTCCCAAGACGCAAAGTTGGGGCTTCTAGTTGCAAAGGCTCTTCATCGCCTTCCCCAATGGGTACTCAACTCAATTGTTCCTCAAAAAACTGGCGGGTGCACTCTGTTCATAAGGACTCTCAGGATTCTGTGCACTCCCTTTTTTTGTCTGGCACCTGGCATGTGGTTTGCACCCTTGTTCTTTGTTGGTGGTGGTAAACTTTGTTTTAATAGTTCTTGGTCATTTAGTAATTATTGAGCGGAGAAGATGAGTTCTGTGATCTGTCTTCGGTGTGGAATCCTTACTCAGAAGTATCCAGTAGCATCTGTACCTCTGTGTGTTAGAAATATGCTAGTCACCTATGAAGTTGTAAATTTTCTAATAGTCACATTAATAAGGCATAAAGAAATAGATGAAATTAATTTGATATTTAAACAATATATCAAAAACGTTATCATTTAACACACAAGCAATATTTAAGACTATTAGTGAGATAGCTTACATTTTACTTTATACTTACTATTTCTAGCACTCAATAGTTAGACATGGCTAATTGTGGTAGGAGGTAGCAGTTACCATAGAGAAGGCACTTTCAGATCAATGGGGACCTTTATCCTTCTCCCTCCTCCTGCCCCACTGAGAAAGATGACAAACCTTTCTCCTCCCTTTCTGTCACTTCTTCTGTATAACACCTATCTCTCTTAGGAAAAAAATTAATAAAATGTACATCAAGGATGAGACTTTCTATAAACTAACAACAAAACAAAAAACAAGCCCACAGCTCTTATTCTTGAGAAGCAAACAGGATAGCTATAAACTCCACAGAGAACTGGCTAAAACTGAGCATGCACATTGCCATTTCTATTAATATATTCTCATTAAAATGGCCGGTGCACTGGATTTTTTTCTTTGTCCTGATGAAGTTTTCTCCCCCAGGAGGCAGTGTGGCAGGCTAGAAGAGCCCTGGATTCGGTTTTAAGAAATGCCTGCCTGGGGAATCTTTTGACTCTATCCTGATCTCATCAGCCCTCTCACGCATGCGAGCCTTGCCTCCTCTTCCTAAAGCTAAGATGCTAACAGCTTCCTTATCTATCTCACAGGATAGCTTCCACGTTCAAGAGAGATAGCAAAGGGCGGGGCTCTACAAGCAAAACCCACACAAGGTGACCTGCTGTTTCTCAGGGACAATCCAGGGAGGTGTGGTCATAATCAGCCGGCACTGGAGCAAGAGAAGGCACACCCAAGCTACAGGGTTATGAGGCAGTGGGGGAAAGGCTGGGAAACTGACCGCAGAAGGATCCTGCAGCCGGGTTCTGCAAGCCCAGGCCTCCAGGGTGCAGCCTGGCTGGACCCTGGCCTGTCCTCACTAAGGGAGAAGTGCCACCAGCAGCCCTGGGCAGGGCCTTATAACTCAGTAATTAGAAAAGGTATTGGGGAGGGGATGAGGGGAAGATTCCCAGAGGAGGAGGGGAGGCAAAGCAGAGCCCGGCCTTAAGTGGAGACTTTTTGAGAACCACGAGGCAATAACCAAGCGACTGAACGTAAGAGGTGGTGTGGCTGGCACTTGCCCGAGGGACGGGACACCACGGAGACTGCCCCGGGATGAAGCGACCCAGGTCGGAAAGGAGCGCAGGGCGGGGGATGACAGGCGCCGAGGGGAGTGGGGTGCTCTGGACGCCCGGGAACCAACCTGACACCGGGGCCCTCTCCAAGATCGGGGACCTTCGGGAGCAGGAGCACTCCCCAAGCAGGGAACCCTCCCTAAGATGAAACCCTCCCAGATATGGGGAGGTAGCTAAAATAGGGGACTCCACGAGATCGGAGGCCCCCTGGAAACTGGGATCTTCCTAGAGTCAGGTCCTCACCCTCCGCGCGGTGGGCCCCGCCTCCACCTAGCAGCTCCTGCCCCTCCCCCATCTGGAGGCGCCGTTTCGTAGACCGCTACTCCCCCCACCCAGCTTGGGTTCTCGGCCTCGGCTCACGATTGGCCAGATTCCCAGGCAGGCTGCTTTCTCATTGGTCAGATAGCTTCAGGCGGTACTCTCCGGATTGGTGAACGTCAGCACCCGACCCCTACCCCGGACGCGGCACGCGATTGGCTGGCGTTGGCACGGTCTTGGGGTGGGCTAGAGCGGCGCGGACGAGGCCTCAGGCGGTGGCGGCGCGCGGCAGGTAAGCTCCGGGCGGGGCTGGGGGCTAGGGGCTGGGGTCCGGGGCCCCGGGTCAGGGTTCTGGGGGGCCAGGGATGGGTTCATAGGGTGTGGCCTGAGTCTGGTGTCCTCACGGAGGCTGGGAGCGCAGACCGTGGGCGGCGGGCTGAGCCCAGCCGCCGGCCCCTCCTGGGCCGCCAACGGTCGCCGCCCCCAGCCCGCGCCCCCTCCTCAGCTCTCGGACTTCCAACCTGGCCCGCGTTCCCACCTTAGCTGCAGGAACCCCACCCCCGACCCGCTCCCCGTCCTAAGCACCAGGACCCTCACCTCAGCCTTTGTGCCCTCCAAAGCACCTGGACCGCTGAACCCGACCGGCTTCTTCTCCATGCCAATTCCCCAACCCCGACCCGCGCCCCCTCCTC
>PVIJ01000708.1:80170-193345 GCA_004024925.1 Scalopus aquaticus | reverse complement strand
GCGGGCGGTAGGGGCGCTGTGGTCGCCCCAGGACAACCCACCGTGGAGCTCAGAGGCCCCAGCAAGGTTCTTGTAGGTGGGGCGAGGGCGGGGCTCGACCTCGCCCGTCAGGTGTGCCCGGACTGTTACATCTGTATAGCATCTGCAAGACACAGCAGGTGTGGCGGCTTGGTGCCACTCCCGTTCTTTGGACACGTTCAGTAGAAGGTTCCAGGTCCTTCTCCCTCCCTCGCGGCTCGTTTTTATGTATCTCCAGGGTGAAACTAGTTCCAACTTTGCAGGTATTGCTCCGGTCGTCTGGGCTTCCTGGGTTGCTGCTGAAATTCGGAATCCTTTTATGGAATCCCTTGTATAGAGTCTTTTTACATTTGTTCGTCAGTGTGCAGAAACAGCATGTGTTTGGGTCTATTTTCATCCATTTCATCGGGTACTTCAGAGTTCCTTGAAGCCTGCAAACTCAGGATTGTTACTTCTGGAGAATTTTCTCAAATTATTTTTCTTTGACAAGTTCCTCCTTTTAACTTTCTCTTATTTTTCTTTCTGTGTTTTGGATTAACTATTATTTGGGCATTGGACCTCTTGGACTGGCTTTCTGCTTTTTAAAAATCTTTCTCTTATTTGTGTTCTACTTTCTAGGAGATTTCCTCAACCTCCCCCAACTGTTTAGCATTTTATTTTGGCCATCATAGTTTAAAATTTCCAAATTTTTAAAATTTTCTCTAAAAGTAGCACAGTCTTAATCCGTAAGTATAGTAATGGCTCTCCTTCAGTGGCCTCCTGTTTTGCTTGCTTTAGTCTGTTTTTCTTGTAATGTGGGATGATCAGTGCTTGAACACATCCACCTAAGAATGGGACACCGCACATTCTTGGGAGTTTTGTGCACCTGCATTTGTCCACTATTAGCTATCATTCCCTATTATCTTCTGCCCCCAGCCCCTGGCTACCAATAATCTGTTTTCTGTCTCCATGAATTTGTCCGTCTTAGATTTTTCATGTAGATGGAATCATGCAATATGTGTCCCTTTGTGTCTGGCTTCTTAAACTTAGACTTAGGCTTTCCAGGTTCATCCCCGTAGCATGTGTCAGTACTTAATTCCTTTTTGTGACTGAATAATATTGCATGAGTATGTCCCAATTGCTTTATCTAGTCATCTGTTAGTAGATATTTGAGTTGTTTGCGCTTATGCCTTTAATGAATAATGCTGCTGTGAACATTTGTGTACAGGTTTTTGTTTGAGCCCCTCTTTTCAGTGTTTTGGGTAGATACCTAGGACTGGAATTGCTGGGTCATATGTTGTTACATTCTTACAGCAGAACCACCAAACTTTTTCACAGTGACTGTACCATTTTACATTCCCAGCAGCACTGCATGAGACTTCCAGTTTCTCTCCATCCTCTCCAACACTTGTAATTTTCTTTTTTTTCCTCCAGTGGCCATCCTAGTGTGGTGAAGTAGTTATCACGTTTTGATATGCATTTCCCTAATGATTAATGATGTTTTAGCATCTTTTCGTGTGCCTCATGTGTTTATCTTCTATGGAGAAATGTCCATGCAGGTCCTTTTCCCATTTTAAAATTGGGTTGTTTTTCTGTTAAGGTACATGCACTTTTTTCTGTTCTTTGTATTCTTTCTCCTGTCTTGATAATGTCTTTTGGACGTAAGTTTTAATTTTGATGAAGTCTAGTTTTATTTTTTCTTTTGTTCATGTGTTTGGTGTCATATTTAAGGAACCATTGCCAAATCCAAAGTGATGAAGATTTACCCCTATGTGTTTAATCTAAGAATGGTTTTAGCTGTCACCTTTAGGTCTTCAATCCATTTTGACTTAATTTTTGTGTATATGTGAGGAAGGTCCAGTTTCCTTCTCTAGCATGTGACTATCCAGTTTTCCCAGCATCGTTGTTGAAGGGACTTTTCTTTCCTTATTGAATGATATTGGCACCTGTGTGAACAGTAAATTGACCTTAAATGTTTGGGTTTATTTCTGGATTCTTAGTTCTTGTTAGTCTTTGTCCTTATTCCCATAGTACACTGTTTAGTTAGTAGTGAATTGAAATTGGCTGTTTGGGATCCACTGCATCCATGTGAATTAAAGTATTGGCTTTACCATATCTGCACACACACAAAAAGGCCATTGGGATTTTGATAGAGATTGCAGTGAATCTATAGATAATTTAGGAGAGTATTGCAATATTAACAGTATTAAGTTAGTCTACGAATAAGAGATGTCTTTCCATTTATTTATGTCATCTTTAATTTCAGCAATGCTTTGTCGTTTTCAGCATGCCAATCTTGTACTTTCGTGGTTAAAATTACCCTAAGTTTGTTATTCTTTTTGATACTATTGTAAGGGGATTGTAAGGGGAGGTTTTTTTTTTTTATTTCACTTTCAGATTGTTAGTGTGTAGAAATATGATTGTTTTTTGTATGTTAAATCTTCCAACTTTGCTCAACTTGTTAACTCTAATCTTTTTTGGTGAGTTCTTTAGGATCTTCTATATGTGAGATCATCTTATCTTTGAATAGAGGTAGTTTAACTTCTTCTGTCCTACCTGGATGCTTACCTGGATGCCCCACTAGAGCTTCCAATACAATCTTAAATAGCAGTAGTGAAACCAGGCATCATTATCTTGTTCTTAAGTTTAGTAAAAGCTAGTCTTTTACCATTGGATGCTTACTGTGGGTTTTAGTAAATGCCCTTTATTAGGTTGAGGAAGTTCCCCTTTACTCCTAGTTTTTGATTTTTGATCATGAAAGAGAGTTTTGACAAGTGCTTTTTTGTACCAATTTAGATAATCACGTGGTTTTTGCCTAACTACTTCTTAAACAAACTTTCCATCATTTAGTTACTCCTACATTTTGGTTCCCGCCTATACCCTTATTTCCATATGTACACAGGTATCACTGATTCTTAAGGCTTTGGGGGTTCCATGATGAAAATGGATTTGTTGGTGTTCCCATGGTGAACTTTTTCTGACCTAAGTCAGTTTTCATTCACCTGTTTGCTTTCTGACTTCCAAGGTTTTTTCTGTTGTCTTTTCTCCCCTTCTTTTTGTTCTTTTGGATAGATGCCTTTGGGGAAAAAACTTTTTTAAAGAGAGCAGAAGCTCACATCTGTGCTCAGTGTACCATTTTTAACTGGAAATTCTTGGGTTACCTTTTTTCAGAGAACACTGTTATTTGCTGGAGTATCTACTCATAACCTCTGTTTCCTGTTCCTGAATTTATGGTGATTAAATGATTTCTGGTTTCTTAAAATAAAGCCAAACTTGAATTTGCTTGCAACAAATAAATGTTACCAAGCAACTTTTTTGGTAGGGGAGGTAGGTGGTGACATAGGATCTGGTTGGATGCAACCACCCTTCAGTGTTCAGCTCTTCTTGCCTTTACCTATATATTTCTGTGGAACTGAGGTGCATTTGTAGATCCACGGTAAGTAGTCCTGTGCACATCACAAAAGGGAGTACCCCATCTTGGTTCACAAGACAGATGGGAATAATACATTGATGCTGGCCAAGCACCAGTGTTACCAGATTTCAACTTGCTGCTGTGAATTGTTGAGGGGTGGCTGTGCTCATTGCTGCCTGCAGGAGAGTTGGAGTACTGCTTAGTTGATTGAAAAACACTAATTTTCTTCTTTCACTTGATTCCTAAACTTGAAACTCATTACTGTTTTGGACTGCTTACCCCACTTGATTTTCTGAGAGAGGTAACTACCTCCACTGGGTTAAAGTAAACTAGGATTGACAGATGAAAGACATCGAACATACTACTATTACTGCTTTTTATTATAACTACACTATAATTGACTACTTCATTAAGTAACTTGTTTATTTTATTAGTTGATTTTGCAGTTTGAATTATGTCTGTAATTAAGCATGCTTGTTAGTTGGGTGTTTTAGTTTTCATTTAAGTCACACAGGGCCACACAGTGAGTTGTTACTGGTTATTGATTATTGTGATTTTTGATTATTATGGTTATTGTGGTTTTTAGTTTAAAAGATAAGATCTGTGTGATGGATGCCTTTTGACATTTTTGTAGAATAAAACTGCAGATCCCAATCTTGAGTGCTGGTGAAAGTGATCCAGTGTACTTCAGAAGCCCAGTGGGGAATCCAGTCTAGATCAGAGAGCCCAGCGGGGAGTGAGAGGGCCCTCCCTGGGGCACCTACAGCTTGAAAACAAAGCAGTTCTTTGACTGGCTGCTTTGTTCTTAGTCATTCTATTTACTTTATTTGGTCTTTAGCTAAATATTAGTTGAAGATGTGAGCTATATCTAGAATGTGAAAAGCAGGTCAATTTAATGACTTTTTGCTGTTTGTGTTACAAATTTCAGTACTGGAAAGTACTCACTTTAATCGGGCTCTTCACACTTGGGAAGACAGAAAATTAAAAGGGTGATTGAGAAATGGTGGTGTGGAGTAACTGTTGTCAGTACAACTAAAAAAAATCCTGTAATTGCTGTTCCTAACTATCATTCTCAGTTAAAGTTGGACATGAAACTGAACTGATGCACTGTACTATGATGAGTGCTTTGAATCCATTAGGAGAAAGAATGAGGGGCCCAGTATGCATGGTCCTTACTGCTCTCAATGAATTTGCATAGCACTTGGGGCGTGATTTCTCCAGGGCAGTCAGACTAGGCCCAGAGAGTGTTGAGGAGAACTCAAACACATTTTTACTTAAAACAAGCAACATATGTAACAATTTTTCCCTCCTTTTGTAGGTACCTACAAAGTGTTTGCTTGTTCTGTAAGTGAGGTTTAGTTTCTCCTCTTAAGAGTTGGGAGTCTAGTTGGAGACCAGGAAGCTTGTTACCATTCTTGTTAAGTCATAAATGTACTAAAATTGACACTGAGATTGGAGATGGAGTTGGGGTGGCGATCCGGGAGAGCTCAATGTGGTATCTCAACTAAATATTAAGGTTGAGAAGTTAACCAGGACTTTTGGGTGGAATGAGACCAAAGGAAGGGGAATCAGGAGGACATCCCAGCCAGACAGGAAAGAGTGCAGAAACTGCATGTAATGGGGTGAGTGGAGAGGGTTACTTGCCCCACATTCCCAGTGAAACTTAGGTGTGGAGCTGAAGGAGGTGAGAGATGGTCATATTTCTTTGTAGATTGACCATTCTGGAAGTTACCTGTCTTGAAGGGGCAAGGCTGGACAGAGGGAAACTGGTCAAGGACACTTGCAGGAATCCAGCAAGAGATTGTACTGTAGGGGAGCAGGAGTGAAGATGTGGGACCCACTGGAAGGAAGGTTCTGCTCACTCCAGGGGTGGAGCTCCTGGGAGGGGTAATTTGGGCATGTTCAATTCAGTTATTGTGGATGATCCAGGTGGAAATGATCAGAAAGTAAAATCAGAGGTTTACTTCACTGTATACAAAGGAATTACAAATGATTAGATAAACTAAATATGACAAATTTAAAAGTCAAATCAGTAAAAGTGCTAGAATCTGTAACAGCTGTTCATGTGTTTGTGGACTAGGAAGACAGGACATGGGAGTCAGGAAGAGACTGACAGTGCAGCCCAACTTCTGTATAAATTAATGATAATTGCTTCCTCACTTTATGCCATTTCAACTTAAAAGTTTCATAGAAATGGTCTACTTTTGGATAATGGGGAACCACCTGTATGATGGAGGGCCGTCTTAACTGCACTAGTTGTAAGGAAATTCAGCATACTCTGGATTTGAAGGAAATACCATGGAACAGTGTAGCTGTTGTTTTCTATATTCTAAGAAGAAAGATCCTTTACAGTAATGTGCAAAATTAATAATTTGACCTTGGGCTTTTGTTGAAATACTGTGATAAATTACACTGTGAGAAGAAATGAGGCTTATATTAAGAAGATCTAGATCTCTTAATCGGTAGATGTAATCATCTGATAATATGTCTTCACATAGATTGTCTCTAACACTCAGAGCTCTTTTTTCATGTAAACACATCCATCTAGTTATACCTTTTTGTTTTTGCATCATTTCCAAAAAAAGTAAGAGAACATCACATCTTGGCTAGATACTGCTTTTCAATGCAGAGTCGCTGCTACTGATAATTACTTTTTTTTTTAAAGATTTATTTTATTTATGCGTACAAGCTGGGATGTAGGCAAGAGGTGTTGAGGGGGGTGAGAGGATTCACCAGAGACAGAGTGGGGAGCAGAACAGGCAGATCAACTGAGATACACTGTTGAGGGGAGCAGAGAGCGAGGCAGGAGAGGTCTGCTGTGCCATGTGGGGAAGCTCTGGCCGGGTATTGAGCTCGTGCTGCACTCGCTCTAGATAGTGTCATAGTACTGCAACTTAACCTGTTGCGCCACTGGGGAGGCCTGATAATTACTTTTATTGAGTGTTTTCATCTTGTGTCAGGGAGTACTGAGCAGGTGAGGTATGTCAACTAATCGAATTCTCTGGCAACACTCTAAATGTCGAGTACTATTTATATTCCCAGGGTTAGTAAGTACCACAGGCCTAGGTGCTTCTCTGCTCCTGAGTCTCATGGCTAAGGGGAAGAGGCTGAATTGAATCCTGGGTCTGGCTGCTCCACACCTCTTCACAAATGAAGACCTTTTTATTTTTTTCCTTTTTGAACATATTTATTAGAATATAATATTTATTGGATTGTTTCAATTATAAAACCAGTATCTACTCCTAAAAATGTTGAAACTGTTCAGAAGGGAGTAAGTGAAAAGTAAAAGTTCTCTTTAGAAGTTCCATTGTATTTAGCAATGCAATATTTTTCTAGAGGTTTTGAAAACATACAAGGGTGTGTGTGTATGTGTGTGTGTGTGTGTGTGTGTGTGTGTATAACATGTACCATTTTTTAAAGTCCTTTTAATTATTTTTGGGTGGTAGTCATTTGTTTCTGATTTGCTGTTTTAAATAATAAGTTCATTTTATAAGACTTTTCAGCCATTTAGTATGAATCATTTTTTCATAAACATTGTCTTTCTTCCTTAAAATGAAAGTAGAGATGCTCTACTAATTCCTGTGTATTATGTTATAGAAGTAATTATATTGAATATAATCTTTGGAAAACAATTTTTTTAAAGATTTATTTATTTATTTATTTATGCATACAAGGTGGGGTACAGGCCAGAGGTGTGGGCCGGTGAGAGGGTTCACCAGAGATGAGTGGGGAGCAGAACAGGCAGATCGACGGAAATACACTGCTGAGGGGAGCAGTGGGTGAGGCAGGAGAGGTCTGCCGCGCGCCATGTGGGAATCTCTCCCTGGCTGGCCAGAGGACGAGCTTGCATCGCCGCTGCTGACAGCTTCACAGCGCAGCGCTTAACCACTGCGCCACCAGGGAGGCCCCTGGAAAACAATTTCTAACCCATTTTATACTTTAATCTATAGGCAAAAACAACTGATATTTTCATTAATTTCTATATTTTTAACAAGTTTAAGATATGAGCAGAGTAGTTGTGTTAAGATTTACTATTAATTTTTAAGGTAGCACCTCAGATTTTTAATTTTAGAAGGAATGATTCTCTTATGCAGGGACAGGAGGTGTTCCCATGCTGTGGAGCTCTTGTCCCCTGTGCTCTAACCTGCTGGGTTGACCAGCTTTGGGGTATTGGCCTGGAGTGTGGGCCTGATGTGAGCCCAGCTCCTTCGTTACCGTCTAGTATGCAGTTTGGTACACTCAGACTTTCCTACAGTCCAGAGTACTCCCCAGGAACTGGCCTATGACTGTATTTTACCAGTCATGACACAGGGTATTTAAGAAAGATGAGGACAGTGACATGTGGACAGGCTCACCGTTTGTTATACATCTGTTTACAAGATACTCACTTTTGTGATGCCACTGCACAACATTTTTTCACTCACTATTTCATTTTTCACTTACTATTTCAAAACCTAACAGATTATGAGTACAACTCAGATCTCCCTTGAGCCTCAGTTTGAGGCAGGGCGACCTTCAGGCAGGATAGCAATTCCAAGGTTTTACTCTCATAGGGTGTTCTTAAATAGCAGTCATGAAAAGGGTGTGTAGCAATAGCATTTTGAAAATGCTGAGTCCTATGGTTAGTTATCAGTAGTAGAGTATGGCTCTTGCATTTTTTGCTGATCCAGGTATAGAGAGAAGTAAAATAAATTCCAGTAACATCCACAGCCACATCCCGTATCAGTGCTGCAGTAAACCTAGAAGCACACTGATCACCTCTTCTTCCTTTGAAATTCTGAGTGGAGCTTGTTATGGCCTCTGATTCTATCTTTTCATTAAGTGCTGCTTCACACACGTTTGGTCCTCTGCCGTTCTCTGGGGAGATGCCGCTTTGGGGGCTGTGGAGCAATGGCCAGAATGGCTCTGTAGGCCAGGGTTCTGAAGAAGTTAGGATCAGACACTGCATGTGCTTTTATACTTAGATACATTCCCCTGGAGAACATAAACGTAGAATTCATGTGATTATAGGAGTGAGACTGGAATGAATAGGGAAAATCTGGATGTGCAGTGGCACACCCTTCCTCTGTAGTAGCTGTAGCCCTGTGACTCAGTCTTCCATCTCCACTGTCATCCTCTTTTCTCTACTCCTGACCTTACTGCCTTCTTCCTAGTCTAGTATACATCTACTTTTGATGTTCTCTCAATGATGTTGTTTTTGGGTATTTTATTGTATTTGTAGCACCTCTTATTAAACATCTTACCAAAAAGCTACCACTGTGTCAGCTTGTATCTCTCTGTGTTGTTACCTTTAGGTTTCTTCACCCAGTCACTGGTAGTTCTGTCATGCCAGTGATAGAAAAGTACACTAATGGGGCCTTCCTGGTGGTGCAAAGGGTTAAGCGCAGCACTTTGAAGCTCTCCAGAGCCACTGCAGCACAAGTTCTATGCCTGACTGGGGAGATTCCCACATGGCGCAGCAGACCTCTCCTGCCTCGCGCGCCTGCCTCTCCTGCCTCAGTTGATCTGCCTGTTCTACTTCCTACTCTGTCTCTGGTGAATCCTCTAACCACCCCACACCTCTGGCCTACACCAGCTTGTATGCATAAATAAATCTTAAAAAAAAAAAGAAAAGAAAGTACACTAATGGCCAATGTCTACCCCAGGTTCTTTAATAGAATTTTAATTTGGAGAGAAGTTTCTTCTTAAATTGTTATAATGCCTATCTTAAACCTTGTTAGAGGTGGTTTGTCTCATTGATTGGAAGAACCGGGTTGAAAATGTGTTCAAAACCTGCACCTCTGATAACTTTTAAATTAAAACACTGTTATGCAATAGAAATGAACCACTATCTTTCTTATAGGTGGATAAAAATTTGAGACCATATTAATGTGACTTCTTAAAATAAAAGGCTGTAAGTGTGCGTTCTTGCATAAGTTCTCTGGAATCTGGAATTGCTGTTGTGTGCTGAGTCATGGGCCGCAAGCTTAATCCTGTTGCCGGCCTGTCAGGTAGTGCCACCACAGCCTTCACTGTATGTGCTTCGTAGACAGAGCTCCCTCCTGCATTGGGCTCTGCCTCCGGGCAGTGAGGTGGTGGGGTGGAACTGGAATTTGAGCCCAAAGCTATAGGCCTCTGTTCCTCACTGGATGCTCTGGAGTTTCCTTGTCATGGTCAAGTGCTTGGCCTCAGGGCATCTACCATTCATAGCACAAATTTCTATTTGTTATTTCTACAAACTTCAAGGATGAGTAAACTAATGAAAGAAGTATACAGTTGTGGAAAAGTGGGCAGAACTTAGTAGTGACTGTAACAATATTAACCTGGGGTTTAAGCATAGTCAGTAATGCAGGTGCTGAATAACAAAATATTAACATGGAAGATCACTTTGGGAATGAGGTTAAGAAGTTTGGGTTTTATCAGTCAATCATTATCTATTATCTGTCATTATCTATGAAGGAATAAAAAGCCTTAGTTATCCACTCTAAAGAATGAGAACAGTGATAGAGTATTAATATAGCCGAAATCGTCTCGAGTTGCTGGTTCGCCCGTGCGAAAAAGGCCTCGAGTGCAAAGGGTTAATATTGTTACTCAGCCCAGCATTTATGGTTGCCTAGTAAGTTATTACAAAACAACTGTGTGGTCAGAACCATTATTACACTGCTGCTGGGGTGTGGCTCTAGTTCCACAGTTCTGGTGTGAGGGAGGCTGTACCTCTGATGGGGTGGAAGCACTCTGACAGAGAACTGTGTGTCTGTGGTCAGAAAACGGGGCGGCTGAATCTTCTGCCTTTGAATTTCGGCGCTCCACCCCTGTGTGGCTAAACCTGGATTTAAGTATTGGTTAGAGTAGACAAAAGGGAGATTGAGGTAATTAAAAAGGTATTTTAGACAAATATATGGATTAAAATAGTCAAAATTAACTTTGCAAAAAGATTTAAGTGTGTGTTAATAGGATGTCAAATAGGAAAGAATTGTGCTTGTTGAATGTGTTTTTGTGTCAGTGGGCTCTATCCTTCAGAAGAACTGAGGAATATTGAAATGTTTTTTTAAAGTGCAGGAGTTTTATTTTAAATATTACTTAGACTATTTCAAAAAAGATGATGTGAATTGATTCATAGGAATCAAGTCATTTATAAGTAAACCTGTTTTGTCCAGGATGGTCTTTATTTTCCTTAGGTTTTAAAAATAACACATTATGTTTCACATTACTACTATGTGTTGGTTTGTTCCTTGGCTTTTTTGTTTGGTTCGGTTTTTTCTTTATTGGTAGTGTTTTTGGAGTGTGAGTATGTGTGTGTTTAAACAAGGAAAGATTGCGTAATTCCAAAGAAATCTAGATGAGAGTCTGAAAAACAGTATGCTTACACTTTTTAATTTAAAGGTAGCCTGTGTATTCTTTTGGGGAAAAACAAAAGTATAAACAATGCTTAAGCTTACTTATTATTCACACTGCAGTGTTCTGATTCTGAGATACTTGTGAAGATGTGAACTCTCTGGGAGAGTCTGAGTGTTCTTGGATGTTTTGTTTAGTTAATAACAGTGAAAACTTATTTCAGAAGAATGAGAGCATTTTAACAACTTTAGGAATTTAAAAATACGTTTTAGAAGTCAGGGTTCTGGGTTACTTTCTTTTGAAAGTGCTCCAATTTTCATAATTATAAGTTCATTTATCCAGGATTTCTGCTTGTTACTTTCATGGGCATATTATTTAGGGAACTAAATACAGCAGTATTCCTTGATTTGTAACTGTAAGAAAATTTGTCTCCCTCTTTTAAAAAATAAAAACAAAGGACTTATACTGGTTTTGTTTTATTAAAGTAGTGACTCCTTCAGGTTGTGTGTGTAACATAGGCTGACCACAACAGACAGGACTTCTCTGTGTTTTCAATCCTTTAACACCCTGCATTGCTTTCTCCCCACTTTCTACAGTATGATTTGAGATCGCGAACATGGACTTTTCTCGGCTCCATATGTATACTCCTCCTCAGTGTGTGCCTGAGAACACTGGCTACACATATGCACTCAGGTGAGCATGTGTGCGTGTGTTGTCCTCATGGTGCCCTTTAACTTCTTGAGTGCCATTGACTTAATGGGAGTTTCTGGTTCTTGCAACTAAATGTTGTATTTTCAAAGTGAAAATATCTGTAAACTTTATATTATACTATGGCTTTATGAACTACTAGCCTGAAATGCATTTTCAGAGAGATTGTTTTGAAAACTACTTTTCTGATGACTCAGTGATTAACCATTGCAAATGAATTGCTGTTTAAGACTCCACCCAAATAGCTGTGGTCTTAAGACTGAATCTTTGTGGTTACACCTAGCTAGTGTTTTGTGATTTGTATTGAAGATTGGGTATTTTAAAGTTCACAGAAATAGCCTGGAAAATGATTTGCCTTTGAGAGGTGGCATCATAAACAGAGTTTTGATGAAGCCTGAGATTGCAAGAAGATAACTTTTGTCAGATGCTAAGTTTTCTGTTTTATTCATATTTTGATAAGATAATAAACCTTGATTTTTGAGCCTTAAAAGTTGCTGGCTTGCCCTTTGCATTTCTAGTTTACCAAATAGAATATTAAAATGAAACTTAAGTATTATAAAATTGGGTTATTAGTAAGTGTAATAAGTCATATCTCACATTTAATAAGGTTTTTTTTTACAGTTCTCGATCAGATAAGACATTCTTTTTCTAGTAACACAGTTTCTGTTAGAGTCCTGTAGTATTTTAGAAGAAAGTGAACCAATTCAAGTAAAACTATTCCATATTATGTATTGTCGAGCATGCAAATAATTATTATTGCCAGTTTACTTTCAACTTTTATAATCTATTTTAAGTATAGTTTTTTTTAAGATTCATTTATTTATTTATGCATACAAGAGCTGCGGTGTAGGCCAAAAGTGGGGGGAGTGGGGGGTGAGAGGGTTTACCAGAGACAGAGTGGGGAGCAAAACAGGCAGAGTGACTGAAATATACTGCTGAGGGGAGCACTGGGCGAGACAGGGAGAGGTCTGCTGTGCCATGTGGGTTAGCTCCCTGGCCAGGGATCAAACTTATGCTTCAGTGGCTGCTGATTGCTTCACAGTGCTGAGATTTAACCACTTGCACCACTAGGGAGGCCCTTGTTTTGTTAAGTATAGTTTTTAAAGAATGCGTATGTCTGCTTTCTACCTTGTTAATGTCATGAAGTCCCAAACCCTTCAGTTAGATCTGGAAGTAGAGACCTGACTGGTGGAGCAAGAATTAAGCAGAAAGTACAGGGTCATAGAACTAGGTTTGTGCTCAGAGGATGCTGTGGGCTAGAGAAAGGAGGTGAGACACACCTAGATCTGAATTGGACCAGGGCAGGACTGGGCAGAGCTGGGGAGGGATTTAGCAGGGAAAATTGCATGGCCTTGCCTAATGGATTAGAGGCAGAATGGAAGAGGCATTTGGATTTGGACAGCTGGGATAGCACAAAAGGCAGAGAGTTGGGAGGGTATGTGAGACTTCATGTTTCAGGAGAGAGACCTGGCATGGCATGATGGAAGCCTGGAGACTGCCATGGGAGCAGAAGAGCCAACACCTGGTACTAGATGCTAATAGAAAGAAAAGAGACCATCGCATGCAAGGTGCCATCAGTGCCAGCCTGTCACTGAGGAGAGTGCACAGCAGAGTCTCAAAGCAAGTGTCCCTGGCTGTAGACCAGCTTCCATGCCTCTTTCATATGTCAATAACCCACTTCTCTGAAACCTCTCTCCTATTGGCACTGGTTGTCTGTGTAGTCTTGGCTCCCCCACAGCCTTTGGCCCTGAGCTGGGGTGGAGAAGTGGTCCTCCTTGTTTCATTGTCATTCCAGACTTCCTCCTCTTCCTGTAAACTTCCATTTGCTCTCATTCATCTAATTACCTGGGTGGTCCTTCCCTAATCTCTGATGATGTGCTCCTGGCTCACTGCTCAGTCCTATCTGGCCTCTGTTCTTAGCAACTTTTCAGTAAACACATGAAGGATATTCTAAATGGTCATTCCAATTTTTTTAATTAAAATGTTTTTCTACTATGGAAAATGTTGAACAGTGGGAAAGTTTGGAGAATAGTAATAAGCCCCTTTGCATGGCACCCAGCCTCAACAGTTATTCACTCTTGATTTTCTTCTTCCCTTCCTCCTCAGTACCTTACTGTGAAGCAAATCTTGAAAACATAGTGATATCTTTAAAATACCTACCCACGATACCAGTGTCACACCAAAGGCTGTTCAGTAATCTAAGCTCTATGTCAGGTATTTGGTCAATGCTCCAATTTCCCAGATTCTCATTTGTTTTTCACCATTAAAAAAAAATTTAAACAATATTTCTTACATTTTATTTGGGTGATTTGTCTGTTAGATTTTCACTTGTATTTCCTGCAAACTGAAATGATGGGTAGTTAGATCTAGAGGTTTCATCAGTTACAGGTTTCATATTTATTGGCATTACACACAATAGATAGTACTTCCTGTTAAATCTTTTAGGCTCACTATATCTGTTTGTTGAGGTTGATCTGTGTGGTTGGCTCAATCCTCTCATCATAAAGTTCCATGCACTCTCACATATGATACGGCAGCCTATGTTGAGTATGGCTTGATTATGGAGGAGGAGTTTCCCCAGCTTTTCAGAGACTTCCTGTAGACCCATTAGACTGTAGGTCATGTTTGTACACTTGTGTTCTAGTAGAAAGGGAGACTGGAAAAGTAGGTTTCAGACTTTTTCTGCTTCTTGTGAAAGGTTGCTTTTGCCAACAGGACAGAAAGGGTTGGAGACTTGACTGTGGGTCAGTACGTATTTGTATCTGAAATGGAAGCCAAGGGAAGAGTGTTTTAAGGAGGGAGTAAGCAGTTGGGTTAAATGCTGTTGGAAGACCAAGCAAAATTAGGATCAGATCTCACCAGTGAATTCAACTTCACAAAGCCAAAAAAGTCTTGACCCTTGACCAAAGCAGACCAAATACAGTAATTGGATCAAAAGTCAGAAGGAAGTGGGTTGCAGAGTGAGTGTATACAACTTTTTGACAAGTTTGGGTGATAAGGCAGGAGAAAGGTTTGTTTTATTTTTAATTTTTAATTTTTTAATCATAGGGGCGATAAAAATAGCTCTGTGTGTTCTATCAGGTAGGGTATCAGTAGGAGAGAGGAGCACTAACAGAGAGGAATGTCTTCTAGAAATTGGGGGGACTTGAGAGCATATAGATAGGATGCTCCCCACCACAGCAGGAAGGGGAAGGAGGTGGTGATAGGCCATTTTGTGTATTCTGCGTGAGAAGTCTAGGCAGCTCTCTGTCTATTTTCTGGGAAGAAAGCCCTAGTAGCCCTAGTACCTTTTAGACTAGAGGGCCAGAGGTGGAGGGAGTGGTGAAGAGGAAGTGAGGAAAAGAGATAGCGTGAAGGTCTGTTGAGGACTGTGGGAGGAGGGCAGATGATCACCCCACAGAATACATACACTATATATAGAGAGGGCCTATGGGCTTGGGGCTAGAGAATGCATAGACTTTACTGGTATGAACTCCAGGAGCTGGCACATTCTAGAAGTAAAGGTACTGGCCACTGGGACAGGAAGGCCAGGAGGTTGGGGAGATAGCTGGGAGATGTGGTGCCAATCAACAGGACTGGAATCTTGTGAAGTCAAAGAAGCATGTGGTGAAAGATCTGAAATGATGGGTGTCAAGGTTTGAGTTCAGGGATGCAGTGGTGCAGCTCTCGGGCATTTGTGTGCAAATGAGCTATTAGTAGCATCAGCATGACTGGCTCTGCCATAGACCCCTCCCACTGCTAGGACTATTCTGTGGGATGACATAGTAGAGTTAGACATTGGTAGGAGTTCGTGTGTGCGCTACTCCCTGAAGCTTATTGCTCTCCAATAATATTTATTTCCATTTTTCAATTGTGGTAGACTTTTTTCGATAAAAAGTACCTTTAAGTAATAGAAGTTTTAAAAAAGTGAAATGCATAACAATAACACTACATAATTGCTGAGAGAATTAGACTAAAATCTCATACTCTTAGGAATCAGATCTGTAATTTATCTTTTGGGTCTCAGTCATCTTTCTTTATTGCATAGGTATGTCATTTTATTCTCTCTAATCCTAGATTGTCACTTCAGTTTCAAATTTGTATCCACCCTCCAGCTTTGTAGAAGTATTGTAGAAGTAATTAAAGAAGTATTTTAATACCCCATACCTGATGAAGTCATGCTGCCTGGGGTAGGTGCTTGGCATCTCTCTTTGCCTGAGGACATTCAACTCTTTCTCTTAATAATGATGTCCGAGTTTCCAGTCTCGCAGCTGAGAACATGGATGGATCTCAGCCCTGATGCAATCATGGGATGGGGGTCGATGAGACCTCTGAGGTCATCTGTTGGATCAGAGGAGCTACTGACAGCAGTTTGTCCAAGTCAGTCAGTGGTGGTGAAAGTAGGACCTAAACATTTGGGGGTCGCTGAAGTCAGAACCTGGTAATACTGGCCCTTCCCTCCTGCCTTTCATCCTTTCCTGTTCTAAATGTGACTGCATTGCTATGATTTAAAGTTCACCACTGACTCCACCTTCTTTCACTTCCGGATGTAATACTTGTTACCAGTTTAAAGAGAACCTCCAGATTTTTTTTTATGCTTTCACATGTCTATGTGTTGTAAGAGTATGTGTTTTTATTTTATAGTTTGTTTTAGCATGGTGTGATAGAATATTTTCTTTTTTCAGTAACTGTGTGTCTCAGAGGGCTTTCTGTAACAGTATTCTAGATCCATGTTTTTAGCAGCCTTAAGCATGATAGAGTAAGGATGTAGCCTAGGTTCTTTACCTGTTCCCCTGTTGATGGACACATCCCATCAATTTTTGTTATAAAGTGTTGCAGCAAATATTCTTGTATCAGCTCTCTTCCAAGTGCTCTTTCTAACCAAACTAACAGGCATTTGGAACACGCCTCTGATGGGGAAGGCATTCCAGGTTCCGTGGACCCTGTCTAGAGTGTGGTGATATTGTGGTGTCCCCTGAGTTGTAGCCTCCAGGGCATGTTGGAGGAGGGAGAGAGGGTTGGTTCTGTGAACACTGTCAGCTGGCTAGCTTTCTACGTTTGTGTATTATATCTATATCGGCTGCTCAAGAGTTGCACGTGGTTTGGGATTTGAACAAAGGTGGATAGACTTTCTCTTCACTGTTCTCTTTGCTCAGACTGTTCACGAATGACTGTCTTTTAAGCTCAGTTCTCAGATTAAGAGGAACAATGAGGGCCTCCCTGGTGGTGCAACGGGTTAAGTGCAGCTCTGTGAAGCTATCCAGAGCCACGCCAACACAAGTTTGATACCCGGCCAGGGAGATTCCCACATGGCGCGGCAGACCTCGTCTGCCTAGCCCTGCTGCTCCCCTCAGCAGTGTACTTCAGTCGGTCTGCCTGTTCTGCTCCCCAATCTGTCTCTGGTGAATCCTTTCACCGCCCCACACCTCTGGCCTGTACCCCAGCTTGTATGCATAAATTACATAAATCTTAAAAAAAAAAATAAATAAAGTAATGAAAATAATGCTTTTTTAAAAAAAGGAATAATGAGATGGAGAGATACTGATCCATACTTGAATGATTAGTTCTGATTTGAAATAGCAATTTTATTAAATGAAAATTATAATTGCACAAGATGTTCTTAAGAAAATTAACTATATTTTAATTATACTAAAACTATATTTAGCTTTCTGTCCTTACATGTATTCAGCATGGGTTTGTACAATATTTCTTTTGTTCCCTCCCACCCCTGCCTCTAAGTTAAAGTTTAGAAACCTTTTAAGTTATATGTGACATACAAATTCACCCATCTTGAATTTTGTATTAATTTGTATTAGCTTGCTGCTACTCTTATTGAATATTTTAAAAGATGAAGTACCATTGGTTTACATTCTTGTTAGTATTTTGGAACTATAGGATTTCACCCCTCAGGTGTAGTCACTGCAGTGTACTTACCACCCAAGCACCCATTGTCCTTCATCCACCATGGTCCGTTGTGCTCTCTCCCCATCCTGTTCTCACCCCTCCAACCACCCTCCTCTGGATGTCTCATTTCTATGGTCAGCTTTTAAGGTTTGGTTTTAAAGTTTGTCTTTGCCTGACCCTTTGTTCGGTTTCTTCATATTCCACATATTAAGTTGACACCATCCGGTATTTATCTTTCTCCTGTTTATTTCACTGAGCATAATCCCTTCCAGCTCCATCCATGTTGCTGCAAATGGCATGAATATCTTTTTTGATCACTGAGTAGTATCAATTGTGTATGTATACCGCATCTTGATCTACTCATGCTTAGGTTGTTTCCATATCTTGGCCATTGTAAATAGTGCTGCAGTAACATGGGAGTGTAAGTTTCCTTTCAAATTAGTGTTTCTGTATATTTTAGATAGATACCTAGAAGTGGAATTGCTGGGCAGTATGGCAGATACATTTCCATACTGCTTTCTCTAGGAGCTGGACCGTTATATAGTCCCATCACTGATGTAAGGGAGTTCCTTTTCCTCTACACCCTTGGCAGTACTTGTTGTTTCTGTCTTTTTGATATGGGCCATTCTCATTCACGTGTGAATATTTTTTAGTGTCATCTAATAATTTTATGATGAATTTTATTCTGAAAGTATTTTTACCAACCTGCTTCTGCTCTGCTTCCTCACACAGTAATGGCTATTTTTTAAAACAGGATGATAGATTATATGTTCTGTTCATTATTCTATTTGTTTTAGAAGTACTGCTATAAGCATTATTTCTCTGATGTTTTTTCCCCTTCTAGTTCTAGTTACTCTTCTGATGCTCTGGACTTTGAGACTGAGCATAAATTGGACCCCGTATTTGATTCTCCAAGAATGTCTCGTCGTAGTCTGCGCCTGGTCACCACAGCATATTCCACTGAGGATGGCCAGGCTGGGGATGCGCATACCCATGCCAGCAGCTCTGCCTCCCTCAAGGACAGAGTGACCAGGTGAGTGCTGCTTCCTTTTTATTATCCCATTCTAGTGCCAGTTAAAACCAAACAGATGAGCTCTTTCATTTGTAAAGCCACACTATCTTGAACCTTAAGGATATGGTATATACACACATAGATGTACATAAAAAAATCATAGTTTTACCATAAATACAAGGACAAACTGTTTCTTGGATTGTTTGGTGTTGACATTCTGCAGATAAGGTTTTCAAGTTCTCTGTTTAGCAGCAAACTAGAGAGGGATGTGGACACTTTGTAACATGGACACAGCTCTATGTATAGTGTCAAGATTCCCGAAAGCTTTATTCATCTTTGTAGCAGGGGTTGAACTTCAGCTGTCCTACTCAATGTTGTGTGAGGGAAGGGATCTCACCAAATAATCACCAAATAATGGCATTGTAGAGGATCTCTGTATTGTTAATGATTTAAGTGTGTTTATTAAAATCCTTGTGAACTGTCATATGTATGTGAAATACTTGTGTCTGTTATGTTCGTTGGGTTTCCAAATTCCCCAGATGCTCATCACCCTTTTTGTGCTCAAGGAACAAAAGTTTCTGAAATCTTGTGCCATTTAGAAATAAGTAGCAACTTTACTTTCTGTTGCTTACATAGACATGATGAATTTCCAATCTTGAGCTGTTGTCTTTCTCTCAAGAATGGGGTGGAGGCTATTAAGACGGGGCTTGGGGGGTGGGGATAGAGGGGATACTGGCACTTAGGCAATACCAGGCCGGTGTCAGTAGCTGTACCCCTGCCACAGTTTCTGTGAATGACGACAACTGCAGGGTTTATTTACACAACTACATTCCTGGACCTAAGCCCTAGGGTTTCTCTGTATAGGTTCATGAAGGAGTTCCTTGTAGAATCCAGTAAGTCCAAGGTATAGCTTGGTGTGCGATCCCCACCTATGGTGAAACAGGACAGAAATCCTGGTTTTTGTCCTTCGGGGATGGGTGATGAGGCTCCTGAAGAGGGAGTTTTTTCTGCCTGCCTGTCTGTCCCCATGACCTAATTTGATGCTGAATTTTTCATAAAGTATTTGTTTTTGAGGCCTTTTCTTTCTTATTTGTGGTGTTTTTAGATGCAGAAATGATTTCAGATCATATCCCTTCCTTCCTCCACTGAATGCAATTCCACTTTTACTAGAGATTGAGAAATAGTATAGGATATGTGTGTATGAACTATTACTTGTTTTTAACAGGGGGAAGAATTAAATTTATAAATAAGGTAATTTTTTTGTTTTTAGGTCATTTTTTATTCTTAGATTATTTTATGCTTTAACCACGTTCAGGTCATGGGACCCAAAAACCTGAGATTTTATTTTATGCAATTTTATTTTATTTTTTTTAAAAGATTTATTTATTTATGCATACAAGCTGCGGTATAGGCCAGAGGTGTGGGGCGGTGAGAGGGTTCACCAGAGACAGTGGGGAGCTGAACAGGCAGATCGACCAAAATACACTGCTGACAGGAGCAGCAGGTGAGGCAGGAGAAGTCTGTTGTGCCATGTGGCACTCCCCCGGCTGGGCATCAAACTCACGCCACAGCTACCGACAGCTCCACAGCGCTGTGCTCAACCCATTGTACCACTAGGGAGGCCCTGGATGCAATTTTAGAAGGAGTTATTGGACCGCCAACTAAAAAATTCATTTTTAAAATAAATAGATGTTTGAGCACGGAGGACTATGGTGATGGCTCCACGGGTGAACAGGTGGTGGGTAACTCATGGGGAATCCATAATAATGTAAAAGATACGAATAACAAAAATAAATATCTATTATATTAAAAAATAAATAAAAAATAAATAGATGTTTAGTTATAGTGGAAAAGACGTAAGAAAAGGTGACCTTAAAGATACTGTGTTTATTCTCAAAGATTTTGTGTTGATAAAATGGAATAATTTTGTATTTGCTAGAAAAAGTTTATGAAGTTGTTTTTTATTCCTTTCTTTTTAGAACAGCAAAACAGCGCAGAGGTGTAGGGAGACCAGCTTTCAGCACGAACCACGCCTCAAGGAGGGCAGTGTCCTCGGCTGTCAGCCAGAGCAGCTCTGGCGGGCTGCAAGCTGAGGCATGTCTGCGGCCTCCTGTGTTGGATGAGTCTCTCATCCGTGAGCAGACCAAAGTGGCCCACTTCTGGGGTGAGTTACAGGACATTCAGAACCTGTATCCATGGTTTGGTTGTTTCTCAGCTAGTTCTAGAAAAAGGGAGGTTATGGACAGATTGTTGTCCCTTTGCCCCTTTCTGGTTGGGAGGAGCCCAGGAAGGTCTAGGCTTTTCTCTAGACTCAGATAGGAAGTGCAGGGAGGCTGGTCCTGACTGCTGCATTGTTTGGCTGTGCAGTTGTGTGTGGTGAGGTGAAGGATTAAGGGTCAGGGAGTAATCTGATAACTGTTTTTCTAAATACATTTCTTTTGTAGGATGTTTAAGCAAACTCATTGTAAAAATTTACCAGTGTGATTTCATGCTCCAAAAAGCTCTAAGCAACAAGATAGTTGGGGTTTTTTTTTTTTTTTTTTGAATTATTGCAAAGTACCCATTATAGACAGATTGACCCTGGGAAATGATGTGCCTTGTAAGCTGACTCTACGTAAAGAAGCAACGTTGATCCCCTATTGTTGCTGCTGAAAACATCTCAAGGGGAGTGACGGCTTTGACAGGACGGTTTACTTATGTTCATTTCATGTTCTGATTGGCCCTTTTGAAAGAACTAGAAGATACAGATTAGTTCCAAAAATTATATGTGCTAATTTGGGAAGCATTGGAATTCACATTTGTTCTGTTTTGCTCGTATAGCAGGAGTAGTTACCAGGCAACAGAGGAAGTGGGTGCTGTTGCTGCTTTTCTCTTCAGTCTCCTCATCCTCTGCCTGCCTCCTTAGTTCTGTATGTACACATTTGCATGTGTATAAGTATTTGTGAAGATATATTTTCACCTTGAGTCATAAGATAGTATCTGAATATATCTGGAGAAATTTTCATTAAATTCTAGGTATTTTATAAAATAAATGTTGACCATTGCCATAATGCTAGTTGACTAAATGCTGTAACCTTTATTTTTGTGTGTGTGGGTTTTGTTCTGGCTTGATAATTTGAGCTCAGCAGCCAAAATGTGTGTGTGTGTGTTTTTCAGGTCTTGATGATGATGGAGATCTTAAAGGTAAATATTTAGTCATTTCTCTTTCTAACTTTCTGATTTCTTTCAAGTTAGAAGTTTTAGTTAGCTATCTGCAAATTGTGGTAAACAGGTTCTACCTACTTTTTGAAAATTTTAGGTGGAAATAAAGCTATCAATCAGGGAAATGGTGATCTGGCCGCAGCAGCCACAAAGAGCAACGGCTACACCTGCAGTGACTGCAGCATGTTGTCTGAGCGCAGGGACACGCTCACTGTGCACTCCACATCCCATGCCCCACTGGCTTCCAGAATTTACTCCAGAGATAGAACTCAAAAACGTAAGTCTCAGATTTTTAAGTTAGGAGATTTCATGTCCAAATACTTCCTTTTTATAAACCTGGTTCTACAAGCCTTAGCATCAGCACCATTTCAGTCATAGACTTGAACTCAAAATTATCCTTTAAAAGTTGAAGAAATTCACCAAAAATTAACTTCGTTCCTCCACATTCTCTTTCAACTTACATACTATGTGGTTAGTATTTTTATACTTAGAGGTGTCTAAAATTCTATAAATTGGAACTTTGGGTAAGCATAAGAAAATTCCACTTGAATGTGCTTCAGATGCTTCCTCCTTTTACGAAGTGTCACATTCACATGTGCTTAAGGAGTAACTGACTTTTGTCACCAAAGGTGTTTATGACAATGAAAACATTACTGTGGGCTCTATTGTTGCCGTAAGAATTAGTGGCTGTGGGGACTTCAAATTTGGGGATAGTGATGCAGGAATGTGCAGGGGCTGGATGGGTGAATGTGGAGCACTAGCTTTGTTTGGGATGGCAACTCATTGTAGAGAGTCCTCAAGGATGTAGCCATGGTGCCCCATTAACTGGCAGAGGTGGACTTCAGAGTCCTGACTCTACTTGCTTGAACATGGAGGTCTTCAGAGAGGGCTCTGGAGGTGGGTAAGTGGAGCCTGCTCAAGCCTTTCAAGGTAGGTCTGTAGGGGCCTGATCTTTGCTTGGGTGGTAATGAGTTGGCCTTATTACTGAGCCCCCAGGAAAAGCATAGCTACAGATCCCCTTCCAGGTCCCATTGCTTGTCCAAGATGTCCTTCCATGACTTCCTGGCCCAATCACTGCTTACCACGACACAGAGAAACTAGGGAGAGCCCTTGATTTGATATGTGCTTTACCTTGTTTTTCAGTTCTTTGCAACTTGTCTGTTTAATCATAGTGTTGGCTGTTCTTGACTGCGCCATCGGACCTCTTGGTCTGGTGGACTAGGTAGGGATAGAAGGCACCAGGATGGCAGGGTTGTGTCATTCTGCCCACTGTGTTCCTCACTGTACCTTGCACTTGAGGCACTCAGTTAATATTTTTCAATGACTGTTTTCATATAATGAAGGATGGTACCTGTGCTAAAGTTTATTTTCATTTTAACATCTTATCCTTGTGACTAGACCATCTTCTGACTTTGTCTCTTATGGCATTAATTGACCATGTTAGCATTAGTATAGCAAAATTGGAATGTACAAAGGTAGGAGCGGAGGTGGCATTTCCTTTATAGCACTTTCTGGATTGCATCTTGTTTGCGCTCTTCTTAAGTAGACACCAACATCGCCAACACTCTTCCACTTCTGGTATTCTGCATGCTTGTCTCACTAACCCTCACAGCAGCCTTGTTCCAGTTATAGACTGGAACCTAAGCTTCAGCTTGCTTACAGATTGGCACTCTGAGCTGTAGTTAGCTTACAGATTGACATTCCAGGCCTTACTAGCTTATAGGCTTTAACCCGCTTACAGACTTGCTGGAAGTGCTGGAGCTCAGACTTGTACCCAGGTGTCTTATCTTCAGAGTGATTGACCCTGAAGATACTCCCTGCCCACTGCATGCTCTCTGACCAGGGGGAGCCCAGGGCTCAGCACCTGATTGAAGCCAGCATGACCGCACATAGATTCCCAGTATTAGGTTTATGAGACTTTGCTTTGAGGTCTGCCATTGTTAAGTTGAACGTCACATTCTTAGAGGGAAACACTCTGCATAAACTGTTACATGGTGGAATGCTGATGGTCACAGATCCTCAGACATCTATGGGAATATTTATTGCTTTCCTGAAGCCTCTTAATTTACGCTAGTGAACATTACTTCTACTTACAACCACACAGTATGGATGGTGTCATGTGCCTGAGCTCAGTTCATGTGAGTAACTCTCACATAGTAAGTTCTGGGTGTAATTTTGTTAGTAGTCTATGGAAATTCATTGGTAGTCCCTGTCTAAATTGATCTTGAATGTTTTTGAGGTGAAAACAACTTGTATTTTTACTTGCTTTGGGCTTCTACCCCCCTTGCACTTCAGATTGTAACATTGTAGAGCCAACACTGATTTATTACTCTTTAAAAATAATCTATTTCTACTTATTAGAGCAAAATGTTTATGAGAGAACATTTGACAATCAGAGAGATGCTTAAGGAAGAAAATTAAAATCACCCATAGCCACCACTTAGGTAACTATACTCTTAACCACATGTACACATTGAGTCTTGCCTTCAGACTTTTTCATTGCACACTTGTTATATTGCATGAATTGTTATATAAACCATATTTACTTAAAATATGCACAGCTTTTCTCAAGCATAAATTAACTTTCTCACACACACATTTTCTTTGTTTTTGTGTTTGTTTACTTTCTCTTGGCAAAATCTTTCAGTAGTACAGATGAAGTAAGTCCCTCTCCATTCTTATTTAGTTTTCTTTCTAGAGGTAACCACTGCTAATGGGAATAGTTCTTTTTGAATCCTGCTTTTTATTTATTTTTTTAAAAAGATTTATTTATTCATACAAGAGCTGGGGTGTAGGCCAAAGATGCAGGAGTGAGAGAATTCACCAGAGACAGAGTGGGGAGCAGAACAGGCCGGGTGACTGAAATACACTACTGAGGCGAGTAGTGGGCGAGACAGGAGAGAACTGCTGCACCCTATGGGTCAGCTGCCTGGCTGGGGATCGAGCTGGTGCTGCAGTGGTTGCCCATAGTTTCATAGTGCTGAGACTTAACCCCTTGCGCCACCAAGGAGGCCCCTGAATCCTGCTTTTTAAAATGAGGTATAAAACGTATATAACATAAAATTAGCCAGTTAACCATTTTAAAGTATATAATTCACAGTGTGGTGAACCACCACCTGAATTTTGCTTTAGTCTACCCGTGGAAATATGTAATTTGTTTTTGTCTTACGTGCCATCATGGTATATATGTGGTTTTGCAATTTTTTTCATTTTAATTATGTTAAGATTAACTTTTTGATGCCTCTCTAAGGTTAAATCCGTGTCTAGATGAACCTGCAAGTGTTTTCTGTTTATACATTATTAAAGACATTGTTTCTTTGGGTGTATTTCCATGTATATGTCTATTTGTGTACATATGCATATCTTCCCTTAGAATCAAGGCTAGAATAGATGTGTTAAAGATTGTGTCCCACTTGACTCCTGTGGTTTTCAAATCCTAAACTTTCTGAGGTTCAGGTTGAGTGAACGCTTGACAAAACATGATTTTCTGGGTCATATCAAAAAGGCTTTAAAAGACCTCAGGTCTTTTCCTTGGGACATTAAATAGTCCTCAGCAAAGCAGGGCACTGATGAGATGTGTGCAGATGGACAGATTAAATTCTCCCTTGAGCATTAGATTCTCTGGAAGAAGCATGAAAGTTGAAAACATGGACGACTTGGCTATACCAGGTACACTCCCTTTCCTTTAAGGACCTTGCTGGGCCCAGAGACTGGTCTGATTTGCTCAGTTCACAGAGCCATGTCCATGGGAAAACAGACTTTTCTGTATTCTCTTTCCTGCCAAAGGCAACACTTACCTCAAGGAAAGTATAAGTTAACTTAGAAAAGATGGGTCATTTCTGTGAAAAGTTGTCAGTTGTTTTGCTGGCTTAGAACAAGATTTTTCTTACTGAGCCTGACTGAAGCTTTAAAGAAAGGCATAAGTATCTGCTGCAAACTTTGGGACAAGTGTGGCAAACCAACCTGTGTAGTAGAGTGTCATAGAAGAGCTGCGGAAAGTCCATTTGATTGCAGAAACAATCAATGTGAGCAGGTCAGCAGCTTGAGCAGCTAAGATACTAATAATGATCAGCGTTGAAGATGAGCAGCTCTGCCTGAGGCTACTCTCTTGAAGAAACCATTACTAGCAGTTCCAATATATTTTTAAAACTGTTCCAAACACCAATTTCTACATAAATAATTGTCACTGCTAAAAAAGAACAAAGGTTATATGCAATTTCAATTTAAATAAATTCTGATGACTTCCAAAAACACCCACATTTCCCCCCTTCTAGAGCAACATGAGGGTCCCCATTCTCTGTACTCTTTCCTGTTCTTTATATTTTAGTTCTTTTAACATTTTTGCTACTTTTGATGGTTGGAAATGGAATTTCACTGTTCTTAATTCAGTGAAGCTAACCAGCATTATCTCTTAAAAGATTTTATTTTTCATTTTATCAGTCTATATAAAGTATATGTACACTGCAATGAAAACAAAGAAGAATGTGTGTAAAGTCTGGAATGAATCTGAAACTAGTGTTCAGGGCTAATAGCCCCAGCTTTATGTTTTTGATACAAGGTTCCAGTTTGCAAATAACCTACTGCTTTACTAAGATTATTTGGGGAGAAAACATTTCTCATTATTTCTTTAATGACATTCCATCTCAGACTTAACCCATTCAAGCTGGTCTGTGCCATGTATTCTAAAATCACTAAAGTTTTGCTGAGGCAGGAGAGTAAGTGGAAGGGCCAAATCTCAGCAGCAAATCCCGTGTTTCCAGCTGAACTTAATTAACTGTCCCTCCAAATGATCACTTCAGTTTCCATTGTTCCCTGTTTTAAATGCTGTAGCAAATGTCCTGAATTCTCCAGGCAAGCCAATAAAGGGATGGGAGGAGGGCAGAAGGGCTGGAGAATCACGTAAGGGAGTGACTATTTGGCAATATCTAACTGTTGTAGTGTATGTGAAAACAACATTGGGGTGAAATGATGTCAAATTGGGTATTTTGTGGATTGCCGTTGAAAGACTTGGTGTTGGTAGCTGTCCTGTAGTGGTGGCTTTTGCAACTCTGCCTGTCAGTGTGGAATGTGTACAGAGCGCCATCCGTTGTTATTATGACTCTTCTAAGTTGTTGCTGGTGTCCATCTTAAAAGTTGATTCTACTTTGCCTGAAATGAGTAATTTGACTGTCTTGACTTGCCAGGGGAGTAAATGTTGGCTTTGTGGGAAGAAGTAACTGTGTTCACGGTTTTTTGATAGGCGGTGCATCTTTCTACATGGATAGGATTTTGTGGCTGGCCAAGTACACTTCGTCATCTTTCTCATCATTCTTAGTTCAACTTTTTCAAGTGGTTTTAATGAAGCTCAATTATGAATCAGAAAATTACAAATTGAAAAGTTATGAATCAAAAGATCGTGACTCAAAAAGCTATAAGTCAGAAAGCCATGAATCAAAAGGTATTTAAATAATTTTTTCCTCCTTTTTCCACCAAATAATGCTTTCAAGGTGGAGAAAACACTACTTTTCCAATGTGGTGCTTCATTTACGTTTCTTTCGATCTCAATGCTTAACTCTGACTGCTTTCTTTGGACCTTTCTAGAAGGGAGCTTATGAAAGTTTTTAATGTGTTCTCTATGTAACTCAGTTTTCTGAGAGTTGATCCGTGTTTAAACATCTTTAAGTCACTTTTGAAATAAACATAATATACTCAGATTTTTATTCTTACTATTTTTTTAAAGCAAAAAACAATTTATTTGAATGGCATTTGATTATGATGTTTCAAAAAAATTTTAAGCAGGCCCATCTTTATATTGTATTAACTGGGTTTATTTAGCCAGGTGGGTCAAACTATATTAACCAGACCTCTGTCACCTATAATCACCTGCATTGTCTGTGCCATCAACTATCCTGAGAGTGGAGGTGGTCAACCTCGCATGTTCTTTGACCAACTGGCTTCATTGGAATCTGAGAAGCATTTGACCTTAGCATTATTGAGTTTTTTCTAAGCCTCTTTTGCGTATATTGCAGCTCATTCCAATTACTGTGGGAGAATGAATGTAAAAGAGTTTGTCGGAGAGCAAGGCCACCTCAGTGTGAATGGGGAGTCGTTGTGTAAGTATGGCTTCATTTCACATGTGAAACTCTGGGTCTTGAAATGTTCCCCACAGGTTGTAATATTAGGCTATTAATAATAGAGAATGAATGACTCACATGAATACAAGGCTCTGTGCCAATTAAGACAGGCTGGAAGAGCTGTTTATAAACTCTCTGTGTTAGAAGCTGATAACCACCAGATTGTGTTGTTTTTTTTTTCCTTTTTTGTATAATTGAGTCTCCTAATTTTTTCAAACTGCTGTTGCTGTGCACAGTTGAGATCGACAAGATTTGCTTATTAATCTGTCAAATTAACTGCTTGTCACCACCACCTGCAGGCGATGACTGTAAGGGACAGAAGCATCTTGAAACACACATGGCCATCTACCTGCAGTCTTCACAGCCAAAACGGGGAGCAGGGGCCACTTGGCACATCTTTTCTTATGCAGGTTGTCTCTTGCACCGTTATACTTTGTTATATCACATTCTTCACATATGCTTGTTGTTCCCCGCATAGTTTGTATTTGGGATTCAAGTGCTCCTTAAAAACAGAGGAATGATACTAACTTGAATTTATGGACAGTATCTCTCTTGAAAAACTTTGTAAATATATTTAATACAAATTAAGTGTATGAAAAATAGATTACTTTTTGTGAAATTTAAAGGTTTAGAAAAGGCTGTTTACCCTCCTGTGTAGTCAACATGAAGCTGCCTGACCCTGTGCCCTGTTGTTGGGAGATAAGACTGCTGCCCATTGCTCCGGTGATATTATCTGTGCCCTAAACCTATGCAACAAGGAGACTTACATAAAACATTAGATGTTTTCCAATTTACACATGTAAGCTTCTTGATAAAGAGTCACCTTTTTTAGGTGACTTTTTAAAAAAAGTTGAGCTTCAAAGATAGTTGTCTCAGCTATTATTAAACGTAAAGCAATAGCTTTAAAAAAACTCTTCAACTATATATTTTTTTGCATATCAGCCATGTTGGTGTCCCTTAATAGTCTCAGCAGTCAACATGCAAATGCTAATAAAACTTTCGACAATTACTCTTAAAAGAAACAAAATTGATTTCATGAGCAGGTTCTTGCTTTATATAATTTGTGATATTTGATATAAAGTTTGTTGTTTTGTTCTGTCATCCAGTGATTCTATCATTAAAAATTCCAAAATACTTCATCCCTAGAAAATATTAACTGTTAGAATGACTTTCATTTTGGTCTTTGTGTAATCATTGTCTCACTTAGAGCTTGTTAACTGTGTCTATGGAATTTTACTTGTTTTAAAGTATTGCATTTCTTTCCAATATAAATTCTGCTTACATGAGCTAGAAAGTTGTGTAGGGTAGTTTCCAGTAATCAGCCTTTGGATTCTCTAAGACTGATGATTTACTTTTTTATGTTTTAAGTATCTCATGTAGAGAGGGGTGAATGAAAACTATTCAGATGTGCAGCAGGGTTTTCATAAGCTTATTTCAGTATCTTACTTGGACTTAAAATAGTTTGTTGAATATTCTTGTTTGAGACGAGACTCTTGACTTAGTAATATGAGAGGACTTTTGGTAACAATTACTATGGGAGTTCCTGCTGTAAATGGAGAGCTGGCATGCTGGTGTTTGTGTCTGAGTGTGCCTGTCCTGCACATCTAATCTGTCACAGGTTACTTCTTGCTGCAAACACTGCAAAGGATTGGAGCTGCGGGATGGTCTATGTCGAAGACGATGCTGTCAGTGCTCTGGTTGGCCATGGTGGCTCCAGGTGGTTATCTGGCTTTCTGTGTTAACATTTGCTCCAAGGCTTGGGCAGTTATTAGCGCCTGCAGAAATGACTTACCTAACCAAGTAAAATTTCCATTTTAGGGTTGTATACTTTGATAGTTGATATAACATGTTTTATCCTTTATTCCTTACAATACTAACATACTGTACCTTCGGTTGCATGAACATTCTTGTTTCTCTGGTATTGCGTTTGTGTAAAGCTAGCTGCTGGATTTAAATGTAATTGAGAATGCATGGGTTTGGTGTTTCTGCTTGTCCTGTGCATCTGCCAATATCACATTTGCTTTGTGGTTTATGTTTCTGTGTTTGAGTGTATGGGTATTCCTGCTATGATAACTAGATTGTGTTAACATACTTCACCCCTAGCTTCCTCATAATATACTTTCAAACTGTCTGTTAGTAAATTTCCTTGTGCTTCTAGCTTGGCCTCCACAAAAACAGTGCATTTAGAAGTTTGGTTTCCTAAAACATTTCCTTAGAATATTTGGTGTTTTCTCTTTTAGGGAAGGCGGCTTCTGGAATATTCTGGTGGCTAGGGATTGGATGGTACCAGTTTGTTACTTTAATTTCTTGGCTGAATGTATTTCTTCTTACCAGGTAAGAAAACTGATATATCAACTTGGTGTTTTAAAGAACTGATTTTTTTTTTTTTTTTCTAATTACAGGATATCATTTGCTTTGTTTTATGCTGATTTTGCTTATATTTAAATAATTTTTGTAGTTTGGTATATTAATGCCCTGCATTTATTACCTTATATTTTTCAAAATGCTTTCATATTCTTATTCAATTTCAAATCACTCTTGTGAGATATAAATGCATTGAGGTTACTCAACTAAGAAGGGATATGATCAGGACTAGAGCCCAGTCCTGGATTCCTGCTCTGGTTTAGTTCACCAGGCTCCTTGTGCCTGTCCTGTAGCTCCTAGCATGGCACCTAATATATAAGTGAGTGTGTTTGATTAATATGGCTGTAGGTAGGCCCAAGAGACAGCATTTATAGGTATATACATCTTGTACATAAAAACAGTAATTGCATTTCTGGTACTGTGGACTTCCATTTTTAAATGGGGGAAAGGGTATTTTGTATAAAATTACCTAGAAGGGATAATAGAGTGTAGAACCTGCCGTTTACTTTTTCCAAGTTACTGGTTTTTTTTTTCATTCCTAGGTGCCTTCGAAATATTTGCAAGTTTCTGATCTTGCTAATTCCACTATTATTTTTACTAGGTATGTAAAGTCTCTCTTAGTATCCTTTTTAATATATATGGACAGATATGTAAATTTGTGAAAGAATGAAGCATTTATATATATTTTGAAAAGCGGTGTAAGTACATGTGTACACAATTTTTCTCTCCTTTAAGGTGCAGGCCTTTCATTGTGGGGGCAGAGTGGTTTCCTTTCATTCCTTCCTGTGTTAAACTGGACAGACATGTACAGAACACAGAGGGTAGATGACCCAAGGAACATATTCACTCCAGACACTTCACACCTGAACCAGCCACCAGAGGTAATCACTTAGAAAGTTCTCAGTCCTGGCATTGTAAATATGTATTCTTCAAGTAAATTTTCTTACTACTAGTGAACAGGGTAGTTGGGTACACTGTATTAGGAGATATTTTTAAAGGTCAAATAAGCAAGTCTTGTAGTTTCTTAAATGTTCTGAAGTAGTTGAAATAATGTATATTTAAAGTAATCTCATTATTAAGTAAATTTGAATTGAAAACATAATATTAATTTCTTTGGAAAATATAGAGAAAAAATAAAACCACCCATTGTCTGTCATGCAGGAAAAATCACTAAGACATGAAAATATTTGTTATTTCCCTTTAGTGTATTTGTGTACATTGTAGTTAACATTTTACCATAATATTCTGTTTTGTGTTTTTACTTATTCTCTGCTTAAGGTTACTTGAGTCCTGGTCTAATTTCTCATTTGTATTGCTATCATAATTTCTTCCTACTTTAGGGTGATGCTGAGACTTATACCTGGAGTCAGATGGGTGAAGTGGAAAGGCGGATGACGTCTTTGTATGGACAGTGTCACAACCATGAGGAGAAACTTAGAGAACTGACAGTTTTGCTTCAGAAATTACAAATGCGGGTGGACCAGATGGACAGTGGTAGTGAAGGCACACTGTCATTGGTTAGAGATGTGGTGAGACAGCACCTAAAGGGAATTAATGCTGATGGACTGTTGGGCTCTCAGGTAACACTAAGAGGTTCTTGAGTGTCTTGTTTTCCTCTGGGGCACAAGGAGCAGGAGAGGCACTGCAGTGAGGAGTGGTTGTACTTTTAATTGTTGAACTATTTGTTGAATAATTTAATTTTATAATTCTACTGTGGCTTGAACGACATGGCTATTTTTTTTCATCGTGATATGCTGATAGTATGAAGGGATCCTGAGCTTATAGTTGGCTGGATCAACATGCTTGAAGTTTTCCTGTCTGTTCAAAAGGCACTTGGTTTTCTGCCCTGATTCCTCAATAGTTATTTTTTTTCTCAGTTTCTCAACCATAAAATTGCGATGATTTCAGTACGATCCAGTTAACACAGCTGGCCATTTAACAACTTTGTAGATGAAGAGGGTAAATCTGAACTTTGTTGTTTCTTTGCAAATATGGCAAAATAGAAAGAATTGTAACTAGTCCATTTTAAAAATAGATGCTGGGTCAAAAAAAAAAAAAACCACTGGAATTCTTGAGGTTACAGCTCACTGAGTCCTCTCCCAATAGGCAGCAGTGTGCTGAGAGAGACCATGGAGTCACACTGGGAAGCACACTGACATTAAGTACTTCTTAGCTGAGGCAGCCCGAGATATTCTCACCCCAACAGGAATGATGTGGATAAAAAAAATAAATAATTAAAAGATAGTGGTGAGCTGACAGCTTTAGTTATGGTTCATTTGCCCTCTCTTATAAACAAATGACACTTGTTAAGAAAAGAAATGTTTATCTTCTGTTTTATGCAACCTGGATGCATTTTAAAATTAGATTCTAAGTTAGATTCACTTAGTACAGATTTATCCCATTCTCTTATACTGTCTTCCAGTATTTACTTATATACAGTTGTGATTATGATGGCATTCCTTGTTCAGGACACAATTCTCTTGAAGCAGCCGCACACTAGGGTTAAGTATTCTAATTCCTGGTAATTCAGATTCTTTTAACTTCTGTGAGCCATTGGCATGTATTTTATATATACATATAAAATATATATAAAGTATATATTTTACTCTGACTTAATCGTTTTTTAAACATTTTTAATGTGAATTTTTATAAATCATTGTAGTTATATTTTGGAATAAGATGGGGTATATATAAATTAACATGAAATTCCCCTTAATAAGCATATTTTACTCTGTTTCTATCTCTGGTCTGGATTTTAGTCATTCAGAATGCATAGTACCTTGTCCATGTTGTCCTCACCTATATTTTTGCCATTTGATTATATAATTGGCAGTGATTTTTTTTTTTTTTTTGAGACCTTCCTAGGGAGTGTATTCTCTTCCACACCAGGGAGCATATCTGCTATTACTATAGTTTTGTCTTCTAAAAATTGTCAAAGAAATCAGTAGAATTATGTTAAACTATTATTTCCCAACGGTCAGCTTATGTTTGAAAGCTGATTTTTTTCCTCATTGATGCTTTTGTTGAACACTTCTCTCACCAAGCCAGAAAAGTAACTTGCCTATTTAACTGCATAATAAACCACTTGATAAATCATAAACTCTGTTCTGAATGGTGGTATCAAGTATTCTGGGTAAATGTCCTAGTTCATTTGTTCCTAATAAATGTGTGTCATTTTGTTCATGTAAAAAGACTGAGATGGGAATAGGTGTGTTATACATCTAGATCCATAGTTCTTTTACTTTAAATCACTGACCACAGTGGGTGCCTAGGGATATTTGTTGTATGAATTATAATCAGTTTTGTCTTCTGGTCATTGCAGGACTTCTTTATTAATATTAATATATAATTAGAAAAGCTATTTGTGCCTTGCAGCAGAGGTTTAGGATCTCTAAATTTAGAGATGAAGATAAAGTCACTAGAGGATTTCTTTCTCTAGGATGCTTGCTATGCCAAGTTGTGACTAAATCTCTAATTTTGGGATAGTCTATAGAGAAATAAATTGGTCTAACTTGATAGTTTTTTGTTTATTTGTTGCTTAACTTTCTCTATCATTTGTTCATCCATTTTCCTTTTCAAGGCTGACTTTATAACTTCCCAGCAAGAACATGAGGTGCGCATCTCAAACTTGGAAGATATTCTTGGAAAACTGACAGAAAAATCTGAGGTATTATTTTTTACCCATTAATTGTATCCCCAACAAAGTGAATTCCTTAATAAGAGAAAGTCAACTGTAGTTAATGTTTTCAAGTTACTAACCTTTTAAGTGCTTCTTTTAGGGTTTTGGTTGCTTTCCTTTATAAAATTGAAAATATATTTCTGACTGTGCCTTTTTCCCTTGGTAGTTCCATTTTCTTGCTTTAATGTTTCAGTAATGTTTCTGGCTCACTTGTTCTGAAGTGACTTTTTGAGGGGAAAGCCTGAGCCCAGATGTCAGCCAGAGGTCAGCAGGACTGCAAAAGCAAGAGGCCAGCTCTCTAGGTTGCAGGCAGCCTCTGGCCATGCCCCATTCCAGAGTCCTTGCTTCTCAATATCATACAACCTACACCAAAGCCTGTAGGTTGTCTTTAGAGGGATAAAAATGGACCTGAATCTTTTTAAAGATTTATTTATTTATGCATACAAGAGCTGGGGTTTAGGCCAGAGGTGGGGAGAGGGGGGTGAGAGACTTCACCAGAAACAGAGTGGGGAGCAGAACAGGCAGATCTACTGAAATACACTGCTGAGAGGAGCAACGGGCGAGGCAGGAGAGGTCTGCTGTGCCATGTGAGTCAGTTCCCTGGCCAGGGATCGAACTCATGCTTCAGTGGCTGCTGATAGCTTCATAGTGCTGAGACTTAACCCCTTGTGCCACCAGGGAGGCCCTGAGACCTGAATCTTTTGATTGATTTTCTGTTAGGTAAATATGTTATTATAAGATGTTGTTAAAGGCAGAGGAAGGAGGTAGGATGTTTGCACTGACCTAATCCATAGAATTTATGGAGTGCTTGGATCCAGGTTCCATGTTTCATGAGTGCTTCACACACAGCTAGTCATCAGATATGGTGTATTTGTTGAACTAAATAGCAAAGCAGAAATGACCTGGGATAGAGATGGTACTACTCTTTGGGGCTCTCAGACCGGCTACTATGTTGTAACAGTGTTATAATCAGGTGAGTTCAGTTCATTGCTTCATCAGATGTTTCCATGGTACTAAGAGGAAGGGAAGGGCTTGTCACTTGCTAGGAATCTAGCATTCATTTCATTTTGTACTTGCATTATCTTATTTTTAAGCTGTGACGGTTCTGGCCTCTGTCAGGTTACTGTTTGAACAGACGCATTCATTGAACTTAGAGCAGTGTTGCCATCTGTATGTTTGAGCAGATCATATCAGTATATAATACTTCACGTGTAAGTTGTCATTTCCTTTCCCTGTCCTTCCACATTTAAAAAACACTTCCCCAAAATGATGGCATCCTCTGCTTCTGGGCCTGGGTTTTGGTTACAGGAAATGTTTTGAAAATCCATCAAGCTGTTCTCATGTGATCTGTCAGCCTTTCTGAATATATTTTGTGTGTTGTAAAATTTACTTTGAAAACTAAAATAGACATCTCCCACCTGCCAGCCAATAAGCAAGTCTGGACTTGGAATTAAGGGGGGACAATTAAAAAAGGGGACCATTCCCATATAAGTGTGGGGATGTGTGTGTGTGTGTGTGTGTGTGTGTGTGTGTGTGTGTGTATTTAATCAAGCATATGATTTTATGAAAAGTTAGTACATAGCCTTGTATATTTAAACAGACTGTTTCTTATACTTTTTAGGCCATCCAGAAGGAATTAGAAGAGATCAAGCTAAGAACAGTTAGGTAAGATAATTTCAAATAACTACTTTGTTCTCTGTTTCCCTTTTGTTATGTGGAGCTGCTGCAATTGTTAATGAGGGGACACTGGTGTGTTTACCTGGCCTAACTGGGCTTTGTAGGTGGAAACATTCATAGCTGCATATCTTTTGGGGAGACCCTTTGGAGCTACTAGATGAGGTGGTGGGGGAGGGTTGAAAGGCTTGTTTTATACTGTTCATCCCCACACAGTATGAACATTTGGTCACCACCCCCAAAACAGTGATGCCCTTTACTTTGACCCAGAGAATACTCACTAGCTAAGTGTCCTTGAGGATCCCCCAGGACACAGATGAGTGGGACCCCAATGAGAACTCATGTCAGGGTGTCAGATGAATGTCGTGCATGTTCAGACCTATGGGCAGGACCCCTGCCTTCTGAAATCAGCAGCCCTTTCATATCGGGCAGTTCACCAAAACTAATGCAGCTGGTCTCCCTCCTCACTACTGCCAGCCTTCTCATCCCAGGAAGCAGTGGTTCTGTGCCTCCTCTGAGCCATTGCTTTGCTATCTTTACAGTTGCTGAGCACTTTCTGGAGTTCAGTGTGTATTTCCTTACTACCCTAGTTGCTTCTCTTTCCCACTTTTACCTGTTTTCTATGAATCCCTCTGAAGTGGTAGAGTTTCTCTTTCCTTGATATTCTCAAAGTTGCATCTTTTTTCATACCTTAAATTCGGTCCACATATACTCCCTTCACACTATGTGTGCCTAATGTGACAGCCTTTACCCTTTTTGTTCCAGTAATACCTTTGGCTGGATTAGGGGCAAGTTGGTGGGAGGCAGACAGACATGCTGTAACTCCAAATCTTGCTCTCTAGCTCCTGTGTATTTGTATGGATCCCATATCATGATTTTAGATCCTATATTCCTTCTGTAAGGGATATTTATGCTTTCCTTTGAGAGCTTTATTTCATTGAACAGGTATAGATTCTAAAATGCTTATCATGGATTATAATTTTTTGAGATATAAATTGTTGGTTCTCAACAACTATACTTACCTGTAAACAAATATAAATATAATATTATGATATTTTATTATAAAACGCAATACCTACATAAAAATAGAATTACTGAAACCATACATTTTTAGTTGTTACCACTTACATTATCATGAAAAATTCATATGCAACTTTATAATGGTCAGTGATGAAATTGTCTCGTTTGAAGTCTTCTTTTATAATTTCAAGAAAATACAGTTAATAAATGTTAAGTAGTTTTGAGAGAGGTCTTTTACCTACCACTGAAAGATAATCACTGTTTATACATTTTGTTAGATATCCTACTTGAGGAGGTATTCATTCATATTTGTGTATACATGCATAAACTAAGGTGCAAAAAAATCTCTTTAGGATTTTAACTTGAAACTGGCATTAAGTTTCCATGTTTATGTGAGACAAGTTGCTGTTTTAATCATAATGACTTATCTAGGAGTGTGGTCTATTTTTCTTACATGCGTTTATCAAATGCATTCACCTTAGTATACATGACTGGTGATATCATGACTTCTTTCCTCCTCCTCATGTCCCCCATGGATTTCTAGTGGAATCAGTGAAGAACAGCGCCTGCTTTCCATGGTTGAACATCTTGAGCTGGAGCTTGGTCATTTGAAATCACAGTTGTCAAATTGGCAGCATTTGAAGACCAGCTGTGAGAATGGAGATGCAACAGATGAAAGAGTAAGTATTTTCCATTTCTACATTCTGTCTTATCATAGAATGTAAAAGAAAACTTGAATTGATGTCTTGTTGATATTAAGTTGTTTAATTTCAGCTTCCTTTAAATACTTGATTTTACTATATTTGAAGTTTTTAAGCATTTAAAATAAAATTACTAATTCAATTATCATTGAATTTCCCCCATTCCTGCTTGTAACAAATTAATCCTCAGGTGTGTATCGTTCCTTACTTTCTTTATGCACATAGATCTAAGTCTAAATTTATTTGGGAGTAGGAAATTTTTGTGTGTCTCTTCACATTGTCCTCTATGGCTTTGTTTCGTTTTATATAACATACCATACATTGCTTCAGGCCTTTTGCATCCTTATGCACAAGAGGAAATCTAGACACTTAGAGCTACATGAAATGAAAAAGCAAACATTTGAATGGTAAAAGTCCTTATAAGTCAAGGACACATTAGGGAAATGTAATCAAAATAGTTTTGATAAAGTTACTTCACCTATACAAAGAGCCCTTAGAGTTGGCCAGAAAAAGTACAGTGGGACCGTGAGCAGAACACCTGAGCAGGTAGCTCTGTCTCATTAATTGGATTTGCATTTTAAATGAACAACCTCACTCAGTCCTCAAATACGTACAAATGATGACAGTTTCGTCCAGTACTTCCTTGTTGCTGGCAGGGTTGTGAAAACAATCTTTTGGGACAAAAATCTTAGGATGTTGTTCACTCATCAAGACACATGGTCTTTGAAACTAGCAACCACACGCCTGGGACTCCCCCCACAGAAATAAGAACACCAGCACAGATGGATAAAAGGGAAGAATGTGCCAAGTGCTATAAAGTTAGTGTTGGGTTGGTGGATTGGCCAGAAGTAGCAAGAGTATGAGTAGGGGTATGACTGACTAAACCTAGCTGTATCCATACTATGGAATCATACTGAGTTTTTGTAAAAGAACTTAATTAGATCTACAGATATTATTATAGAACTTTGTACTTTTTCTTGTCCTCCTGTACTCCTTTTTCCTTTTTAATAAAAAAATTTCCTCCAAGGGGCCTCCATGATGGCACAACGGGTTAAGCACAGCACTATGAAGCTATCCAGAGCCACGGTAGCACGAGTTCAATCCCTGGCTGGGGAGATTTCCACATGGTGCAGCAGACCTCTCCTGCCTTGCCCGCTGCTCCCCTCAGCATTGTACTTCAGTTGATATGTCTGTTCTGCTCCCCACTCTGTCTCTGGTGAATCCTCTTACCACCTCGCACCTCTGGCCTACACCCCAGCTTGTATGCATAAATAAGTAAATCTTCAAAAAAAAATTTTACTCCATGTATTTACAAGCAACTGCACTCCATTCTTTTTTTTTTTTTTTAGAAGCCATTATTTTTTTTAAAGATTTATCTATTAATACATACAAGCTGAGGTACAGGCCAGAGACGAGGGGCAGCGAGAGGGTCCACCAGAGACAGAGTGGGGAGCAGAACAGGCAGATCAGAAGTACACTGCTGAGGGGAGCAGCGGGCGAGGCAGGAGAGGTCTGCCGCACCATGTGGGATTCTCCCGGCTGGGTGTCGAACTCGCATCATGCGCCACTGGCAGCTCCACAGCGCAGCGCTCAACCGCTGCGCCACCAGGGAGGCCCCTGCACTCCATTCTTGATAAAGCAGGAAGAGAAAGTTATGTATATAAATGTGTTTGTAGAAATAATGCTCATGGACTGTTTGGCATATATAAAGTTATGTGTTAGGTTGTTTATATGATGTTTATTTTTTTTTAAGATTGATTGATTTGTGCATACAAGCTGGGGTACAAACCAGAGGTGTGGGGCAGCTAGAGATAACGTGGGGAGACAGAGTGGGGAGCAGAAACACACTGCTGAGGGGAGACTGCTGAGGGGAGCAGCGGGTGAGGCAGGAGAGGTCTGGCGCGCCATGTGGAAATCTCCCTGACCTGGTTTTGATGCAAGCCGCTGCTGCCGACAGCTCCACAGCGCAGCACCTAACCACTGCGCCACTGGGGAGGCCGTATATGATGCTTCTTTAGACTTGAAGTCAGAGTGCTCTATCTCTGCCTATAACCCATGAGTGCTTAATAAATGTGTGCTGAGCGGGCTAAATGAGGTGGACAAAGCCTTAGACTCTCTCTCTTTAGGTCTGTGGGCAGGTAGTTTATGTCATGCTCTTTTCTAATCCTGTTCTTTTTGATGTATTCCAGCATTTTGGATGAATGTTTTTGTTTTTTTTAAAACTTAATATGAAGGAAAAAAATGTATGGCATTTACATTTTTCATTCTGAGAAACTGCGTGATACTAAGGTATCTAATATAAGTAAAGAGTTGCAGGGCCTCCCTGGTGGGGCAGCGGTTAAGTGCTGTGCTGTGGAGTTGTCAGCAGCAGTGATGTGAGTTCAACGCCCAGCCAGGGAGATGGCGCGCCAGACCTCTCCTGCCTTGCCCTCTGCTCCCCTCAGTAGTGTGTTTCCATCGATCTGCCTGTTCTGCTCCCCACGCTGTCTCTGGTGAACTCTCACCACCCCACGCCTCTGGCCTGTACCCCAGCTTGTACGCATAAATAAATAAATCTTTAAAAAAAAAAAAAAAAGAGTTGCAGTGATTTAGTTGAAACATTAAATTCATGCTATATTTACTAATGATTTTACTAGGTACATGCCCAAGTCAGAGAAACTATCAAACTCATGTTTTCTGATGATCAGCAAGATGGCTTTCTTGAATGGCTGCTTCAGAAGTTTTCTTCTCAATTTGTGAGCAAGGATGACCTGCAGATTTTAATACGAGATTTAGAGCTGCGCATACTAAAGAACATTACCCACTACATTTCTGTGACAAAACAGATCCCTACTTCTGAAACTGTGGTGTCTGCTATGAATGAGGCAGGGATTTCTGGAATAACAGAAGCAGTAAGTAGATTGTGAAATGTGTTTTAAGTGAAACAGTCTGATTAAGCTAGCCGATTTTGATGTCTTATTTTAAGAATGGTCTCAGGGTGTGGTTATAATATAAAAGTTCTTGGCATAATTCAGATGCATAAAAGTGACTGCTCAGTAAGTTCTTGTTCTTGGGAGATCTTCATACTTTATTAATCTTGTCTTTTTACTGAAGCAACATTTGTTTATAATGCTGTATGTGACTTAAAGGTATAGGATCATAACCTTCAGGTGTATGTTAACCATACCCACTTGGAATATTAATCTTTTTGTTCTAAAGATCCTATCTACTGGATAGCCGTATACTTTCTGAAATTACTCAGTAATATGGTTTCAACTTACTAGTCCTTGTTCTGTCCACCTAGGTGGTTTCTAGTTCAGAATGTTGTGGCTAGGTATGATCCTTGGTGAGAAGGCTTAGGTGTCCCTCATCTCCATCTGATGGCATAGTAATTGGGGTGCAGGACTGAAGTTTGGAATTGCTATTATACCCCCATGCCTATTTTCCCCTGAATGTGGTTTGTTGAAAATGTGTTCATACTAGAAATAGCTGGCCTTTGTTTATATTAACACAAAGTCTTATCTCTCCTCTTCTGGTGTTTCGTCTTCCACTTCTATGTATACCTTCTTCAGCAAGCACGTGTCATTGTAAACAATGCTTTGAAGCTGTATTCCCAAGATAAAACTGGCATGGTGGACTTTGCTCTGGAATCTGGTGGTAAGTAAATAAGGACGACTTTGCCACCATACGTGCTACAGAAAACCTTGGTTTTCTGAATTTTTAAAATTTAGAAGTTATAGTTGAGAGCTGGTGGACTAACATCATTTTTCAGAAGAAGGAATTTTTTTAATACACTTTTAGTATATGAAAGCTCCTGCAGGAGTAGTGGTGATTTAAAACCCCACAGTCTTTAATTTATATCATCCCAGTGGTTTAGTAAATCTGGTGATGTGGTTTATATAAGGAGTCTCATTCCTGTGACCCTTGTAGCAGTGAGCCCTGGGCCCTTTCTTTATAACCATTTTATGGGATCTTAACAGGGTGGATTTGAATGACTGCTATATGTAAAAACTAACAAATTCTTTTAATGTTAGTATATATCAAGAAGACTGGATTCATTATTTTATTTAAAAATTGTATATATAAAGCAATTATTGTACTAAACCTTAACAGTGCGTTTGGGAAAAGTAAAGAATGGGAGTGATTTTAAAGTAGAAGTTTCTTTGTAAAACTTAAAAACTCGAGAATTTTTAAAAACTTTACATAAATCCCAAAGATGGTTAATGACACTGCTTCCAAACTGATAGAATCAGATGCTGAAACAAACTTAAATTGTTTTAAGGTGGCAGTATCTTAAGTACTCGATGTTCTGAAACGTATGAGACCAAGACCGCATTAATCAGCCTGTTTGGCATCCCCTTGTGGTACTACTCCCAGTCTCCCCGAGTTGTCATCCAGGTAAGAGTCGCTACACCTCACATGTGCCTTGTGGCTGCCACACAGTTGTTGAGGACTCAAGCAGAATCAAGGTACCAATGACCAATTCAGTGATGTGTTTTTTTTTAAACTTTTTAATAAGGTGTAGGATACATTCAGAAAAGTGTGCAAATCATAAGTATATGGTGCAGTGAAGTTTTACAAAGTGAATGCATCTGGAACCAGTACCAGGCCGAGACAGTATCCCAGCACTGCCAGGCTCTGCATCCTCCTCTTACCTCAGAAAGTGACTTCTGGCACCATCATTTCTATCTGTGCTGAACTTGGTGCCATGGGAATGTATGCCATGTACTCAGGGTGTTGGGTTTTCACCCCCTGGTTTGTGAGGTCCACCGTGTGTTATAAGCATTTAGAGTTCACTGTCAATAGTGAAGGATATTCCACTGTGAGATTGTAGGTAGTGCTTTCTCAGTTTTTTAAAGAAATAGAACAGATGGAGATAAGCACATATTACTATAAGGACAACTTCCCATTTAAAAAGTATACTTGTCACACAGCATTTACTAGCAGGATTGGAGGGACTTCGAATTCTCTTTCTCTGGTACCTTTTGTTGACTGCTCTCAGCATATATTGCTGCTTATCCATGATTATTTTATAGGTCGTACATATTTAAAGGAGTAAGGGATGAATTTAAATTGTCAGATATATTCATTTTACTTCAGTACTAAAATGCTGCTTGATTTCTTATTTTAAAGAAAATCAATTTCCTTTTATGTGAAACACCTACATGATAATTCTTTCATTTAAAAAACACCAAGTCTCGGGCCTCCCAGGTGGTGCAACGGGTTAAGCGCAGCACTGAAGCTATCCAGAGCCACTACAGCACAAGTTTGATACCCAATACCTAGCCAGGGAGATTCCCACGTAGCACAGCAGACCTCTCCTGTCTCGTCCGCTGCTCCCCTCAGCAGTGTATTTCGGTCGATCTGTCTGTTCTGCTCCCTACTCTGTCTCTGGTTAATCCTCTCACCACCCCACACCTCTGGCCTACACCCCAGCTTGTATGCATAAATAAATAAATCTTAAAAAAATAAAAAACAACAAGTCTAGTCTTAAAGAATTCATAAATTAAGTTCAGCATGAAATATCAGGAAACTTAAACATTAGGATCCTCTGCACTGTCTTATAATTATCTTCTTTTGTTGCCTGGCTGAAGCATCTGATGGCCTTTCCTTCAAGTACCAGCATTTGTCGGACTTACCAAGCTGTCTTGGTAGGAGGCTAACCACCAACAGAATGATGCAGAATCTCTGGAATTACTCATCATTGTACACATGTGGATTCTGCCTGCAGGTCACACTACTTCTAGTTTGGGTTCCTTTTCTCTGCTTTTATAGGTGCCAGCAGAACTCCATTGTACTCTTCTAGCTGTGCTATCTCCTGCTCCGTACCATGACATAGTTGAGAAGTCTTGATATTCTTGACATTCCTCAAACTGTCACACTAGTCCATAATTGTTGTAACCATTGTGCTGACTGGATTTGTAATTAGGAAGCAGCAAGTACTTTAGATGTCTTAGACATCTTGAATAAGAGAGTGGGAATCAAGCCCACTCTGTTACAAATCTATTCAGGAGAAATCACACAGTAATTTCCAGTGGAGAAGTCAATCAGACAGTTAATTGTAATGGGATTGGAGTGATAGCTGATTGGGTAAAGAGAATTTTAAAGGATGTAGGAATAGCAAATAAAAGGGTCAGTTGCTACCTTACGTGAGGTTGGGCACCCAAGAACACATCTCCTTCAGCCCCACCTGTGGCTGAGACTCTGACCTTTGTGTAAACGGCACAGTTGTGGCTTTCTGAATGCCAAGACAGTGGTGCCTCACTCAGTGTGTGTGGGCATTCTGGTGTGGCTGCACAGCTACTGAGCCTCTACCATAGATTTCCAACTGTTTACTCATCCAGGCTCCTGCCAGTAAGAGGTGTGGCTCCTCTCTTGCTGTTAATAAATGTCATTTGGTACTTTTGCCAACCATACCTTAGAGAGAAAAGTGGGATTACTGGGTCAGAGGGTAAGTGCATAAGCAGTTCTGCCAAATTATGTTTCCTGAGGTGATATTTTGCATCTTCACCAGCAGTGTATGAGGGGCCTTTCCCAACAACATCAACAACAGATTATATCTTAACTTCTGGATTATAATCAGTCTATTAGGAGAGAAATGCTAACACTGTGTCATTTAAATTTGTATTTCGTTACTGTGTAAGGTAGAGCATGTTTTCATTTAGTGTTTGTGTATCTTGCCCATTTTAAGGTTCTGATTATCTTAATTCCTAAAAGCTTATATATTAGCAATAATAACTCTTTGGGATTTAACTTGCAAATACCTTTCCCAGTTTGTCTTTTGTTTATGATGATTTACTTTGCAAAACTTTAAAAAAAGATTAATATTATCAGTCTTCTCCCTTATCGTTTCTGTTTTTTAAGTGATTAAGGGGTTTTTATTTGTTTGTTTTTTGCCTTTTCCCTTAGCCTGACATATATCCAGGTAACTGCTGGGCATTTAAAGGCTCCCAGGGGTACCTTGTGGTGAGACTGTCAATGACCATCTACCCAACCACCTTCACTCTGGAGCACATCCCAAAGACACTGTCACCCACCGGGAACATCACCAGTGCTCCCAAGGACTTCATGGTCTATGTGAGTGTACTTATTCCCCTGAGACACCTGGAGGCAGCTCTCTTCCTCATCCCATTCTGGGACTCTCCCAAAGATGAACCATGCTAACACTGATGAGTGCAGTGTATTTATTGGAGGGTTTTCCCCTTCTGTGTAACACCCTGAGCGAGGAGACAAAACATCTAGGGAAACTTTCCTATGGTGGGTAACCTATAATGCTTGTGTTAACCGATGTCCAAATTTGCTTATGCTAACAGGCCTGTGGAGGAATCGGTTTCTTCATTTCTCTTGTCTGTTCGCTATAAAGGTGGTTCTCAAAACTATGATGTTGAATTTAAGAAAAGAATAAGGAAGTTGGAAAAAAGACACCCAAAATTCCAGCATATAGAAAGTCATTGATCATATTGTAGCATTTTTTGTCTCCTGTTTTTCTCTTTAAAAAATAGTTGTTGAGACAAAAAAAAATAAATATATCTTAATTTTCCACAGCAGTTAACATCTTTAAAACATAAAATAAAGTTGAATAGCTAAACCCTTGTTTTCCTTCTCAGATCTTTCAGTTTCCCATTTTTCAGTGTAAGTGCAACATCATCATGTTTTCAGCTATGCCCTGAAGTACACCCTCAAAAGGTGGCATTACTTTTTCAGGGAGCATGAAGAAGGCATGAGCATGTTTAAGGCTATCGACTCATTATGTCATGTGTTACCAGAATTTCTACCAGTGGTATTTAAGAAGTACTGTTGTCTCATGATCTCATGGTTCCTTTGCTAAGAATTGAGCCCTTTTTAAAAAAAAATTCTCTGTTAACTTGGTATGCAAAAACAGGACTTTTTAATCTATATATCTGTGTATTTTACATGCGTGTTTCCTTTTTATAGATTCTGGATTTGTTTTTATTCATTTATCTTTTGGGATCTTAGTTCCCTTATAAATATTTGAGCTTCTTAACACATTGTATGCGGGAAACGTATTTATACGTTTTACGTTGACTGGTAGTAGCAAACTACTCGCAAACAATGTGTTATTACTCACCAGTTATGTGGCTTAAAGAAAGTGGTGATCCTGTCTTACAGGAATAGTAATATGGGAATAATGTTTTGCTTACAAAAATATTTTAAATTGTATGTGGGAAACGTATTTATACATTTTACGTTGACTAGTAGTAGCAAACTACCCGCAAACAGTGTGTTAATAAATGTTAATTATGTCATTCTATTTCAGATATATTTCCCATTGTTAGTCTTACGTATTTAATCATATCTACTTACTAGCTGTCATTTCTTCCATGGCAGGGCACTTTTTATGCCCAGAAAGTCCTTACCCATTATGAAAGAGACATTCAAATAGTCACCTATATTTCTTATTTTACTTTTTTATTGTGGCAAATATACATAATTTAGAACTTACTATCTTAACCACTGCTAAAAGCAGAGTTCAGGGACATTAAGTACATATACATTGTTGTGCAGCAGTGACCATCACCCATCTCCAGAACTTTTTTCATCTTCCCCTACTGAAGCTGTCCTGTTAAACAACAGCCCGGCACTTCTCCTTTCTGTCTGTATAAGTGGGCCTCCTCTGGGTACCCCATTCCGCCAGCCAGCTCTCACTTACTCAGGGCTCCTCAGGTGGTTGAATATCAGCCATTTCTATATGCTGATATTTGGAGTGTTGAGGGCTTTGGTGGGCTGCAGTTGGCAATCACTTCTCTGTGACTTGTCTGTTCAGCCTCAGCTTTCCTTATCCATACCATATCAGATTGTTCTGAATTGTGTAAAGCCTTTAAAAAATGCCCAACACATAACAGGTCTTCCAGAAAAGGTCTTATCAGTGCTTTAGTAGTGAAGTAATTGCACCAACTCAGGTTGAAGTAAAGCAACCCTAATTTATTCATTGTCATTTTTCCATTATTTAATGACTATATGGTTTTGGTTTTAGGGATTAGAAAATGAGTATCAAGAAGAAGGGCAACTTCTGGGACAGTTTACATATGATCAAGAAGGAGAATCCCTCCAAATGTTTCATGTGCTGGTAAGATCTCCATGGTTTATACTGATCTGTGAATCCTGAGTCCCCTTGCTTTCTTGTGTCAGCAGGACCCAAAACATTAACAAACCTGTCTGAAGTGCCTGAGAGTTAACATCTGAAAAAAGTGAATCTGAGTTTCATGGCTTTTCTTCTCCTGAGTGAGCCTTTTTAGTGTACAGTATATGACACATAAATGTCACATGTACTGAAACTGAAATAAGTCTAGCTCATAATGAGTTTTCAGAGTTTGACCTGAGCTTTGGGTCCTGTGATAGTTGATGTAGTTCATATTAGAAATTTATTCCCCAAATATCTTTGAAGTGATTGGGCTTGAGGATATTCATATAAAATAAGTGTTATATTTTTTTCTTGATTCCAGAAAAGACCTGAAAGAGCTTTCCAAGTAGTGGAACTTCGGATTTCTTCTAACTGGGGTCATCCTGAATACACGTGTCTCTATCGATTCCGAGTTCATGGAGAACCTATCAAGTAAAGCTCCTCCTCGCTGTTTTGTACATTTTGTATATATGGGACGGCCTGAAACACTGGAACTTCTTGTGAATGAGGGCATTTAGAATAACAGGATGACATCACCCCTAAATAAATGTCACCCAGCTGGCAGCAGGAGAATGTGGAGACTGAAGTGATAACGCTCTGATGCCCAGCTTGCCGTTATGTCCATAGGAAACACTGCATGCTCAGTGCTTGGTTCACGGGGACCCGTTAGCCAGGTATTCTCTGGAAACTCATTTGAATGTATGGTTCACAAAAACACTTAACTTTGTTTTGAGGATTTGTTTTTGAACATAAAGCTCTTTATATTATTTGTATTTTCCTAACATCAGGAACAAAGCAAATGAAGGTAAAAGGTTTGAAGTGTTCCTGAAATTTGATATCTAGCTTTCACTGGACCTCTTAAGGACTTTTGGGGCACAGATATATTTCATCTATTAAATCCAACACACATTTCTTTCAGGGAAAAAGAGTCATCAAATTTCAGAGTTTTAAACTCCTTTCCTTCAGAATAAGGTATTTCCTTTACTCAGCACTTGTTTTTTTAAGTCACCATATGAGGAAATAACTAATCTGTGTTTTTCTGCTTAGTTTGCTCCTACTTCTGAGAAAAACTTTTAGTCAGGACCCAGTATGGGAATGCCCAGTTAGGAACATGGGGAATTCTCATTTCCTTGTTGGTTGAAATGGGTCTGATTTGAAAGAGGCTGGTCTGGATCTGAACAAACACGTAAATAGAGTTCTCTGGTTCCAATTAGCCACACCCCATTGGGATAACTCCGGAGTTCTCAATTCACAGTATAAGTAGGAACCAAGGAATCCAACCTCTTTCTGGTTTTGTTTTGAATTTTGCTAAAAAGCAAAACACTAACATGCTCTAAATCAGAGACTTACATTTTTATTACAGGGATGGTTGTCAAAGGAGATTATCCAGTATGGCAAATTCATGAAGTTTGTTTCGTTTATGATTGTAATTTTTCTTATAGCAGCACTTTCTTTAGTTCTAGTTGGGATTTGCCATTTATTATGACTGTTGGCCATTCTCACTCAATTCCTATGAGACTAATTTTGATGACAATATTTAATATTTAGACAGTTTTACTGAGCAAACTTTATAATGAGACATCTGTGAGGCACTTAAAGTGTTACGGATGTTTTACTTTAAAAATTATTTAAGTTTTATTGGGTTAAGACAGTTTTTTGGTATACTGTAAATGTATTTTCAGAAAAAGAAAAAAAAATGATGGTGCTGACTGGTTTTTCTGGAGAGTTTTGTGTATATTGCACAACAGTCCTCAAATATACAAAAATTACATAAAGTAGCATTTTTTCATTCTTAGAATTGGAACTAATGCCTATGCATTAAGTTGGATAAAATGTATACAGATGTTTCATATATTACAGGATAAATATGTAAATCAAAATTTCCTATATAGAACCAAATTTGGGGGTTTGGGTGGAAATATTTTGAATATTAATTTATTTTTAAAGATGCAAGATAGGACTTTGTGCAATGTATTTTTGTAAATGCTTTTCAATATATTTGTCTTTGGTAGAGCTTCTTTTGCTGCCACCAAATTGATAAGATACTATTGAAATGTTTAAATAAAGAGTTTTAATTTTTAAACGTGCATGTGATATTTCAAACAAATAATAAACAGTATATTTCTTTTCTCAATGTGCTGTTTCTGCCCACAGTGGTTTGGGGGAGGTGCGACTACATTCGTTTGTACAGCTCTGTGTCTTGGCCAGTTTATGGTGACCTATCCTAATCTAGCTAGCTTTACCCATGTTGACTTTCCTTGGGCACCTCTTCTATAGCAAAGACACTTGGAAAACAGACAGAATGTACTAAATGTAAAGAAGATGGTTATTTGACAAGAAAAAAATCTGGAAAAGAGGAGCTGGATTACTTCATAGGAACATTTGCTGGTACTAGAAGGGGCGCTCATGAAAACCCAGGATGTGTTCATTCAGTAAATGTTTACAGAAGATCTGTGTGTAAGGCACACACAAAGAACAGCCAGGAAAGCAAGGACAGCAGTCCAGAGTGAAAGAGGAGCAATGGTCAGGCACCTCAGCCACCCAGCTGAGAGGCAGGCCATGCAAAAATGCCTCCATCCTCTGCTGATTCTCAAGTCAGCCAGAGTTTCATTTTCTGGAAACAGATGGGCCTGCCAGGCAAAAACAATCCTTTACCTTTGCTCCTTTGTCTCTTACACAGAATGGCATACTCCACGCTGTTCTTCAGTTTTGTGACTTGCTTTTTTCCATTATGTATGTTTTTTTTCCCATTATATATATGAAAATAGTTTGGCTCTGAGAAGAGGTCAGTGGCTCTTTTGTGTACATGCCCTATGCCCCCTTGATGCCGAGTTATGCTGTTACCGTATTCACTGCAGCCACTGCTGGTGCTTTTCACCCTGGTAACCACCATGAGTTCTTGACTCATGAAGCTGTAAAAAGGAATTCATAAGACTTTTGAATAAGTAAGCAGAGAGAAGCAAGTCTTGTTTAAGAAAGAAAATAAAAGTCTATTTAGGAAAAAAGACAAAAAGTAAAGACTCCCAGCTAAAAGATACCTGGGAGGGTCAGAGAAGCCATTATGGAGTTTTGGTTTGGTTATATACTTTCTTTTCCTCATTATTCCAAATCCCATCAGTCTCTCTATGATTGGTTAGTTCTCAGTGATCTCACCTAATCTGCTACTGTACAGGGGAACTTCCTGCATCACAACCCCCATCTTTTGCATATCTTTGGTTTCTCCATATTCTCACTGAATTTGCTATTGTCCTGGGGACCTGCATCACAACCCCATCTTTTTGCATACTTCCTGTAGCTTTCCCTTCTTCCTCCATTTGTTGCCCTGATCTCTTTATTTTCTTAATTCTCTGAGGTCCCTGTCTTTCTGCCCGTGAAACTGCCTAATTATTCTAACTTGCCCTATGTCTCACCCTTATTAAACAAGCCCCCATACGGACATACACTTTGGCTTCTCTCATAAACAGTGCTGTTAGTAGTCAGTGACACTGAGGCCACTGACATGGAAATCCTGCGGGACCTAGGACCCACAGCTTGTTAACCATGCCCTCAGGCCCAGTCCCTGGCGCTCCTTGGGTGCCTTGTGCCGTGGACCAAGCCAGAACGTTTGTAGAATCACCGATGCTCCTGACTCCTGACCCCGGCCCCTACGTAACCTCCAGCGGCAAACATTTGGAATATTAAAGTCTTGACATCAGGGATAGAGGAGACTCAATTGCTAAAGTGCGGTCTGCGGATCTGCAGACAGACTCACGTGGGCAAAAAGCCTGCCCTGCGCCGCGCCCACTGCTTTCGTCAATTGCTGCCCGTCATTGTGGCGTTAGGCTCCGCCCGGTCACATGTTCTCCGGCCGCGGCCCGCCCTTAATCACGTGACCGTCGCCGACGCGCCCGCCCCAACTGCACGGCTCCTCGCGGCCACCGTAGAGGGCGTCGAGCCGCCGCCGGGACGGAAGCCGAGAGGCGCTGCGGACCGCGCCTGCGACAGCGTCAGCCTTGCGCGGAACGCCGGCCCGATGGCGGCGGCGGCAATGGCTGAGCAGGAGAGCGCCCGGAACGGCGCCCGCAATCGCGGCGGCGTCCAGCGCGTGGAGGGCAAGCTGCGCGCCAGCGTCGAGAAGGGCGACTACTACGAGGCTCACCAGATGTACCGGACCCTCTTCTTCAGGTAGCCGCGCCGCCGCCTTCCAGGTCTTTCCGCCCGGACGCCCAACCCGGCACCCTGCCCCCGGCAGCTTCCCATTGGCCGCTCCGCGCCTCCCCGCGCCCCCATTGGCCCGCGCGGCTGCCTGTCCGCGGGCGGACCGGAGCGGCGACTGTGCGGCTGCTGTGTGGAGGGGTGCGGGCCGGGCCGCACCTGGACCCCTGACCCGGAGTGCATACGCGACGCCCGGCCGAGACCCTGACTCCGGCTCCAGACGCTCCCTTTGCTCGCCCTTCTCTCTCTGCCATGGTTCCCAACTACCCCGAACCTGGCGTCCTCTTCCTCCTGCCGGGACCCCGGCCTCTTGGCCCTTCCCCATCTCTCTTTTTCCCCTGCACCTTGCTCCCTCACCCCAGTTGTCCGCCCCACCTCCCCTCTCCCCACTGCCTACCGCCCTTTGAAATCCTCCATTCGAAGTCTCACGGTTTTTCTCCCACAGGGAATCCCGTCATGAAGGGTTTTAAATGTTTTTGCTTGTTTTACTGTTGTGTCGCCCCTAGTCTCTCGTATTTTGTTTTATTGGTAACTCATCTGTTTTTATAAACGTGGTATTTTTTTGTTCCACCCGCGCTGCCCAGTATTTGGCCATGTGTGGCTATTGAACTTCTGGAATGTGGTGAGTCCCAAATGGGATACACACACTTGGTGTCACAGACTTAGTATAGAAAAAACATGTGACTTAAAATATTGTTATGTGTTGAAGTGATATTTGGATATTGGATTAAATAAAATTTATCTTTTTAGCGCAGCCCTAGAAGTTTTCCGAATTTTGTGCATCTTGAGTTAATTTTCTTTTGGACAGTAATGTGTCAATATTCCTATTGTCATACAGTTGCTACATTTCTTAAAATGTATATGTATCAGACACCCTTGCAAGTTACGTATATTCTGTGATCCTTTATGGTTCAAGCCAGAAAACAATTTGGCTATTCATTAGAACTTGGATATGTTTTAAAGATAATGTAGTCTGTTCTATGGAGTACCATTTCTTTCTAAACTGTCATATAACAGCAGTGTCTTAGTTTGATATATAAGGGCAGTCAGGTCTGGCCTTAACACCATATGGGCCTAAGTTTTAAAATTTTATTTAAATATTAAGTTGAATCAGTATCTTGGGAACTCTAGAGACACTTTCTGCTTTGTTTGGAGTTTCCCAAACTTTGTTTGGCTGAAACATGTACGTGGTGCCCCAGAGTAGCAAATAGGACTGAGTAGATTATGGTGAATCCAGAGGAGTTGTTGGTATTTCGTCTTCAGGTTAGCTGCTTAGTGGGCACCATAGCTATAACCCTGATTATGGGAGGAGTGTTTGAAAATGTGGCTTTCGAGCTCTATGACTTGGCAGGTCAGGGATGAGTCTGTCATCTTTGGTTTTCGAGATTTTTCATGTTATTTTTATAGGCCCTTCTTTGTTGCCAGGGTCCAGAACTGCGCATTAAACCTCTGAAGGGTGACCTTGTTTCCAGAACTTTCTATTTACAAACCCCCGGCATTGTGTAGTCAGCCAATCTATCGGGCTGCATCTAGTTTTATCATTGTGTCACAAAGTGACTTTCTCTTTTGGAAACCTGGTAGTTTTACTGGTTTAGAAAGAAATTCATGTTTCCCTTTAGTTAGACACTTTTACTTCTGGCAGAAACAAGTCCTAATGCTTGATGTTTAGTGTTAAGTTTTTTGTGTTTCTTGAGTTTATCACTAAACAATAATACCTTCTAAATGGTGTGGGCTGTGATAGCCTCTTCAAACTGATTGCTTCCAGGAATGAAGCAAAGATGTAAATGGGCATTCAACCTTGTAATATAGACTCTTCAACCTGGTAGATTAGCCAATCCAGAATCTTTGAAATGCAGGGCTTTTGTAGCCTTCAAGATTTGCCTTGGTGCTTGCTGTTCTTGGGTATTTGTATGTAAATACAATGGTTAATCAGCAAAACTGGACCTTCCTAAAAATAAACATGGTGTTCTTTGATTTGAGCCAGTTCTGCAGTGACTGCTGCATGAGGAACATTGTCAACTTCGCCTTAAAGTGGGAGTTCTTCCACCAAGGGACAGTGATGAACCTGAAAGGCCAGGGCAAACAGAGAGGATACTGTTGTGGGCTCACTTGTCACCTCTTTTCTGTGACCTGTGAATCAGGACACTGGTGGAACCTCTCTTGAGCCTTGGCTTCCTCCTGGGTCATTTGGGGTTGTGAGAAGTAAATGGCTCTCCCTTCGCCTTATTGGGGATGTGGTGGAACCAGTTGAAGACAGTGGTTGTGTCCATCCAGGAATCCTACTTGAAACAGCCTAGAGTTGTACTTTTCTCTCCAGGGCATAAGTCCATATTCACACCATGATCTTGACCTAGGTTTAGCTCCTTGGAGAAGTCATATTCACCAAATAAAACCAATTTTTTTTTCCTATTAGCAAACACTTATTTAAGTATTTACATAAAATGTACAACTTGATGAATTTTGACAAATACATGAAATTACCACCAGTAAACATAATAAAATATCCACTGCCTCCACCTCTAAAGCATTCTTACTCTTCCTTATAATCAGTCTTGCCAGGTCTGTCCCCCTACCACCTCTGCCCCAGACAACCACGGACTGCATTTTCTAGCATCTTATATAAATGGAAACATATTGTATGTTATCTTTTTCTGGTCTGATATTTTTTTAATTCACTCAGCATGTTTATTTCAAGATTGACTCGTATCAGTAGTTCATTTTCATTGATGAGTGGTATTCCATTGTATGTGAATACACCAGTTTATCTGTTCACTTATTGGATAAATTTGCTGAACTGTGCCATTTTAATCATTTATACCCACAGCAGTTGAAGTGAGAAGAAGGAATTAGGCAGCTCAGCAGGTTGGGTTGACAGTGTGTGCTGTGCGGGAGTGGGCTCTCCTCACAAGTTTGGCTGGTTCAGTTGGAGGCTTTGTCAGTGGACAGCTCTGATGACTATGAATGATCACCTTGTCTCTGCAGACTTGTCTTCAGGGCAAGGAAGGGCCACCTTTCCAGGCCTGTTGGGTTACTTGTGTTGCTTTGGTAAGCCTTTGTGCTTGGGTGACTGCTTCGCAGGGAAGCCCAGCACAGCCATCATCTCAGAGCCTGCAGCCTTTGTGGTTTAATGAAAATTGGATCTTTCTACTCAGGGTGCTTTCTGAGATTTGTGTTGATAGTTGACTGTAGACTGTACCTAATATTGCATCTTAAATTGTTTGGAGAAATTTAAAAAAATACCTAAATTGTTCTTTGCTTCCCGGTGTGTAAAATGAACTTTCCCTAAAGGAACAGCTGGAACTTGAGGCTTCTGTGCCTTGTATTTTCGGTTTGTTCTCATCAACTCTGATGCCAAGTGTTGCTCAGCCCTCTGAGTTCTAGACGTCGTGCTTCAACCTCTAAGACTTTGGACATGAGCTCTGTCATTCTTCATGGGCACCCACAAAGTTTTCTCACTAGTATTAGCTTCTGTGTATTTCTGTGTTCTGCCTGCTTTCTGCTTGCTTGCTTGTTTTTAAGCAAGGAAAATAAACTAGAGCAGTTGCACAGACATAGTGCTGCGTGGACACAGATGTGCTGCCTCAGTCAGTGTTGGCTTCAAACAGTCCCGCATGCACCAAATGGAGGTCCTTCCACCGTGGAGGACACAGTCCTCATTGTAGGGGTTGCCTGCTGGGGAGGTCAGGGCTTCGAGCCTGGTACCAAGCTGAAGGGCTCCTGCTTCGACTGCTTTTAGGAACACAATCCTTTCTCATTCCCATAATTCTGTAGTGCAAAAGGCACACATTCATTTTGCAAAGCTACCTTTCCCTATTTTGTCTTTTACCAGCTGTCTTTGATCTGCAACAGGTGTTTCCAGTTAGATGGCGCATGACTCGTGGAAATCCTGTGCCGTGTGCAGGGAGTAGACTGTGCCATCATAATGTGTGCTCAGGAAATCTGCCTTCTCTTTCTGTGTTCGGGAGACTGTACCATCTCTCTCTTTCCTCTGTGCTGCTCCCAGTGACTTGAGAAGAAGGAGAAAGGTGGCAGCAAGGTGGGGGGCTTCTGGTGGCCATGAGCTATAGTCATGCTCCTGAAAGCGGCTCCATTGCCCCAGGAATTGATTTTTCTGCTTTTTGGGGCCTTTTTTTTCCCTAAATCTGGGTTTCTGAAAGTTTTCTTGGTATACTGTTTGAGCACCAAATTGTGCTCAGAAGCAGAATGTCTTTGCCAATAATTTTACACAGGTGCACTGGGGGTATTATAATTTGTAATAATAACATAGCCATATAGGTATGGTCTCTTAATAAGCCAGTAAAGAAAGAACATACTCTAAGCCAGTGGTAGATTAACTGCACTGTTGTTCAAGGTGAAGGGGAGATGAAAGAAATAAAGTCCCCATTTGGTTAAGATGCTGCACCTTTCTATAAGTCGGCTCTCAGTAGTCATTTTTCCACCTAAGGCTGGGTGTCACAGCGCACCTAGATCCAGGTGACTAGTGGGCCTTGGCACTGGAGTTGGCGGGCAGGACAGGGCGCCCTGAAGGTTATCGCTCAGTAACTGACACAGCTTGCACTGCTTCCTGTAGAGTCTCCAAAGTCAGGAACCACATGTCTCTCCTCTTGCTGAGACTGCTGCAAGGGTTCGCACAACTGCCGGCCAAAAGCAGCCTGGCCCCAGGCAGCAGGTGTCTCAGCTCTTTGGAGATCTGTTTGGAATAGCACAAAATAGTCTTGCCCAGACCGGGTTGCTAGTCAGACTTTTTGTTTTTTAAAGTTCAAGTGTCTGTCACATGATGGACACCACTGTTGTTACTTAGGGGACGGTGACATATGGACTTCTCCACTTCAGGAACCAGGGTTAGATAAGAAAATCTTTTTTAGCCAAAGAAGTTCCTCAAAACCCACTTAAAACAAAAAACAACTTTGTCCAAAACTTTCAGATCACGAATTTGAAATCAATAAGTGCACAAGAATCCCCCAGATAGATGAGTCCAGTCTGCTGTATTATGGGTAAAGCAGAGACAAGTTGGCATGATTTATCGCTTAGGACAAATGCTTAGTTTGCCCATGCACATGGCAACACGAGGCTGTATACCTTCAAGCACCTGTTTTTCCAGAACCCCCACAGCAGTGGTAGGCACCAGGTCATGTGGAGGATCTGGGAGCACATGCAGGATAGCTCCTGGCTGCACTCAAGCCGGTGGGCGCACATGTATGACAAAGAAACCGCTCTGGACAGTGCCTTACAGGAACCGCAGCCCACGCTAGTCATTCCACAGTGGTGGAGGTTTTCCAAACACTTGAAGTTTTTTCTTCCTGCTTCTACCTTTCACACTCATATGCAGCCATATCAGGTGTCATGTTGGGGGCCTTTCCAGGCCAGCTGGGATGTGAGTGTGTTCTGGGAGAGAGCTTCTGTGGTTGACATACCTCACCTGTCAAGCCTGGTGAGCCGAAGGATGCTCTAGGCTTGAGCCTTTTGTGGCACCACCCAGGTGTTTGCAGATCACCTACACTGCCAGTTACTCTGGATCTCCCTCTTAGTTCATTTGTTTTGAAACATGGCTTTGTCCGAGGGCATTACGGCTAGGAGGCACAGATTTAGTTTACTGGTTCTTTTCTGATGATCACTGAGATCAGTATGTAGGCAGTGAATTAAATATTCTGGGTATGTTCTGTGCTGTTGACACGTGTCCGCAGGAAGCTGTCACTTGCTCTCTCTTGCTTTCTCTCAGGCCAGGGTTTTGTGCCAAGGAGAACATTTTCTTCATCATCTTTAATTTGTTGCGGGTGGGATTCTGCTTGTGTCCAGTCACCTGGTTCTGTCTCTGTCCCTCTGCAGTTCAGGAAGCCAGCCTTTCCTATGTCCTGCATTACAGAGAGTGGCACAGCGAGGCAGTGGTCTGGAGGTGGGGATGGGGCCCTGGCAGGGCACAGTCACAGGGGTCGTTGTTTCCAGGGAAGCCTGTCATGAGGTTCCCATGTCCCTGTCTTCTCTGTGTGGTCCTGTCTCTTGGTTCCCCTCTGATGGACAAGGATTCATTGCCCGCCCCTGCATGCAGCACCTGCCTCCAAGGCAAGGCGTGTGCTTGGAGGTAAATGTCACCCTCAACCTTTCAGTGGTCCCTTCTACTAGAAACCCTTGAGCTGCTCCAGGGAGATGATCTTCCTGGCTACTGGCCTGTTTGGGTACAGACAGGGTACCCCCAGTATTGTCCCAGGGTATGTACTGCTGCAGTAAGGCACAAGCCTGCTGTCCCGTAAGGTCTAAATCATTGACAATGGGCCCCCATGCCAGGCAGGGAAATTGGACTGAGATATCCCAATGCAGAGAGGCTGGATACAGAGCTCTGGGCAAACCAGCTTTGTTTCCCTTCTTGACAGGAAGTGTAGGTGCATGTGGATTGTCTGCTTTACAAAGTGTTTGTGTTTCCTCGAACACCTCATCTTTAGCAAACTCTTATGGGGGGGGCTTTGAACATAAATAGGAGGTGTGATGAGTTAGACTGTGGGGGACATCTGCTGCCATTTGTCATGTTTTGGCCAGGTCTGACTGTGCTCTGCCCTCTCTGTTGCAGGTACATGTCACAGAACAAGCATGCAGAGGCCCGGGAGCTCATGTGCTCTGGAGCGCTGCTATTCTTCAGCCACGGTCAAGTAAGTAGCAACTTGTAACCATCTCTGCCTCTGCTTGGGACTGAAGGGTTGGAATGACCAGGGCGATGTCTGGTAGACAAAATTGGACCGGCCTTGGCTCTGGCCAGAGCTCGCAGAGTGTTCTCTATCCCAGGACACAGATGTGGGGCTCTGACAGTGTCTGTCTGGGCCAGGAGTTCTCAGTAACTGGGGCTGCGTGACTGTATGACCTTGGTGCTCAGAGTCTTTCCATAACCGTCTATTCAGGGGTTCTATCTGGAAAACCAGAGTGGCCACCCAGCTTTACTGAATCTTCTGAAAATGAGTGGGATTTTTCCTAACTGTGGGATTCTTGTTCCGTTACGTTTTGTAGCAAAACAGTGCTGCGGACTTGTCCATGTTGGTCCTAGAGTCGCTGGAGAAGGCAGAAGTTGAGGTGGCCGACGAGCTGTTGGGTGAGGCTTTCCTCCTGTGCACCAAGTACCTGTGCACCTGGGACAGTTTCATCTTGGTCTCTCAAGTCGCTTCTCTCGGTCTGTGTGTGTGATCCAGGGACTCCTGTGATTCGGGGGGATTTAGTTGGGAGCAGTTCTTGACCAGTTCACCCCTGAGCGCACACAGCACATGTCACAGGATGTGGATTATGCTGTGTTTTATAGGTGGCGCCCCCCCATACTGTCCACACGGTAATTGGCTCTCTGTGGATCTGCTGAGCGATGGCTCATGAGGTGGGGGAGCCCTTCTTGTGAGCTGCCCAGCTGGAGAGAAAAAGGAGACTCTGCTCCTGGCTCTGCCATTCTTAACTTCACCCCCTGCCCTCCAGGCGTCATCCCCTCAGCTCCCCACCACAGCCCACCTGCAGTGTGTCACCGCAGCAGCAGAGTCGGTTGTGCGTGACCCTGGGTATGCCAGTGACCAGGGGAACGCGTAGTCTGGGGACACCGCAACATGCCAGTCGTCCTCAGCTTTCTTCGGAAGTGAGACAGCTGTTGTTTTTAACCTTTTTTTTTAAGCTGCACCATGTGAAGATCTGAAGTAGTGGTATGTTCCTCTGCATAAAGGTCTGTGTTTGTGTTGTTTTTAGAAAATCTGGCTAAACTGTTTAGTATGATGGATCCAAATTCTCCGGAGCGAGTGGCCTTTGTGTCTAGAGCACTGAAATGGTCCAGTGGCGGCTCTGGGAAACTGGGCCATCCGCGGCTCCACCAGCTGCTGGCCCTCACCCTGTGGAAAGGTAGGCCTGGGAAGCCTGTATGCGGAGGGCCTGGGAGGGAGCCGGTCCAGGCGATAAGTTTCCTCTTCATGCTCCCCGTGGCTTTTTATCTGCATATCCATTTTAATCAACTATGAAATTGTCTGCTGTAGCTCCATGGGAAGGGGGAGTTGATCTCTCTACTGGTGTTCTGTCCAGTTAGATCTAAATGTTCTGCTTTGGTTGTAAAGCACCTCTTGAGTGAGCACCTATGCTCTGAGAGGGTGCTCCCTTAGGAGGGGAGGCCTAGGCAGCCTTCCCCAACTGTGGCCTGGCTGTGCGTCCAGCCCTCGGGACACCCTGCGCCTCCCGTGAAGCCCATCCTTCCCTAGGCCAGGGCTTCACGGCCCCACGCTCTGTTTCTTCTTCGCCTGCACTTACCTTCTGATTAGGCATTTGTGGTGACTGCTCACTCTGTGAAAGTGGGAACCATGGCTCTTTGTTAGTGGTGTGCGGGCCCTGACCTTTGCATATCTGCTTCGGCACAGGAAAGACTCATCACATCTTTGTGGCATGGGTTGAAGGACTGTTGTTCAGAAAGCTCCTCCCCAGGGACTGGGGGAGGGGAGGATGGGGCTCATGTGGCGAGTGGCTCTCAGTGTCTGCCTAACTAGCTATGCTGACTCACCTGGTGATTCAGGTGAAGGAGGTGCTGAGGCACAGGTGCCTGGGTGGGGCACAAAGGGCACGTCTCTTTTATTTGGAGTTGTGGAAATTGAGAAGGTCTAGGCTAAAGGTGACTGTTCCAGCCAGGGTGCAGATGAGCTCTGTAAGGATGCCCATAATAGTGTTCCTCCGGATACGCTGATGGACTGAGGATAGGGGTCTCACAGTCCAAAGCTGCTGCCCTTTCATCTTCCAGCAACACAGAATTGGGCACCCACCCACTTGTGTAGAAGGCCTCACTGACCCTTGTGGGTCCCCATCCACTGGCTGCAGGCAGGTATGAGGGTCCTGGTCCCTCTGGGTGATGACATACTCACCGGTCCTGCTCGCAGAGGACATTCCAAGAGGAGTGGATCAGATAGAAACAGAGTCAAAGGCCAGGAGGCTAAAGACACCACCCGCCAGGATGGGGGCCCCAAGCAGGCATGCATGTGGGGTCCAGTCCCCAGTGCCCACCTGCTTTGATGGCTGCTTTGGGTTCTGCCCTTCACAGCTCGCACACAGACACCCCACACGTGGTATCCATGTACAGTTTCAGTCCAGAGCGCTGAGGGAGCCTTATGAGTGTTAGGACGTAGTTACTTGCTTAATTTTTTTCATGTGGATACTCTAAAACCAGATTATTTTAGGATTTGAAGGGAAAGGGGAGATGAACAATAAAACTGAACAAAGAAACCCTGACTGCCTGAGAAGGCAGCAGGGCCAGACTGGCAGGGTGCCTTAACTTTCTGGGGGGGGCTGCTCTTTCTTCTGAAGGAATGAGAAGCCAGCATGGCTTGTGGTCCATTCCTTTCTGGAGGGGCTTTGAATGTATTGAGGACAGGCTGGTGTTGGGAAGGGGCTGCTGTGTCTGAAAGGGAATATATCAAGGCTTGTCCTGGGTTGGGTCTCACCGGGGCCTTGTCCTGGCAGGCTGGGGCAGCCTACATACTGCAGACCTTACCCAGTGTCGGGTGCATGGGGCATAGGGCAGAGCTGTCATGTGAAAGGTAGCAGCAGGGAGAAGAGAGAAGACTAGGATGGATAGAGGGGTCCAGATTCATAGCCTGAGCCATGCAAGGTTGGGCGTCAGTCATTTTCTTAAAAACAGGCCACTGGAGGGGCCTCCCTGGTGGTGCAGTGGCTAAGCGCTGTGCTGTGGAGCTGTCTGCAGTGGCAACGTGAGTTCGACGCCCAGCCGGAGAGATTCCCACATGGCATGGCAGACCTCTCCTGCCTCCCCCGCTGCTCCCCTCAGCAGTGTACTTCCGTCCATCTGCCTGTTCTGCTCCCCGCTCTGTCTCTGGTGAATCCTCTCACCTCCCCGCGCCTCTGGCCTGTACCCCAGCTTGTATGCATAAATAAATAAATCTTTAAAAAAAAAAAAGCCAGGCCACTGGAACCTAGTTAAATAGCCCGTTTACAACAGAAATGTTGGACAAACAGCTTAGCATTAGACCTGTCCACTAATGAATTCGTGGTCTAGGTCCCATTTATTCTGTTAGCTCTGTGACCTTGAGCTTTCCTCCCTCCTGTAGCCATAGGCTGTGGGGACCATGGAGGAGCGGCTGTTAGGGTGCAGGTTCTGGTTTGGGCCTGACCAGCTGCCAGGTAACCCCAGTGTGAACAAGGACACAACAGAGCTGGAAATTCTACATGACAATGGTGAAGGGACGTGGCCCTCAGTGCCACTCCACCACACACAGGGCCTGTCAGCCTTCAGGGGGAGTTTCATCCTTCTTCCAGCTTCATGCCAGTATCAAGGAAAACTTTCTTGGGTCTCACTGTTTTTTTTTGGGGGGGGGGAGGAAACACCTCGAAAAGGGAAAGTGGCTGGGGGCTGGGATGGTTCAGGCATCCCAGGTTAGCAGGGACCCCAGGACTCCGGGTAGACGACAGACTAACGAGGCCTGTGGGAGAAAGGCAACCTCAGGCTGGATCTGGCTGCTACTTTGAGGTTTAAAGTACTTGAGTATTAGGATAAGTAGATTGTGCATTAGAGTTTTGTATCTGATTTCATCCTATCTGTATGAAATTGCCATTTGTATAGGTCAGTAGTGTCCCCTTTGGCTATTTCTTACAATGCAGCTAATGTAAATGTTGTGGGAATTCAGGGCAACCTCCCATAGCTGAATTTATCCAAATCACCTTTGACCTCTGTTTGCATTTGGATTCAAACCTTAAGTCAGTGAGATGTTAGAGAGCCTGTGTGCGGATGACACCCTCAGCGCTGTTGTGTACCTGGTGTAAGCAGGGGTGGGCAGTGCGGAGTACGGGGGGTTAGGTGGAGTCTTTCAAAGGTCCTTTAATGCATTCTCAGACGCTCATATTTATAGATGTCTCTTTTTCCCCATGTAGAACAAAATTATTGTGAATCTCGGTATCACTTCCTGCACTCTACTGATGGAGAAGGATGCGCTAACATGCTAGTGGAGTATTCTACCTCCAGGGGGTTTCGCAGCGAGGTGGACATGTTCGTGGCGCAGGCTGTCCTCCAGTAGGTATCCGAGTTCGCTTGGTCAGGTCTTCGCTTAAACGGCTTCTCTGAGCCATCACCTCATCACCTGACTAGGACACAGTGAACGCCAAACCAAGGCCCCTTAGGGTCACACACATAAAATACGTCTTAGCAGGTCTGACGCAGAACTCTGGGGAAAACAGGCCTCCTTCCAGCTTTCCTCTGCCACTGGAATTCTAAGGCATTTGTAAAATTTCAGTTGAGCAGTAAAAGAAGTGTTTTAAATTGCCGTCAGTTTTCTGTTTACTCCCATTACTTTTATTTTTTGTTTGTTTTGTTAGGCAGCTATTTTTTGTAGGCCTCATGTATTTAATGAATTCTAAGGAGTATCTGACTGTGACGTGAGCATGCTGACAACGCCTAGGCTCTTTATCTTTACCAGTATTTCTGCAGCTGAACATGTTAACACAGTGGTGTGTTCTGACATCTTTTTATTTCCATGAGGCCCTACATCTCTGTCCCTCTGTTCTAGTTAGGCCTCCTCATCTTTGAGTTTCTTTCCAACATTTTGAAAGTATTGAAACATGCAACAAAGTGGAAGGCCTAAGCAGCCAAGGTCATGGCCATTACTAGACCTGTCAGTGCTTAACTGCACATGCGCGATAGGGCCACCTGCCTGAGTTCCTGGGTGCTGCCTTTCCAAATTTGAGCCCTTCTTCCCTTCCTTAAAGAGACATTTCATTTGTGATAGATTGATTTCCTCCCACAAAAACACTTTGACATGGCAGACCAGACCTTAATACTTTGTGTGCCGGCTATTTTCTGTGCCACTGCATGAATGGTATAAGCATTCGCTAAAACACACACAGCTCTTGAACTACTGGATATATTTTAATGAAATTTTAAATGCATAGAGATTAAAGCTTCTAGACTAAGTATGATCTAAGAAATATCTCCTAACAGTTCCAAATAAATCCACCGTGGCGTGAAAAACCATAGACTAGATGAACACGTGAATACGTGAGCAGACCACAAAGTGTTAAATAGTGAATTGAGGGGTTAGTCACTAATGTTTACTGTACTTCATAGCACCTCAGAACTTTGAGGTCCACACATAATTGTGATGGTGACATTTGTGACTTTAAAAAGGAAATGCTGTTAAAACCCAAAGCTTGTCAGCTGTCGCACATGGTGTATATTTCCTCTGGACTCAACTTGACTCTGGTTATAGGGTTACTAAACCTGTTCTCATCATCCCTCTTTGCTGCCTTACAAAAGTCCCCTTGAGGGACTGCACTTCGTTGAAATGCAGTTTGCGGCCATGTCCTCTGCAGGTAAAAACCAGTCAGGCCTAGCGCCCCTTGATGCATCTAGGCCTGTGGGCCTCGCTGCTGCTGGCCCTGTACTGACTGCCCACCCAGGCAGGTGCCCGACAAGTGTGCAGAGAAAGAGACTTTAGTTTGTGCACCCTGTATCACAGCTCTGTTGACCTTGGACATGTCACCTTCCCAGGCCTAAATCACTTCACCTGTAAAATGTGAAAATCCAAAGTTGTGCTCACAAAGGGTCTGGGAGAGGATGTCCCAGGACACATGTAGCTGTTGACTGGGAGTTCTTTGTGCTTACACTTTCATGTAAGCGTTTGTGGAATCCCCATCCTCAGTATTCCCACTCATTAATATATTCTTATTTCTAGGTTCCTCTGTTTAAAAAACAAAAGCAGTGCATCAGTGGTGTTCACAACATATACACAGAAACACCCATCCATCGAGAACGGCCCTCCCTTTGTGCAGCCCCTGCTAAATTTCATCTGGTTTCTGCTGTTGGCTGTAGATGGGTGGGTTTTGTGTGTGTGATATCTGTGTGTATAGAGGTGTGTGAGGTGTGTGCATGTGTGAGTATGTGGGTATATGAAGATGTGGAGGCATAACGGTTTATGTGTATAGGTGTGTGTGGTGTATATGTGCACATGAGTGGGTGTACATAGGTCTTGGGGTGTGTCTGTAGGTGTGGGGGCTATCTTGGTGTGTATGGGATACGTGTAGGTGTGGGTTATATGTGTAATGGTGTTTCGCTCTGTATAGATGCATGGGGGGGGTGTGTATGTGTATACAGGTTTGTATATCTACAGATGTGTGTGAGCATAGGATGTGTGGTACAGGTGTGGGGGGAGTGGCATGTGGATATGTGTGTTCCTTGTTTTCTTGCGTTTTCAGTTATAAACAGAATTGTGTTCCATTCTTCCTTGTTTTAGAGGCAAACTGACCGTGTTCACAGTGTTGTGTGAGCAGTACCAGCCATCCCTCCGGCGGGACCCCATGTACAACGAGGTGAGGGACTTCCCAAGTGGGATGGAAGCTTGCGGACTTGGGCAACAACAGCTGGAGAAGGGGGCGGAGAGAAGCACTGGCGTTATGTGGCAGCCTGTGCTAGGATGGGGCTTGCAGGCGAGGGGTGGGAGCACTTTGGCCAGTAGCTCCTGTGGGGCATCATGCAGTTCTGGCACTTTCCGCCTCCTCAGTGACCCCTTTGCCTCTTTCAGTACCTCGACAGGATAGGACAGCTCTTCTTTGGCGTGCCGCCCAAGCAGACTTCTTCCTACGGAGGCTTGCTAGGTAAGGCCTGGAGCAGAGGCTACCTGTAGCAGCATCACCGTGTTCCGCTTGGCAGTGCGGTGCAGGGAGGGCAGGGCAGCCATGGCCTGGGTCAGACTTCCCCTGGGCACCTCACTGGTGCCCGCATTCCCCTCCCAGTGTGCCCCATCTCGGTTCTGTCACTAGGTCCTTCTCCCAGCGTATTCCCCAAACAGAGCCCATAGGGCCCTGTCACTCACTCACGGATTATCATCCCAGGGCCTCCCTGTTAGCCAGAGCGTCAACACCAGATTTCTCTTTGTTCTTTTATTATTATTATTATTATTATGGTAAAATACACATAACAAACTTTACCATTTTAACCATTTTTAGGTGTACAGTTCAGGGCATTAAATACATTCCCATTGTGCAGTCATCACCACTATCCCTCCACAGATAAACACTTAACTGTCATTCTTCTCCCTCCAGCTCTGGCCCCCACTGTCTACTTTAGGTCTCTGTTGCTCCGACTCCTCTAGGGACCTCATAAGTAGGATCATACAGTATTTGTATTTTTGTGACTGGCTTATTTCACTGAGCTTAAAGTCCTCAAGGTTCATTCATGTTGTAGTTTATGTCAGAGAAATTCTTTCCTTTTTAAAGCTGAATAGTAGTCTATTGTATGTGTGGATATATCACATTGTGTTTATCCCTTCATCCATCCATGGACATGGGGATTGTTTCCATTTTTTCGCTTTTGTGAATAATGCCCTAAGAACATGGGTGCGCAAGTCTCTCTTGGCTTCAGTTCTTTGAGGTATATAACCGGAAGTGGAATTCCTGGGTCGTAAGATAATTTTAATTTTTTTGAGGAACCCCCGTACTGTTCCTACAAGTGCTGTGCCATTTTACATTCCTACTAACAGTGGAGAAGGGTTCCAGTTGCTCTACTTCCTCCTTAACACTAATTTTCTGAATTTTTGGTAGTAGGCTACCTAATGGATGTGAGGTAGTATCTCATTGTGGTCTTGCTTTGCATTTTCCTAAGGATTAGTGATGCTGAGTGTCTTTACTTATGTTCAACTGGCTGTTTGTGTGTCTCCATAATATTTATGTATTTGTTTTTGCCTATTTTTTAATCAGGTTGTTTTAGTAGTTTTCTATACTGGGATATTAATTCCTTATCAGATACTTGATTTGCAAATATATTCTCACATTCTGTAGGTGGCTTCCCGCCCCCCCCTTTAAACATTTTCTTAAAAGTAATTTTAGAGTCACAGCAAAATTAAGAGGGTGATAGCGATATTCCCATACTCCCCTTGTTCCCACCCATTATCAGAGCAACACATCATTATCACCCAGAGTCTGTAGTTTACATTAATAATCCCTTCAGTTTTGTACATTGTGTGGATTTACATACAAATGTATAATGACATGTATCCATGATTATAGTATCATATGTAATATTTGCAGTGCCCTAAAAATCCTGTGCTTTCACCTGTTTATCATACCTCCACCACCTTTTTACTTTGTTTTTAGGGGTTTTGATAATATAAAAATTTTAAATTTTGATGAAATTGGTCTATTTTTCCTTTTGTTGCTTCTGCCTTTGGCTCATATCCAAGAAGTCATTGCCATATTCATTTTCCTATAGCTTTTACTCTGTTTTTTATGAGTTTTATTGTTTTAGGTCTTGTGTTTAGGTTTTTGATCCATTTTGAGGTAATTTTTGTATATGGTGTGAGGTAATAGTCCAGCCTTATTCTTTTGTATGTGAATATACAATTTTCCTAGCACCATTTATTGAAAAGTCTTTTCCTCATTGAATGTTCTTGGCACCTTTGTCAAAAATAATTTCATCATATTATGAGGTTAATTTCTAGACCATCTATTCCATTGATACAGTGTTTGGATTACTATATCATTATAGTGAGTCTTCAAGGTGGGAAGTGTGGGCCTCCAGTTTTGTTCTTTTCCAGGATTGTTGTGTGGCTATTTGGATCCCTCAAGAGTCCGTGTGAATCTTAGAATGGGTTTTTCTGTTTCTGTGAAAAATGCCATAGAGATGCATCAGATCTGTAGATTGCCCTAGGTTGCATTGACATCTTAATAGTAAGTCTTCCAGTCCATAAACATGGAATGTGTTTCCATTTGTTCATGTCTTTAATTTTTTTAACAGTGTTTTGTAGTTTTTATTGTACAAGTCTTTTATCTCAGTTAATTCTTTTTTGATGCTGTTGCAAATAGAATTGTTTTCTTCTTTTGAGATTGTTCACTGTATGTAGAAATGCTACTGATTTTTTTTTGTTGACTGTCTCCTGCTACCTTGCTAAATTTGTTTATTAGTTCTAACTTTATTTTGTGGAAGTTTTACTGTTTTCTGAATATAAGATCATGTCATCTGCAAACATAATTTTATTTCTTCCTCTTCAATTTATATGTCTTTTATTGCTTTTTCTTGGCTGATTGCTCTGGCTATGACATCCAGTACTGTGTTGAATAGAAGTGGTGAAAGCAAACATCCTTGACTTATTCCTGAACTTAGAAGAAATGCTTTCAGTCATTCACCATTCCAGTATGTTTGCTTTGGGCTTCATATGTCTTTTACTACATTGAGGTAGTCTCTTCTTCCTAGTTTGTTGAGTGTCTTTATGAAAGAGTGTTGAATGTTGTCACAATGCTTTTTTGCATCAAGTGAGATGATCATGTGAGTTTTCCTCCTTTACTTCGTTGATGTGGCATATGGTTACATCAGTTGATTTTTATATGTTGGACAAACTTTGCATTCTAGGAATAAATCCTGTTTGGTCTTGCTGTATCCCTTTTAATATGCTCCTGAATTCTTGTTAGTATTTTGTTGAGGATTTTACATCAGGGTTCATAAAGGATATTGGTTTGTAGTTTTTTTTTCCTTGTAGTGTCTTTGAGTTTGGTATTGGACTTAGGCTGGCTTCATAGGATGAGTTAGGAAGCATACCCTCCTCTTTAATTTCTTGAAAGTTTGAGAAAGATTGCTATTCCTTAAATGTTTGATAGAATCCACCAATGAAAGAGTAATACCCCGAGCTTTTCTTTGGAGAATTTTGATTACTGATTCATTCTCCTTCTAGTAATAGGTTTATTCATATGGTCTATTTTTTCATGATTTAGATTTGGTAGGTATAGGTTGGGGCCAAATTTGAGATCAGGCTGCCTCCCCTGCATCCTGCCCCCATCTGGTGCAGCCACATGGGCCATCTGGTCTCACTGAGGTCTGATAGGAACTGTTACCCTCTACCAGGGCAGGGGCCTTCATTGAAAAGTGGTTTTTATAATCCTTAATGTTTTAAATTTTATTTTTGAATAGGTAAATCATATTTCACGGAGTTCAGAATTCAAAAGCATCCACGCCCCCGGCCCTGTCTTGCTGTTCCACAGTCCTCGCAGGGCCAGGCAGCGTTAAGGCTTCTTGAGCTTCCTTCCTGAGCTACCTTTGCAAACACACAGATGGCTCATTCTACGTAAACGGTATCGTATCGTGCACACTGACTGCACCTCATCTTTTCAGTGCTGGAGCTGGGGGCTGCTCCATGTGACTCAGGGCAGGTCCTGGCAGGGCTTGTCCCACAGAGCCTGGTTGTGCCTCTGATGTGCTGTTGCAGTCTGTGCCACCCCCATCCCCAAATCTGGGCGTCCCTCTCCTTATGGCTCTCTGCGGGGTGGGTGGGGTAAGCGTTTGTCATTTTGATGGCCTTGCTAAATTGTGCTTCATGGAAAGGGGTTCCTGTCTTTGGGATTTTTTTTTTTAAGTCATTTGCCCTTAAACACATAAACTTTTACTTGTGACCTGCCACTGTCTAGAATCTGACTTAGTGGAAGGTGTGAAGCAAACACCATGGCCTTTTTCCTCAGCTGTGTTCCCACTATGCCTCTGCAGGGTGTGGTCCATCTAAAATTGTGTGGCATTTTAGTGTGTTCAGGTCTCTGTGTGAAATGTCAGTTTACTGATTTTACATCTGTTAGGCTTGGCCCCACGCATCCCAAGCACCCTGACTCTTCACGCATGAACAGACGAGAATTGGCCTTTCTGGAGATGTCAGACATGCTAGCAGTGTTTCTTGGGTTGAGTTCAAATTGTGCATCAGAGAGTTTTAACACCTTTACGACTGTGTTCATGTGTTCAAAGAACATTGTCTGCCTTTCCGTGTGCTCTTGGGTTTCCCTTGTGGTTTGGCTTGAGAGAGCTTTTTATACCTTTTTTATTGACGTCATAGTTCTTTGGATAAAACTTAGATAACTAGGACAGAAAAACAGTGACGAAAACATTTAATGTTTTTATGAGTGGTCTTTGACACGTTGGCGCATCTGACTTCTTCCTGTACAGCTCTAGGAGTGTGACATGCTTTGTGATTTGTGGCCTTTCCTCTGGTTGGCTGGATCTCCCATGAGACTGATGATTCATTAGGTTCCTCCTGGTGACAGTGCCGTGTCCCCATCAGTGGCACTCAGGCTCCCCTCCCCGTTGTCAGTCCTGCACCACACACCTGCTGTGTCCTGTGGCTTCTGTGCTGGGGCTCCTGGGTGCAGGCGTGGCGATGTCAGGCTGCTGTCACACTCCCTCCCAGGCGTGGTGCTGTGGGAGGTGGGACTTCCTGGGCCAGAGGCCGCTGTGAGGAGCTGCTGTGGCCCTGACGCCACCGTGCGTTTCCTTCCAGGGAACCTTCTGAGCAGCCTCATGGGCTCCTCGGAGCAGGAGGGTGAGGACAGTCAGGACGACAGCAGCCCCATCGAGCTCGACTGACGCCGCCGCTCGCCCACCGGACCTGCATGCAGACGCCTGAGGCCGAGTCCTGGGGTCCGCATGCCCCACGGGCTCTGGGTTCTGAGGCTGTGGTGGCTGCGTGTCGGTGTCTGTGTCTGTGCGCTGGCCAAGGACTGTGCGTCGCCGTGCCAACCAGGCCGACACCGTGTTCCCTCAGATTGACCCCAATAAAGCACAGGCCTTGCTGCGCCACCTTTCCCAGTCCTTGTTTCTCTTTGCTGTGGGAGGGCTGAGGGCTGACATGGGCGCAGCTTCTGGTGTGCCAGGCAGTGTCCTCAAACCGCTGTCACGCGTGCCTGTCCCCAGCACAGACAGCGCTTGCGAGCTGTCCCCTTGGACATCGTACTGTGGCCTGGAGAGCAGCTGTTCCGTGCTGAGTTCCAGAAGCCACAGCCCTGCTGCTGAGGGTCACGTTGTCACTCTGGAAATGGTGTCTTTCCAAAGGGATGCTGCAGAACTTTCCACCTCTCCTAATGCAATATTTATCTTCGTCGGTTGATTGACTCCTCTGACCTGACATCATAGGTTTTAGCCAACTAACCAGTCCAGGAGCTTGCAGGGCTCTCCCGTCTCACTGATGCTATACAGGTGTTACCAGGATCGTTATGAACAGGAAACACTTTATTTTTTCACAGTTAAGAGTTGTAGATTAATACACAGTGATCATGCATGGGAAGGAGGGAAATAAACAATTTTATTTACTGTAAAAATGGAATTTAAAGGAAGGTTTGTGTTAATTGTTGAGTTTAAATAAATCCTTTATACTGGGCTCTGCAGCACTGGTCCTTTCTGAGTGAGCTCCGGGACGTGGGCATCTGAGCAGAAGCCTGTGACTCCCCGGCCAGGGGCCAGGGGCTGTGACCAGTGTCTTCCAGGGCTGTCCAGCCTGAGAGGGACGGTGTGGCCAGCAGCACGGGGCCAGTGTTGGGAAAGTTTCACGGTTTTAGATAAAACAAGTTGAGGTGCGGGAGCAGCCGGGGCGTGGGCAGCAGCACGAGCTCCTAGTCATCGAGGAGACCCGCCGGCGCGCCCTCTCCCCCAGGCTGCCCAAGGTGGTTCTCAGGAGAGAGTGGTTTTGGGGCTCAGGCCTGACTGGTGCTCAGCTGGGCAGGGAAGCTGGATGGGATCTGGACCCAGGAGGGACACCCTACTTCTGGCGCGACCCTTGTTTGGAAGCCACAGATCGCACCCCACTCCGCTGATGTATTAGAGAGCAGTTTGAGCGAAGTGCATTTGGCTGTGTGATTTGGCCCAGAATGAACACTGGGCGAAGGAGCTCCTGGACGGCATACGCGGTCCTAGTGGGGGGTCACCCCTCAGGTTTCAGGTTCCCCTCCTTCTATGGTAGCTCCCAGTCACCTCTTGTGAAGTGCAGGTTTACCTAGTGTTTGCTTTGACCATGAAAACCCCACTGTTCACTTAGGAGGGGATGAGGATCAAGTGAGTGTGGCCGACCCCATAAGCCCGTGGCTTTACCGTGCGGTTTGAAGGGCGCGGTCATTTTCCGTTTTCTAGGAGCATGCGTGCACCTGCGACCCCTCCACCTTAGTGCTGGCAGGCCAGGACAGCAGCACTGACCTCATGGCCCCAGGACCAGCACTTGGTATGCCCAGAGGGCGCCCAGGGCCCTGCGAGGGAGGTCCTGGCCGCAGCACCTTAAAAGAACTTCAAGGTAAGAAAAAGTGGGCAGCCATTTATGGAGTGTAACTCCCAGCCTTGCCTGAGAAATCTTCCCACCAGTGTCAAGCTGTTTTCTTTTAAAAATGTGAAGGTTGTCTCTTTCCTGTGTAACACATGGGCACGCACATGCGGGGATGTGCACCCCCCCTCACACACACACACGACCATGCTGCGTGTATACAAGCATGCTTGTGTGCTCTCAGAATGGGCACCCATACTTCCAGGGTCCAAGTACGATCTGGGATATCAGTCCAAGAGGGCTTGTGGGTGGAACTAACCCCTGCACAGTGGGGTATAAATCCAGGGGGACACGGGGTGTTTTATTTCTGATGCAGAGCAAGTCGTCCTAACTCCGGGGCTTCAGTTTCCATGTCTAAAAAACAAGTCAGTGGTAGTGGCTAGGGCATTAGACTGGGAGGGAGGCCTCAGTTCTGAGGAAGGGGTGAGGGCAGCCTCTTTGTGGGGGTTCCCTGGGGCAGGTAGGTCTTTGTTATACCCCCTGGGCACTGCAGGTGGTGGGGGAGGGCTTACACTGCCTTGTCCTCAACTTCAGCCATCCTAGAAACCCCTGCCCCTGATAGCCCTAGCTCAACAGGGACAGAACTTCTGTGAGTGGGGGTGCCTCATGCCCCCCAGTCTGGATTAACAAGGGTTGAGCTGGTGGGCACCGTGCTCAAAGGCAGGGAGAAAGGCAGCACCCCCGTTCCTCACAGTTGCCATGGGAGCCAGAGCCCCCAGCCCAGATGCCACACACTGATGAGGCCACACTCAAGCCCCACTTTATTCCAGGATGTGATGGGGGCTTCAGGACAATACTTTGGGGACCCCCTCCCAGCCCCTTGCTAATGGCAAGGGCTGGAGGCCATCTGCTCACCCAGCAGGTGACACCCTCCCTCCCCCCGACTATACAGCAGCTGCCTGGGACAGCAGAGGACCAGCCTGGATCTGCCATACACGCTCATCCCTTCCCTGCCCACCTCCACACTCCCAAGGGCGCACAGAGCCAGGTCCCCTGGGGTGGGGGCTCCATGGCTGTAGTCAGTGTGGCTAGTCACACTCTGAAGCTCTGTGGGCGCGAGTAGGGCCCAGCCTCCAGGGTTCAGAGAGACCGTACGGTCAGACAGATGGAGTGGGTCACTGGTCAGTGCCAAGCTCTGGGCTGGGCACTTGAGGTACCAGCAAGCAGCAGACAAGCTTGACTCTCCAGTCTCCCGACACAAGGCAGAGGACACTGGGGGGTCCCAGTTGGTGACAACCTCTAGCCCCCAGAGGGCCCCACAAGACTTGTCTGTATTTGCCAGGTCAGCTTGAGGACCAGGCCAAGTTCCCCACCCCAGCCCCCAGCACCCTACAACTGACACACAGCAGATGCTTAATAAATACTTGTTGGGGGAGGGGTGGTAGGTAGTCGGGGAGGGACCTGGAGGTGGGTGGAGGGGACAGGAGAGGAGACATGCAGCCAGCCCGCTGTCTCCACAGCCCACCTGGTCAGGTTGGACAAGGCAAAGTCTTGAGGGGCTGAAAGGTTGGCTAGTGGGGAGTGCAGGGGAGGGGGGCACGAAAGAGGAGCTAGTGGTATCACATCACGGGGCAGCAGCATGATGGGATCCGAGGTCAGGATGGGCTAAAGTGAGGTTCCAGAGAAACAGGTCCTAGTGGTTAGAGCTCAGGCCCCACCTGACCATATCCAGGGCTGCCCCCTCAGGGCAGGGCAGGGCAGGGGCGGGGCGGGGCAGCCAACCCCTCCGTCTGAAGGCCCCCAAGATTCAGCTGCTGCCTCCTCGCCAGCCTCGTCTAGTGAGTCCAGAGTCCTTGGGCCACTTGCTAGGGTTTATGCTTGAAATGGGCTTCCACTGGAAAAGGGACAAATGTTCAACCTTGTCACAGCCACACAGGCAGCACTGGGCTCTGTCCCCAGGCCACTCCCACCTGGCCCTCACCTGCATATTCCTGGGGCAGCATGGGCCTGTCCACCACCTTCCGGAAAGCCTCCATCCACGCCCTCTGCTCTGACTCGGTCTCGCAGGCTAGGAGGAACCTGCGCTCTGGTGTGACAATGGTGATGCCGTGTGGCCAGTGGTGGCCCTGGGTAGACGGCGGGAGCCCATCCAGCACCGTGTAGCCACTCTCCCTGCTACCAATGAATACTTCCCCACGGGCAAAGGCATCCTGTGGGCAGGCGTCAGGCTGAGTTGGGCTGGGTCCCTCACCCCCGATGCCAGCCTGTCCCAGGTAGGGGCAGCGTCATTCAGCTGGGGAGACCCAGCCCCCGCCCTCCCTCAGCAGCCTGACCAGCACATCACGCCACATGTCCAGCAAACACTGGGCACCCTGCAAGGGGCCTGACGGGCTGCCATGTCTGACCCCAGCTGACCTGGGGCCACGGCCTTTCCTCACCAGGGGGTCTTTGAAGTACATGAGCCTCCGGTCATCCATGGTGAACCAGCGCTTCCGGAAACCTTCCGTATGCTGTGGGTCAGAGAGGGCCTGAGCGGAGCCCCTGTCCCCAGCTGACCGCAGCTCACCACCAGAGGGCGGGGCCTCACTCCGCACTCGGCCTCCTGTGGTCAGGCTGGGCCCGCTCTGGCCACCACCCACCACATACAGGTCCTTTACACACAGTTCCTGCTTCAGTGCTCTTCCCCCTGCGCCAGCTGCTCCCTTGTCTGTGAGCCCAGGCAGGACCCCAGCCTGTTACAGGTCCCTTGGCACCCACAAAACACAGTCTGGGCTGCAGGGTGGCCTGGGTCCTTTACCCCCCATGTGACCGGTGTGGACCACACTGGCTCTGCGGGGCAAACTCAGAGTAGGCAGGGCCGCCCACACCAAGATGACCCCCCTCGTGTCCACAGCCTCACCTGGCCCAGGGAGCCACATCCAGCCCCCAACTGCTTAGACCCACCTTGGGACCCGTTTTCTCCATGTAGCCTTCCTTCAGGTAGTTCCTGGAGAGCTTCGGCACCAGCTGGGCAGAGAAAGCACTCAAATGGGTGGGTAAGTCACCCAGGCAAGCCCCTGGGCCCCCTGGTTTCTTCCCCAGTCCTTCCCTGCCTTCTCTCCACTAAAGCACCCAGAAATTGAGGCTAGCCAGGGTCACTTAGGCCTCAGGCCAGTGAGCAGCAGGATTCTTCGGGGGGGTCTGTGTGAGCCTTTGGTGTCCTAACCCATCATCCCAGACTAGGAGCCACATCTCCCAGGAGATAACAGGAGGCACTCACGTCTGCGTCGCTGGCCCCTGGGAACGCCACCTGTAGGTAGTGGAAGCGGGCAGCACGGAGCGCGTTGAACCAGTCCACCGTTTCCTGGAAGTTGGAGACTGGGCATAGGCCAAGCCATAGGACCTTGAGGCCAATGACACAGCAAAGGGGTGCCCCAGGGAGGGGCACCTGTCCCCAGAGCTCCACCTCCTTGGGCACCTCCAGACACCCACATCCCTCAGCTCCAGGACACCGGGCGTGAGGCTGACACAGGCTCCTGTCAGCCCCATCAGACCAGGCCAGACCCCACACTTTGGCCTTTCCCAGGGCAAGGGCTGCATGGACACAGCAGCACGTACAGGCTGCCGGAGGAGAACCCCTGGGCAGCAGGGGGCCCTGGGCTCAAGGGCCAGTCTGGGCAGGAACCTTAGGAATGTGGCCACATCCCATGTGGCTAGCTCATGGGGTGCTGGGGGAGAGCAGGAGGGGCTAGCAACCAAGCAGGCCCTGCTGCTGCTGTAGCCCTTGGCCAGATCCCCAGAGCGAAAGCAGCATGGCCGCTGGTGCTGCCTGGGCCCCATGTCCTATGGAGCTGACTCAGATTTCTTGGCTATGACACCAAAGGAAACAAAGCAAGACAAATTGGACTTCATCAAAATTAAAGTTTTGTGCATCCAAAGACTGTCTACAAAGTAAGATGGCAACCCACAGAATGAGCAAGGCACTGCTCCATCATCTATCGGATAAGTGATTAGAATATATAGAAACCGCTACAAAACACCCACCAAAAAAAGCCAAATTGAAAAATGAGCAAAGGCCTTGAATGGACATTTCTCCGGTGAAGAGACACAGGACGGTCACTAAGCACATGAAGAATGCTGACTGTCACTGGGGCAATGAGACCTACGGGACAGGACACCACCGCCAGCCCAGGAGGGCGGCTGTTCTCGGAAAGCCAGAAAGCAAGCGTAGGCAGGGGCAGAGTGGGGCCCGCTGATACTGGCCGGGGTGTCAGATGCTGCAGCCTGTGGACAACAGCATGACAGCAAGTCCTCAGAATGTTCAGCAGGATGGCCAGCGGTCCAGCAGTTCCACTTCTGGGTGTGGAAAAGAACTGAAAGCAGGGTCTTAAAGAGCTATGTACCCCATATTCACAGCGACGTGGTTCACAGCCACTAAAATGTGGACGCAACCCAAGTGTCCACGATGGATGAGTGATGGATGGATAAACAACGTGGTCCGTCCAGACAATGGAATGTTACTCGGCCTTGAAAAGGCAGGAGAATCTGACACGCTGTGGTGTGGGTGAGCCTGGAGGGCATTGTGCGTGAAGTGAGCCAGACTTAGAAGGACAAACACTATGAGACAGTAGGCGGCGAGGGCCAGCGAGAGCGGGTGAGGGGTGTTGAACGGGGACATTTTCATATGGGGGAGATGAAGAGTTCTGAGGACGGGCGGCTGGTGGTTCCACAGCAGAGTTAATGTGCTTAATGCCCCTGTGCTGAGCCCTTGAAAGTGGTTAAACTGGGAAAGTTACATGTATTTTACCAAATTTAAAAAGGAGGGAAATAGCATTTGAAAGGTGGTTGCCCCGGGAGAGAGGAAATGGGGGGAGAGGGGCCAGACTCATTTCTCAAGCCTTGCAGAAATGTCTGGCTCTTTAAACCTTCTGCACATGCCTCGTGATAAAAACAGAATGAAAAGCAAAGCGACAAAACCAGGAACCCACCATTGGACAAGAAGTCCTCGTTGGGGGGGGTGGCGGGCGGGGGTTCGCATGGGGCTGTCTCCTACCCTCACCCCCCAGGGCTGGGTAGGTGAGTGAAGCTGAGCTGCCACGTCCTTGTCCACATGGGCTCTGTCCGCCCCAAAGGGCTCAACTGGTTCCCCGCTCCAGGCATGGAGGGGTGGGTGGGAGTGGCACCGGGGGGAACAGTGGCAGCCTCTTGGCCGCACTGCCCCCTCGGGGGGCCTGTGGGACTCTTCCAAGACAGAAGGGCATTCATTCCCACCCCCAAAACCAGCTGGTGCGCCCACCTTGCCGTCCTCATGGTAGACGAAGATGTTGCGCGTGCTGTTGTCCTTCAGGTAGGTGAGCTGCAGGCCGTGGGGGTGGCCAATCTTGGCGGGCTGGAAGGTGGCGTTCAGGTGCTCGATCCTCATGGTGGCCTTGGGCTCCTTGGCCTGGGGAGCAAGGCCGGGCCTGAGCGCGGCAGTGGCGGACCCGCCTGCGTGGCTTTGGGCGAGCTCCTTAGTCTCTGCGCTTGGTGGCTCCCTGGCCTGTGGGGCACCATAAATACCTCCCCTAGGTGATGAGATGGGTGCCCCACACCCAGAAGACCTCTCCTCTGCCCTTGGCACCCAGCTCCTCTGGTCCCCACCTCACACCTGGCCCTCCCTATTTCCCTGTCCTGCCCCCTGACCTTTTGTCTCCTGAGCTGGAACTGGCAGATTGCCATGCAGTGCCCCCTGCCAGGCCGGGGGCTATGGGCCATGAGTTGCTCTGAGTATCTGACCTGGAGCTAGTGGGAGTGGGGTTTGAGCAGCTCCAGGGCCTTCCCCACATGCCGATAGGGGACATAGGTCCTCTTCAACATTTACTTGCTAGACGGGGTGCCCACTGGCTGCAGCTGTTCCTCTGTCATGTTCAGGTGTGGGGATGCCCACGAGGACAGGCCCATCCATTCCCCCAGCATCACTCAGCCAGGCCTGACGCCAGGAGTGACTGATGAAGGGGCGGAGGAGGCATGTCCCTGGAGACGGTGTAATGTCATAGGGGGACAGCATGTCCCCATAGGGAACTGGAGGCTATATCCTCACAGGGGTGGCCTGTCCCCAGGGGAGGAGGCCTCATGGCTCTAGGAATTGTGTGAGGGCAGCAGGGCTTGGTACCACCCTCAGGGGCTGGTGTCTACCTGCCACAGGCACTGTGGGCAGCCAGGATGCTCCCCTAGGACAGGAACCCCACCCCCACCCCGTGCCTAGCTCACGTCATTTCTGTTGAAATATTTCAGGGCCCCTTCTCGTTCGGTGAGCACAAACTTCCGGCTTAAAAATTGCCCATTGTCCCGGCCACGCTTCCAAAGAAAGCCTTCTCGGTATCCTAGGGGGGAGAGAGCGGAGAGGTGGAGTCAGATGTCGTAACGGCCTCGGCAGAGTCTGTCCCAGTCTCCCAGTTTGTGAAGGCATGGGCCAGTCTGCCATCTGAGGGGAGCAGTCAGTCCTGGGGGCTGGGCAGCTAGGAGGACAAGAGTGGGCATATAAGCCTGCCTCCCTGCCCTCAGGCTGGGAGCCCCCACCACAAGCCTGCCCACTGCCCAGAGGGCACCAGGGTCCAGGCTGGACGCTCCTGTGGGTGATGGGGCCCCTCCTACCAGGCTGCCTGCTGTTTGACACTCTTTCTGGAAGCGTAGCATGCAGGGCGTGAGCAGGAGAGCAGGCCCAGGATGGCCACTGCCTCCAGCCCTTGGACATCGCCTAACGGCACAACCGGGGTTACTCAGATGGACCCAGTGCAAGTCCTCAGAGGAAGGTGGGGGTTGTGGCCCCAGGATTCATTGTTGAGCCCTCACCTCCAGAACTGTTAGTCATTTGTGTTGTTTTAAGCTACAGAATTTGTGGTCACTCATTTATAGCAGCCATAGGAAAAGACTCTGCACCCCAACATCTCTGCACCCCTTCCCTCCAAGCATCATGTCCCCTTCCAGCCCCACCCTTGGCCTGTCCTGGGACCACGTGCAGACAGCCTGGACCCACGTCCCCATGGCTCTGCTTCACTCAACACCTCCTCGGGGTTGCCATGTTGCAGCCTTAACAGCAGTTGTTCCTTTTTTTTTTTTAACTATTTTTTAAAAATATTTATGCATACAAGAACTGGGGTGTAGGCCAGAGGTCTGGGGGTGGCGAGAGGATTCACCAGAGACAAAGTGGGGAGCAGAACAGGCGGATCTACTGAAGTACACTGCTGAGGGGAGCAGCGGGCGAGACAGGAGGGGTCTGCTGTGCTGTGTAGGTTAGCTCCCTGGCCGGGGATTGAACTCGCGTTGCAGTGGCTCTGGATAGTTTCATAGTGCTGCGCTTAACCTGTTGTGCCACCGGGAAAGCCCAGCAATTGTTCCTTTCTATTGCCCAGTGGGTCCCTGTGGTTGCTGGGCAGTGGGCTCATGCCCACTGGGTGGACCCCAGTGGCTTCCACAGCAGTTCTGCTGTGCCTGCATGGGCATGTCTTCTGGGGACACCTGCCCTCCATGGGCACACAAGGAGTAGGGAGACAGGCCATGGTCAGCTCCAGTAGGAACTGCCAGCACTGTCCATCTGCTTATACTCTGGTTTCAGGTGAGCTTTCTCCAGAAACAGGTCCTGCCACCCATGTGAGCTGAGCACCCCACACCTTCAGAGCTGCTCTGTGATGAGAGAGGTGCTGTTTGTGCCAGCAAGAGTGCCTGCTGCCCTCAGCATAAAATCAGCGCCCAGAGCTCAGACTGGCAGCCTTGGCCTCATTGCCGATACCACTGCTAAGCCCTGACCTCACTGCCTGCCTCCCCCAGCTGCCCAGGCAGCCCCATCCCCACTACCATGGAGACAAGGGCTATTTTCTTTGCCCTTGAGACAAGCAGCCATAAAAAGACCTCAGTTTGGCATCGGGGAGACGATGGCTGGCGCCTCCTGGTCTGTTGTGGGGCAGTGCCAGATGGGGCCTGCTTTCTCTACAGCTCAGGTCCCCTGCGTCCCTCAGAGCCTGTGGGCACTGACTTGCCCTCAGCCCCCTGCACACAACACAGCAGGCAGAGCCTCTTTTGTTTGCATGGAGGAACAAGTTTACCACATGTCCCTTCTCAAGTCAAAACAGGCCCTACCTGGAGTGTTTGTTGACTGACTAAATGAGCCCCAGGGCAAGCTGACAGTCCACTTGGCTTCAGGTCAAGACGGACCTCTTTGTTAGCTTACGGTGGACACGGAAGGCACATCATCAGCAGGGCAGGGTAATGCTATCTGCCAGGACAGACCCCATCAGCACTCAAAACATCACCCCATGGCAAGGCCCCACTAAACATTTACATAAATACCTCATGTAGTCCCCAGAAGGACCTCCATGGCACCTTCTAGTCTCCTATTTACAGAGGAGGAAACAGGTTTAGCGATGGGACCTCCTGGTCCAAGGTCATCGGACAGAAGGGGCAGGAAACCAACAGCTCTCCAGAGGTGGGGGTGCCCGCCTGCCCTGCCCCCTTGGGGCCAGCAGGTGGCAGCAGTGCCTCAGAACTCGAAGTGCCCAGTGCAACAGGTGAGGCCAGAAGAGCTCCCCTCTAGTCTTAATCCTACAGGTCCTGGTGCCATCAATACACCCCCTGACCAGATGAGAATGGGAAAAACAGGGTAGAGGGAAATGCTGGGTCTGCCTGGCTCCCTAGCCAGTGGCAAGTTGCCAGGATGCCTGATACCAGGCATTGGAACAGAAACAGCAGTATTTGTGGATGGGCGTTGGCCATCCAAAGCAGATGAACAGCTATTTGGCGCTCAGCCTGAAGTCAGCAAACCCCCCCAAGTCAACCAGTAGCCTGGGATGGGGGACATAGCCTCGCCGCCTGCTCCCTGGGAGCCCACCATATCCAGGTTTTTCCAGCTGTGGCCTCTCAGTCACGGCTGGGAGCTCGGGGTTTTGAGACACCGGCCAACTCCAGGCCCCAGTTTTGCTGTCTTCCCTTCCCTAGGCTGCACAGCAGCCCGTGGCCAGTGTGGCCAGCTCAGTGTCTGTGGACACCTGCTGTGTGCTGGTCCCTACCTGCCCAGGTGCCCCCTGCTGGGAAGCTGAGGCACCACTTGCCTCCCCTCCCCTGCAGCCCCTCTTTGAAGCCACCTGGAACCATAGGAGACAGACTCAGCACCTGGTGCTAGACTCCACCGCTCACCACAGCAGGTAAAGCCAAACCAGCCCATCCCAGGCGGGGCACGCACGGAGCAGCTCGGGCTCTCCACCCCCAGAGGAAGTGTGCACAGGGCTCACACTCTGGAAAGCAGTCGGGCCATTTCTTGTAAAAGCGAAGCACACTCCCTGTGTGGCCCCGACAGAAGTAGGAAGAGTGCTCACAGGAAGCCAGTGCGCCCTGTCCACAAGGCTTCAGGGCCGTCGTGGTCGGCACGGGTTAGACAATCCACCGACCTCAGCAGGCGGTGAGGAAACTGGTTCTTCTGTGGGCGGAATGTCGAAAGGGGCCTCTCAGACACAGGCCACCCCCCCGAGCAGCAGCTGTGTGACCTGTGCGAACCAGGCCAGAGGCAGGCTCCACACGCTGCAGTCCCACCGATGACCTTCCAGAAAAGGCAAATTCTAGAGCCAGAGAGCAGAGCAGCGTGGTGGGCATCTAGGAGGGGGGCTGGCTGTAAACAGGCATGGCGGGATATTAGAGGAGCTTCTCTGCCTTGTGTTTGTGGTGGCTGTGGGTGCGGGCATGTGAAGAGACTCCTTGTGTATGACTCATACTGTGCGTTTGGAGGCAGGACCACCCACCTTTCTCTGGGGGCAGGAAGGCTTCCTGGTGGGCCCCAGGGTGGGCTTCTGCCTGAGGGGTGCCCTATTGGAGAGATGTCCTCTGGGTATGGAGCCAGGGTCTAGAGAGGTTCCAGGGAAACTGAGCCCCAATCACAGCTGACCCCAGCCACTTTCCCATAAGGCCAGGACCCAATCTTAGGGCCTGGGGATTCTAGCCCCTTCTGCCCCTTCTTACAAGAATGCCCAGGGCAGAGTAGCCATGCCTAGCCACCCTAGCCACTTGGGGGTGTGGCCTGCAGCACACCCACTTCTCCCCTGCTCCTGCTGGGAAGCTCGTGGGCTTCTGCTGTTCCCAGGCATGGGACCACGCCTCCGTTGCCCATACAGGGAAAACAGCCCCGCAAACCCTCCCAGTGCTAGCCTGGGTTTGGTCTCTCCATGGCACTTGCCAAGTCTCCAGGCGTCCTAACCACTGCAGGGCTGTGGCCATGGGCAGGGCTCGGCAGCATGCTGGGCACATGGGCACATGCCCTGGCGATTGAGTTCACCCCGACATGTGAGCCAGGGCTCCATGCCCACAGGGCTATGTTCCCGACTGGGAGCCCTCAAACCCCATAGAAACCTCACCCCATGCCAGGCCGGCCCCCGGCAATCTGCCACCTCAAGATTCCTAGATCCCCTGACTGAAATGGCCAAGGAAGCCAGTGGAAAAGGTCAGAGGCCAAGGATCAGTAGGTGACCAGTGACCTGAGCTGGCACCTTCCACAACCCCCAGTTCTGAGAAGAAGAACTGTCCCATCCTTCATCCCTGCCCCCCCTGACTGGGGAGGGGTCGTCAGCCATGTGGGGGCTGGGTCTGGGCAGGACCAGTAGGGGAGGTCAGTGTTGGTGTCCCAGGGCTGTCCAGACGCAGCTGACCCCTCCCCACATTGGCCGGCACCTTGGACTAAGGTCATGGGCTTAGGGAGGGTCTCTCCCAAGGAGCACAACTTACTCCTTGACCAAGGGAGGGGTCCCCAGGGCTGGGCATGGGCTCCAGGCCACAGTGTACAGCCAGCAGGCACCCATGCACCCACACCGGGGCCTGGGCACGAGCAGGGCCCTCCCCGCCTGTGTGTGCGCGTGTGCGGCTGCTGGTCCGTCCCTCCATCCGGGCTATCACAGCGAGCCAGGCGGCAGGGCTCCGACCCATGACCCCATTGTTGGGGTCCTGAGCTATGTCCCCAGGATACTACCTGACTTCTGCAAGGTTACGTGGAGGCCAGCCAGAATTGGAGACCACATCCTGGTCCCCGGGAGGAAGGCGGCTGTTGGTAAGGCTGGGGTGGGGGCTCCCCATAGTCCCTTGCTACCCTTCCTGTGCTCCCTACATTCACAAACGGGCTTTCAGTCTCTGTACAACATCTGTGCCCCCAGAGGGGTTGTCCCGGAACCTGGCAGAGCTGGGGTGGGGCCAGATTAGTCCAGCAGCATTAGTCCATCTTCCCCATTCCAAGGCCCCAAACCCAGAGATCCAGACTCGGCTCTGACCTGGAAGACGATGCCAGATGTGCTCACAGTCCTGAGTCTGCAGGGAGTCTGCCCCAGAGCCACAGAGGCACCAAGAGGGCCCTGCCCCACCTCCTAGCCAAGCCCCATAAACTATCACTCTACTCAGCCCTGATAGGCCACACTAGGAATCCCCAGCTGGCTCCATGTCTTCCCCCCCCACCCAGGTGGGGAAACCAAGGCCAAGGGGTGGGACACTGTCACTCACTCAAGGGCCTCTGCGCCGCCTGTCTCCTGAAGGCTCCACTCACAGTGTGACATTTAGAACAAAGGTGGGCTAGTGTGGCAATTTTGGTATTACCCTGCTCTGCAGAAACAGGCCACTCCGGAGGGCCTACCCCAGCCACGGGAGGAGAGGGCCAGGGAGGCAGGCAGCTGGGGCAAGCCCCCACGGGAGGATTGGGGCCCGAGCCTCGGCAGGAAGTGCTGTGTCTGTCAGTGACTGGTCACCAGGGGTGGCTGGCCCTGGCCTTCTGGACAACAGGGGGCATTGTCCCACCCATGAAAGGCAGCCATTGAGGCTCAGGCTCATGGCGGGGGACAGTCTGGGGAGGGAGCCAGAAGCAGCTGTTACCCAGGGTCACTCTCAGTAAGGAGGGGCCTATAGGGAGCTTCGGGTGGGGCCGGTGGGAGGCTCAGCTTGGCCTAGGCACCCCCTTATCTTGGGAGGGTACGGGCATCTACCGTAACCTTGGCCAAGGGTGGCAGTTAGAGATTGCCAGGTTGGCACTCCCTGTCCAGGGTCCACCTGTCACGGACTGGCCCTGAGATCTCGCCACGCCCTTCACTCCCTGACAACAGGCCCTTCAAGGCTGAGCTGGCGAGGGTGTCAGGTCCTGCCCCTGGCTCGTCAGCGCCCACGCAGGGAGAGGCGTGTGCGGTGACCCAGCAGGAGATGCTGGCAGGCCTGCTGCGGGTCTCGGTGGGACTGTGTGCCTGTGTGCCATCGCCACCTGCTCCCAGCCTGGTTCTGCCCTCCGTGCCCCTCAGCCCAGCCCTCCAGGTAGCCTGATGGCAGAACCTTATCCTCTGGCCAGACAGGGAGGGGAGGAAAAATGTTCAGGTCTTCAGTAGCACCCCTGGGGGCAGGGGTCACATTTCCAGGCAGCCTTACCAAATGCAGGGACACAGGATGTGCTCTAAGTGAAGGGCTCAGTCGAACCCTTGCCAACTAGGAGTGCCGGGCACCTTCCTGACCCCTACTCGTGCTGCGTCCCCTCACCCACCTACTGGTTTCTGATCTCCCAGAAACCCAGACTACTCCAGAACCAGACCCCGGGGAGCACAGCCCAGGAGCACCCCTTTCTAGCCTGGCCCAGGCCTGCCAGCCATGTGGTGGGACAAGCCAGTCAGGTGTGCCCCCTCAGACTCCGCACCGGGAAGTCCCTGGAAGGGGAAGTTGGCCTCAGCGCCATGGGCCAGAGGCTGACGAGCGGGAGGGTCCAGACGGACTAACGAGCAAGAGGGCGCTCCTCACAGACCAGCGGCTCCGGACACTGCTCCCACCCGCGCCGGCTCTCTGTTCTGTTTCTTTTTATTCTCAACTAATTTTAGACTTAAAGGAAAGTCGCAAAAATAGTACAGAGAGTCACATGCCCATGGAACGACTGACGTGCTGCTCCACGTACCACATGGTGGGCATCAGGCGGGTGCAGGAAGCCAGAAGCAAGAGACCCGAAACCACGTGACTCTAGTTAAATGAAAAATCAAGAGGCAAATCCACAGATGAGGGGGTGCAGGGCCAGGCCATGGAGGGGCAGTGGGTGCAGATGGGGACCTGAGAATGCTCTCACCATCTAAGCCCATTCAGTCACCTAGGACACCCCATGAGGACCGGTCCCCTTCATGGAGGTGCCACTAACGTCTGCCCAACTGGGCGATGCCTGCAGATCATGCCACCCTGTGACTGCACCAAAGGCTCCTCCATCAGCCTGGAAACCCATGCCCTTGGCGCTGTGCAGTGCGCTGGTCCGCTGTTTGTCCACTGCCCTGCCCCCGGATCGAGTTTGGGGTCTCCAGGACTAGGGTGAGGTTATGCATTTTGGGCACCAGGCCAAATCTGTGCAGGTTTCTGACAGCAGGACACAGTAGCGGCCGCTCCGAGCCATCAAGTGCCCACATTGGGGGGGTGGGGGGCTCATCTGAAGGGCAAAGCTCAGCCTCCCCGCCTCGACTTCAGGAGGGACACGTTCCCGAGCCCCGTGTTTCCCCTTCCTCCGTGCCAGACACTTCCGCATTCACCTCCGGCAGTGAGAAAGTGCTTCTGTGGCAAACCCGGGGCAGGCAGGAAGTGCCCATGGGAATCCCCCGGGGTGTCCTCAAAGGAGTGGGTAGGCCGTGGGACAGAGGATCAGGGGAGTGCCAGCCCCAGTCCTGGGGCGAGGGTGCCCTGCTCCATCCGCTGCACCCACCTGGACACTGGGGTTGGAGGCGGGAGGGGCAGGGGAAGCTGGGGTGGGAGAGGAATCTGGAGGCTCCACAGGAGCACTGGGGGCCTGCTCCCCTCCACCCCGCAGGATGGACTGGTCCGGGGCAGTGGGACTGGTCTGTGAGGAGCTCCAGGAGGGCAAGTGGGGTTCTGGGTAATGGGAGAAGAGGGCAGCGCTACTCCTCTGGGTTCCCAGGGGATCTCAGTGACCAGTGCTTTGAGCATCAAAGTCTTGAGCTAGTGGCTGGACACCCCTCCCCATAACTGTGAGCGTTTCCTTGCCCCAAGGGGACTTGCGGGGGGCCTCAGTGGTGGCAGGGAACCAAGCTAATGGCTCCCAGGGTCCCTCACACCCAGGATTCTGTTAAATCCTGTTAAACCTCCAGACGCAGCAGGGAGGGCCCCGGAGGGTGGCAGCAGCATCAACAGTCTGCGGGCCCTGGCTTAAAGGCAATGGTGACAGACACTGGTGCTTCATGAAGGGCCTCTGCACCCGGACCGCCATGCTGGTAGCAGCAGCCAGCTGCCCCTTTGTGGGGACCAGCGAGGAGGCCCTGAGTCTCCTCCACTGGAGGGAGCCTTGGAGGCCAGGGGATGAAGTATGAGCCTGGGGGTACTGCTGCTGGGTGTGTTGTCTTGAGGGTCCAGGTGCTTGGAGATCAGGAGGCAGCGGCACCATGGGAAATGGCCCCCAGGGGGCACTTGGGAGGCGTCTCGGTGCCAGTGGTCCCAGCTGGAGGAGGCGCCAGTTCACGGGGCCACGTCCTCACACCACCTTTGGGTCAGGGAGCACCCCACTGTCCTTTTCAGGGCCTGAGGGGGCCCCTACACACAAGTCAGCTCCAGCCACACAGGGACCCTCACCTTGACAGGGTGGTCTGCAGGTGGTCCACACACCCAGTTACTCAGCAGCCCCCCAGAGTTTCTCTTTAGTGGTGGTCCCTGCTGAACTCGCCTACCTCACTTAAGTTGCTTCCCATTTTAGGACAATAAGACAGTGCCCATTCATGGGTCCTGTGCCCTCTATAAACACAGGAACAGCAGTCGGTGCCTGGGCAATACCCTGAGGTGGCAGCACTGGGCTGCAGCCTCCCACCGTCATGAAAGGGCTGTGCCCCTCAACCCTCACCTGCGGGAGGATCTGGGGTCTGAGCTGTGCAGGTTGCTGCCGCCTTCAAAGGCCACGTGCTCAGAGGCTGAGAACTCTGCCCCTCGCAGCCTCGCCCTTCCCTGCCCCACACCTCAAACACCCCACACATCAGGGTTTCATGAGAGGAATAGCAGCACTGGGACCTGAGGGAGTCAGATTCAAAGGGGGAGCCTCGGCCTGGGGAGGAGGCACTTTTAGGAGGGGAGGCTCCCTGGCCTCGGGGTTGTTGCCACCTCCAGAGCACGGCTGCGGTGAGGCAGGAGAGACATGACCCCAGCTGACTTACACGCCTGGAACTGACACCCAGATACACCCGCAAAACACTCTCCAGACACCTCTAATGGGCAAGGTGTCCTGGCATGAAAACCAGACCCCAAGTTTTCTGTGGAGAACCACCAGTTCCAGATGCAGTACACACATCTGGGTCATGGTGACTGGGGCGCAAGCCCATCCCAAAGCAGTCAGAGCCAGAGACAGGAGACTTCTCCCCACACTCCTATGAAGATCACGCTTGCCCTGCCCTCGCGGTACCTGAAAAGGGCTGGAAAATCTACCCCCGCTGGATTCCAACTGCACCAGGAGAGTTGCTGCTGACCCAGAGAAAGAAAACTGGAAAGTGGAAGCCAGGTCCTGACCACACGGACCAAATGCCTAGATCAAGCTGTTCCTGAAGTCAGAACCAATTACATGAGTCAATCTGTCTCCTCTTTTGCTCACCCCCAGCTGAGCTGGATTTTCTTTCACTTGCAACAAGAGCATCCTCATACAGGAACAGACCTGCAATTCAGTGACGTGGTTCTGTCAGCCCAGACCATACCTGCCTCTGAAATGAGGCTGTGTACCTACTTCTTATCCAACCCACGAAGAAAGAGCCCGAGACACAGCCAAGCACAAAGCTGCCCTCACCTGCAGAATAGGGCTCCTGCTTCTCAGGGTGGGTGAACTCCTGCCGCTCATACTTGGCCCGGATCCACTGTTCGCGAAGGAGTCTGAGGAGAGAAGGAAGAATGAGCCCCACACTCCCTGAACCAGGCACTGGGCTCATGGAGGCCCTGTGCCCCTGTGGCACGGCCTGGTCAGCCAGAGGGTGGAGTTGGATAGGCGACCACCTTGCAGAGGGCAGGGCCAAAGGGCCATGAGCTTTGATTCTTAAAATCACTTGCTAGTCAGGTTTCACCCTCTTCACAGCTCCCCTTTTTAAAAAAATTGAGACCTAATCAACATACTGTAAAAGTTGCCTGCAGGAAGTACCCAATTCAGGGCTTCCTAGCATATCCCAGGGCTCCACTCCCCCCCCACCCCCCGCAGGAACACTTTTACCGCCCCAGACAGAAACCAGGACCCATCAGCAGCCACTGACCAGCCCCCCAGCCAGGAATCCAGCTCCTGTCTCCGGATTCGCCTGTTCTGGACATTCCATGTAAATGGCACCGCATAACACATGGCCTTTTGTGACCGGCTCCTCTCTCAGAGCAGGACGGGGTGAAGGGTCTGGCTGTAGTGTAGGTCGCTCTTTCCTGTGGCCCAGTGATGGCCACTGACCATCTCCTTTAACACGTGCCTGACTACAGGGGGCCGAACTCAGCCTGGGACTTAGAGAAGGGAAGGCCAGGACCCAGCCCTCCTGCCTGGGGGCCCACAGAGGGCGCGGCGCCCTTCCCTGGGAGCTCCTGCCATGGGGTGCGGAGCCAGGAGCCCCTGCCTGTGTTTGTCGAGGCCACAGCCATCAACAGGAGGCTGACTCTGTAAAGGAGGCCCCTCTCCCCCACGTTCCCACCTTCACCGCCAGGGAGGCCGCCAGCTCACCTCCGTCCACACCGCCGCCCTCCCTTGCCTGACCAGGCCACCACCCCCTTCTCCGAGGGCCTCGCCCTGCCCCCTGCAGCCAGAAGCACATAGGAGGCAACTGCCCTTGCACACAGTTCTCACAGTCCTGGTTCTTCCAGCGCCCATGAGACCCCAAGACCCGCGGACAGACTTCATGTCCAGCCCTCACCCCAGCACCCGCCACCTCTCCCTTCTTCCCATTCAGCCTTCTGCACCCCCTTGTGCCCCCATACCTCCTCACCTCTAGGCTTTGCTCAGAAGTCCGTGTGGGGCCTTCTATCACCAGGGCCTTGACACGAGCCCCATCCCCAGGCCCCTGACTGCACTTGTTCCACAACGTTGAACCCCCTACACCACCCACTTTCGGGCTTACAGTCCGCGTCCGCCTCTGGATGCAAGTTCCTGAGCACATGTGTTTTGCAACCATCCCAGGCTGGGTAGGTTAATTGTTGGTTCTTGCAGGCGAAAGATAATTTTGGAGCCTTCGGTAGATCTTTACAGGCCTCTGATGATGAATCAGGGGCAGACCAGCTTTCTCTCTCAGTATTTCTCTGGCTGTCTCATGTGTCCTATCCTCCTGCTGCAGAGTGACGCCGCCCTTATAGCCCCTCACCCCTCGGCACAGGTGTCCCCACTCACGCATGCCCCGTGCTCTGCGCCCAGGTGCCCATAATTACAGGTGCGCGTGCAAGACCGCAGGTGCCAGTCATAGATGCTAATGGAGGGAGAGCGGGAAAGCCTGCTTTTCAACACTTTGCGTGCCGGTGCCCTTTAAATTTACCAGCCCTTGGGGCCGGCCATTTTCTGTGCCACCACATGAATGGTATAAGCATTCAATAAAACACACACAACTCCTGAACTACTGGATATATTTTAATGAAATTTTAAATGCATAGAGATTATATACCAGAGTAATCAATTAAGAGTGTGGTATTGTTCAAAACATGTCCCTCTATGGAGTGGAACACAACAAAATCCACAAATTGGGTTTCACTTCTCTTTTTCTTGGCTGCATACACTCTGCAGGATCTCTGAGGAATTTTCTTGCTCCCAGCACTAACTATTTTCTCTACTTTATGCTTTTTCATGTCCCCTTCTGTGCTCAGCAGCCATGATTGCATAATGGTAACAATAAATGTCACAGGTTAAACTGTAACCTCTCTCATAAAACACCTTACACTGTCACCAAAACAATGCGTAAAGCTTCTAGACTGAGTACGATCAAAGAAACAGCTCCTAATAGTTCCAAATAAATCCACCACGGTGTGAAAAACCGGAGACTAGATGAACACATATTAATATGTGAGCGGCCACCTGATACTGGTGACAAAAACATACTAATACGTGAGCGGACCACAAAGTGTTAACTCACTCATCCTACAACGCGGCTACCACCTCCTCTTGCTGATGGAACCCTCTGGTTCTGCGGGTGGAAGGCCAACTGGGTCCCCACGGGACCGAGGGGTGTCCGGCTAGGTCCCCGTCACCTTCCTACCTCACACCAGCCTTTCACCCTGGGGTCAAGGCGTAGGGACGCGCAGCCCTAGACCCTCCGGCCTCTCCTGGCCTAGTGGACCAGACCCGAGCCCCTGCCACCTCCCAGGGAGATGGCGCCTTGCAGCACTTTGCTGGATGACTGAGGCCTGCCAGGCTCCCAAGGAAGGCAGGGAAGCTCCTGCTGACCTGCCCATGCCAGGCGTCTCCTGCGGGGCTTCAGGGAGAGGTGGATCTCAGGCGCCCAGAACCTCCTCGTCCCTTTCCTTTCTGCTCTTGACTCCTCGGTGAGCTCTGTTTCCCCAGGGATTTGCACTACAACTCGGTGAAGGCTGTTTGTCTCTGGACCACACACAGCCCAGGTGTGCTCACTCCCGGTAGAAGGTGGGGTACAGCCTCAGCACGAGTCCTCCACTTCTGGGAACTTCTATTTCCAGTGAGTTACACAAAACAGAACAAACAGGAAATCTCTGGCTTTACTTGGGACCCCGTGTGGTCAACATAAAGCTCCCAGGCCTACTGGTTCTCTTGCTACAGTCCCCTACCCCCACTTTGGCTGGGACTCTGGGGACCCCTTCTCTGTAGGTGTTCTGGGGCTATTGTAAAAAAATGACCACAACTAGGCATCTCAAAGTAGGAGGTGCTCTCTTACACAGTCTAAGTCAGTGCAGATGGGGCTGGCTCCTTTCAGAGCTCAGAGGGAGTCTGTTCCCAGTCCTGGGTCTGTAGGTGCACCTCTCCCATCTCTGCCCCCATCTTCGTGTGGCTCAGCTGTGTTCCCACTTCTCTAGAAGGACACTCGCCAGTGCACTTAGGGCTACCCTAAGCCCAAGAGATCTCACCTGCAAAGACCTCAGTTCCAAATAAATTCCCCCTCACAGGCCCTGAGCTGAGGACGGCACTCAACCCCCTACATGGTGTTGTACAGCCCTGGGGAGTTGGCACCACCTGCCCCCAGTTTCCTGTCTATACAGTCTCAGAGCTGGGAGGACCCAGTGCCACATCTGGGGAAAACTGGTGAGGTCCATGGGTCTGCCTCACAGCTTTTAGCCCACCTGCCCTGCCCCCACCCTCCTGAGGTAAACTCAGGTCTCCTACCACTTGACCTGCATGATTTCTGAGGCTATTGTGGGTCAGAAAGTGGCCCCCCCAAAAAGCATATGTTGCAGCCCTAGCCTTTCTCCCACCAGCCACCCAAGATTATACCTTTATTTGGAAACAGGATGGTTGCCGATTAATAAATAGGAAATGGCCATACTGGGGCGGGGGTGGGGGGCAGGGGACCCTAATGTGAGCCCAATGTTTCTAGGCTCCCTCTGGGAAGAGATCAGGACACAGACACATGCAGAGGAATGACTGTGTGAGGACACAGGGAGAAGACTTTACACACCAAGGATAGTGGCCTCAGGAGAAACCAGCGTTGTAAGCACCTTGACCTTGGACTTCCAGCCTCCAGCCTGTGAGAAGTCGCATTCCTGCTGTCCAAGCCTCCCCGGGAAGCTCACACAGCATCCTTTCACCAGGGACACTGCCTCCTGGGGGCCTTGGGCTCTAGAACGTCTCCCGGTGCCCGGAGCTGCCAGGAAGCAGGGGCTGCTCACCCTCTTCCTGTTGGCCCATCACAGGAAGCGGGGAGGGGCAGTTTCCCTCAGAAATAAAACAGGAGCGAGTTATGACTTTCTTTCCAAGTCAAGACCGAAACCTGCCTGGGTCCCATCTCTCTCTGACTCACCTCCCTACCGCTAACAACTACCATGGGCCCTCTGAACGCCCCGTGCCTACCCCTTGAGCTCGAGCTCCAGACCAGAGTGGGGAGGGACCAGCCTGTCCAGAGAACTCCCTCTGGCCAGACCCTGGCACACAGCTCACAGGGCCTCACCCCACTGTCTTGATGCCTGGTGCAGGCGGTCCCCCCTGACTTACAGATGGGAAAACTGATGCCTCTGGACTTAGCCCCCTGGAGCCTGCTGCACAGAGCCCTGTTCACAGTGAGACCGGGGAGGCTGCACCCTACAGGTCACACCCCAACACCTACCCTTCGCTTCTCCCTGGAGTTTACAGGGGGCTTCCTGCCCCATCTCCTGCCCTCTGGCAGCTCTCTGTGGTGGACACGCTCCATCCACAGCCTTCACTCCTGCTGTACCAGAGGCTTGGTATGTCCCCCCACACCTCCCTGGTCTCATGGCAGTCTCCTGGGGGTCTTCCAGCCAGATGAGGAGCTCCTCCAGGGCCACCCCTCCCTGGCTGAGGTCTACCTCTATCTGGCTCATTGCCTCTGCTCATGGTCAGTGATGCAGTCACATGCTGTAACTTCTGCCATGAGGGGCAGGGCAGTTGGGGTCACCTGGGGGCAGAATTTGCTCTCACCTGGACACCGGCCACTTGGGAAGGGAACAGGAATGGTCTCTGAGCAGGTCGCAGATCCAGGATGCAAAGGCCTCTGCCAAGCATCCCCGCAGGGACCTGCACCTGTGGTCAGTCTGTGCCCGCCACTCGCTCTGTCAGGGAGATGCAGGTCATGCAAATGACCCAGACCACAGAGCAGCCTGCGGCTGAGCCGATACAATCCTGTCTCAGAATAGCTCCTTGCAGCCTGGCTGATTCATACTGAGAGCTGGGTCTGGGTGCCGGGTTCCCTGTGAGCCCAGAAGTGGTGAGGGCAGCAGCTGGGGGCGTCTCAGGATGTGGGCAGGTCCCTGGGCCAGGCCGGAAGGGGTGGAATATGTGTTTATAGCGGGGGAAGGGAGCGGAGGTAACACGCAGTGAAGGATGGTGAAGCCATAGGCCTGTAGCTGGAGTGAGCTACAGGCCTTCTCCTGTCCCTGAAGTGTGGTCCCGACTGGCTCATCCCCTAACTCACATGTGCTCGTGGAGAAAACTTCTGCCAAAGGCCTTACAGTGCCTAATCCTCAAGGAAACAAACACAAGCAGTGGAGGAGTTGCCCGGAATTTGGATATGCATCCCCTGCAGCAACAAGAACCCACTGACCAGCGCCCAGACCACCTGCTGAAGGGAGCCCCCAGCCTATTTAAGCAGAATTAGAAACAGGAGCACACACCAGCCTGGAGTTTCAGGGGACACTCAGGGTGGGCCAAGGAGCAGTAGTCACAAAGCCAGTCAAGAGGAGACAAAGGCTGAGGCAACACGAGGTGGGTTGGCACGGGTGGGGCTGGCGCTGAGGCAGGGCCTGGTAACTTGGGCGCGACAGCGAGCTCTCTCCCAGAGACCCGCCGTCTTGGACATGGCAGGCCCGGGAGATGGGCAGTCTGGGCCCTCACCCCCTTCCAAGAAGGACTGTCCCAGTGGCCTGCCTGAGAGCTGGTGTGAGCCCCGCCTGCCACAGACAGGCTCCCAGCTTGTCCATCAGGATCTCTGTCACTCTGAGAAACACTCTGGCCCTCGGGGACCTTGTCAAGGGGGTGACACAGAATGGCTTTAAGAGCTGTTCATCTCCAAGCCGCAGTGAAGCCAGAGTGGACATGGACCAGCAAACTGACTACAAAAACATGCATCCCCGCCCTCCCTCAGGCCACCCCCCAAGAACCCAAACCAAGCAGAGGGGAGCCAGCTCCGGGTGCAGCCAACCCACCTGCCCGAGCCTTCTGGGCCCCCTGCCTGTTGCTGTCCACGGGTCCTGGAGCCATCTTCGTAGCCACCCGGCGGACTCCAGGGCCCTCGGCTGTCAACAGCCCCTGACAAAGGCCCCTCATTACTTACTGACAGTCGGCGAACGTGGGCCGGTAGTAGAAAGACGGCACTTTGGACTCGTAAGTGGCTCTCGCAGCGTTGTTCCCATGGGAGGCCATGAACTACAAGAGACAGTGCTGGTCAGTACCGAGACGGGGAGACCCCAGGACCCTGACAGACTGACCTCTGCTGCCCGGAGCTTCCTCCCCTCTCCTGCCCCAGGGAAACCCTGACAAGTGGAAGGGATCCAGTGTCTCTCCAGAAAGCCAGCGACTAAGAGGATATCCCCTCCTCAGGAGGGTGACTGAGCTCTGTCCTCGTCCAAGGCTGACACCCCTGGGCAGACTTGTGCCAGCTGCCTGAGATGCCCCTCTCTGCCTCATGCAGCCTGCAACTAATGGACCAGATTCCAGGAGTGCTCTGGAGACAGGCTGTGAGCAAGGAGACCCAGACAGATGGCAGAGGTCAAAAGCTCAAGGGTGTGAGCACATACTGTGAACAATGCTAAGGAACAACATGCCGTTTGTTGGTAGAGCGCGCTACCCAGGAGAGGGGAAAGACTCTCAGGAGGCCACATGCCAGGGTGTGTATACACACATATGTACACACATATGTATACATATATATGTGTATATATATAAATATATATCCCTTAATGAAAATTCTTAATAATAAAAAGACACACAAACCATTTTAAAAATGGGTAAAGGATTTGAATGAACATTTCTCCAAAGATTCACAAATGGCCAAGGAGCAGATGAAAAGATGCTCAACATCATTAGTCATTAGGAAACTGCAACTCAAAACACAAGGAGACACCATTTCATCCCCTAGGATGGCTAAAATCAAAGACAGACAATAATAAGTGTAGATGTGGAGAAATTGTAATCCTCATATACTGCCGATGAGAACACAAATCCCACTTTAAAAATCACAGTGACTGTTCACAGCAGCATTATACACAATAGCTGAAAAAATGAGACAACCCAAATGCCCCTTAACAATGGAGCAGATCAACCAAATGTGGTGTGCACACAAGAGATACTATTCAGCCACAAAGTGGAGCAAAGCATGACGCATGTACAGCCACAGGGGAACCTTGAAAACTCCACACGAGGTGAAAGACGACAGCCACATGTTACGTGATTCCATTTATAGGAAAAGTCCAGAATGGGCAGATCCACAGAGACAGAAACTGGGCTTTCTACTTGCAGTAGGGGCTAGGATGGAGGGGAAATGGGGAGTGGCTGCGGACGTGGACAGGGTTTATTTTGGGATATGAAAATGTTCTGAAATTAGACAGCGGTGATGGTTGCCGGCCTGTGAATATACTAAAATTGTCCACTTCAAAAGGGTGAACTGTATGTTATGTGAATTAAATCTCAATAAAGATGGTCTGCAAAAAAAATCCTTGGGTACAGCAGGCCTGAGCATGCTAGAACCCCTAAAACCACAAAAGAAAAGGTCGATCAATTCGACTACATCAAAGTGACAAAGTTTCCATTGCAAAAGCCACCCTGAGCAGAGTCAAAAGACAAATAGTCTAGAAAAAAAAGTCTTCAGCTACTGTCTCCAGAGCTTAACTTCCCTGATAGATAAAGGTCCAGAGAAAAGGACAACTAACATTCAGTGAAAGGTGGCCCAGGCACCAGAGCAAGTTCACAGAGAAGAAAACACAAGTGTTCTCCAACAAGTCACGAGAGGCTCGACGCCATTCAGGATGAGAAAGGGCTGAATGAAGACTCCACAGGACACGGGTGCTCACTGCTCAGTCCGCAAGAAAGTCCTGGGCACGATCACATACTGAGGATCTAGAAGCAGCTCCGCTGGGAAGTTTGGCAAATCTCTCAGGTATTACCGCCTCGTAGCCTGTGACCTCCTACTTCACTTTCTAGGAACTTAGGTTTCCAATAAATGCCACTTGACAAAAGGAGGCATCTGTGAGGCCGCTCAATGGCGCAGCGGTCTTGGTGGGGAGAGACTAAACCTGCCCATGTCGCTCAGAGGGGCCGTGATGAAGTGTCCACGATAGGTCACTGTGCATTGCGGAAGACCAGCAGGCTCCGCAGCCCCCCCAGGGGAGCCCACACCGGAAACCCAGGGCAGGGGACCCCCTCACTGCTGCTCCCCCGACCCTGTCCACCCACTGCTGTGTGCAGCGACCGAATTACCCAAACACACGAACAAGGTGGAGGTGACTGATAGAAAGGCACGATCTGTCACCACCATGCAGGTCACGTGCACAGGCTGGGAGCTCTGATATTTGCGACATGGAAGAACATGGAAAACTCACAAAACACACACAGTGTAGGGGCTGGTCAGGGAAAACACACATCGTTAGGACCCCGTTTATGTTCCCACCCAGAATCTACAGATCTCAGGACAGAAACTGGGCAGATGAGGGCGGGCAGGCTTCTTCCGAGGGGGTGACGACTCTAACAGTGACTGTGGCTGCAGCTCTGGGGAGAGACTGGGCGCCCCTGGAGAGCGCCCTTTGGGTAAAGTGGACAGCACATGGATTATAGCGCAATAAAGCTGTTTTTTAAAAAGAGGTTAGAAAAGAATATAAGGTTCTGAGGGAAAATACATGAAAAGAAACAGGAAGGGAAAAGACCCGAGTCCATGTGTGCCGCCCACACCAGCCCTGCGCCCGGGCGTGGGTCCACACCCTCTGTGCCGTCTGGGGAGGCGGGGCCTGCGCTGCTCTCACAGCGGCTCGCAGTCCCTGGCCCCTCCCCCCAGCCCAGGAGTGGCAACCCCTCTCAGAAGCCAGGGAGAGACCCAGCCTCTCCCTCGTGGTGGTCTAGCACCCTCAGGCCCCTCGGAGATCACCCTTTGTGTTAACCCAGAGCAGATGATGTAGAGGAAATGAGGCAACCCCAGGCTCCTCTCCCATTACCACCCCATGTCGGTTCCCCTCTTCCTTCCCTACCTCTCCCTCCACCTTCTCCCTCCTAATCCATCTGTGCCCCACCACCTCGCCCCCTACTTTCTCCCCCTCTAACCCCTATGCCCTTCCTCCACCACACCCCACCTGCCCCCTGTACAGCCATTGTTGGCACCACCTCCCGGGTCTCTCTGCAAACCTGAGTGTTCACGGGTAGAAATGGGAGTTTTCCTACCACACATGCCACTGGGGTCCCACTCCTTCCTTTCATGGCGTCACACCAGGTGTGTCTTCTTTTCTGGCCTGGCCCCAGAGCCCCCATGGTGCCACTAAGGGGGGCCTCCAACACTTTCCTGACCAGCTGAGTCTGGCTGTTCCCAACAGCAGGAGAGTGAAGGAGTGTGCTCAGGCGGCTTGTTAAATGCAGATTCCAGCCCAGCAGGCAGCCTCGCCAGCCCCTGCGAGCCTAACAAGTCCCCTGAGACTGGCCCCCACCCCCATGGCAGCCTCAGTCTCACTGGCTGGCCACCAAAGCCCTTGAACCTCAAGTGGGGGTGGGGAGGAGACGGGAGGCTTTGCTGCTGGCTCCTGGCCCAGCTCAGCCCACCCCCCACAGCTCCAGCAGGGGTCAGGATTCGCGCGACTCCTTGGCTCTCCCTCACCCACCTGGACATTCTCCACAGCGACATCCCACTCTAGAATGCTCTCTCCCAGCCTGTGGGACCCCACCTGCCACCCCAATCTGAGTCACCACCCCCTGCCCAGTTGCCTGTGTGTCTTCTCCATGCCCACCCCCCTCCCTCCGGCCTTCTCCTCAGGCCAGCAACCCCACCAGCTCTCCCGAAACAAGTGCTCAATAGACATGGATGAGACGGATGACATAAATGGATGGTGTTGAATGAGAGACGGGTGCAAGAATGGATGGATGGAGAGGCGGCTGGGCTGATGGATGGAAGGGTAGATGGATAAATGGGGGGGGTGGATAAATGAGGGCTTGACTTCCATGACCCTGGGCTTCCCACAGGGATTGGCAATAAAACCCTAAAACCGAGTGGCCTGTCACCCTGCACATATACTCCACGCAGTGGTCCCTGAACACCAGATGTGGGAGATGGGGCCGAAGCCTCAGGCGCTGCAGCTTCCCAAGAGGGAGTCAGGGAAGGAATCAGCCCAAGGATGGGGTGCAGGGGGTTGGACATAGGAGGGGCTGAGGGCCTGCCAGCCAGCCCTGGGCCTCCCAAAGCCCTGGCCCTTCTCTCCCTTCAGGTCCCCACCAGCCCAAACCCCTCTGGAGCAGTGCTGGCCTCTTGGAGGTCACAGGAGTCTGGACCACCAGGAATGAAGGGACGCTCAAGGTGCCTACCACCCAGAAGGGCCAAAAATGAGGTCACCCAAGGTGGCAGTGGGACTGGCCAGGTCTCCTCCTCCCCTCGCCCCTCCATCCCCGCCCCTGCGTACAGTACCTCCACTTGGGCCTCCTCCCAGGCATCCAGGCGGACAGACTTCACCTTGCTGACCTGGGGGATGTTCCGGTGGATTCCAGAGCAGCTCAGGCAGATGAACACTCCCAGGGTGTAGGAGGCCCAGTCAGGATCTGGAAGGCAAAGATCAGACGTCCATGGAAGGCCGAGCCAGAGGGTCAGCCCAGGAGGGGACAGCACTGGGCCAGGGCAGCCCCAAACCCACAGGGCCTCTTTCTAGCCTCAGTCTCCCCATCTGTGCAACAGCAGCCCAAGTTCCACTCTGTGGACCCTAAGCCTCCAATGACCGGCCCCATCATCCTAGCTGCCCCTGGGGATGGAGGTCCCCCGGACACCCTGAGGGAACACATGGAGACGCTGGGCAGACAGATGTCTAAGCGTGCACAGGCGCTAGGTGCCGGCTCGCAGTGCTGATTCTGTCCCATGTGACAAGGACACAGGGGTGATACATCTTGATGGCTTTACTTGAAAAGGGTCAACAAAAATCCCTGTGTGCTTGTAGGTGAGGCACCGTGGCAAGACGGTAACAATCTTGAATCTAAATGGGACGTCGGGTTTGAAATGTTTGGCATCGAGGAGATTAGAACTTGTTAAACTGAGTGGTGGGCAAGGGGGCACCGAGGTATTTTTCTCCCCGTTTTGTAAATTCCATGGTGATAAGCAAGAAGGGGGACTGGGGCTCCCTGGACAGGTGAGTCATCTCCGGAAGACTTCCCACTTTAAATAAAGATTCCTTGGATCCGGCTGCCCCATGATTCCACTGAGAAGAGTTCTCTGGGAGCCCCAGGGGGCCTGGGCTGTGCCCACCCCCAAACCACAAACCAACCAATAGCTCCCCCATCAATCTAAAAGCACAGTGTTGATCCCCCTGAGTCCTCCAGCCCAAAGGGCCCAGGAGTCCTCAGACCCTGAAACAGCGGTGTGGGTGCCCCTGTCCAGGGCTGGACAGACACTTTCCTCTGTGATAAGACAGAGTTAGCAGGCGGCTGTGTCCCGTGCGGGCCAGCTCAGGCCAGGCCCTGCCCTCCTGAGAACGGAGCCCTGCCCCTCCCTCCGGGGCCTCCAGAGACGTCACCCCAGCACCAGGCAGGTCAGAGCCCCTGCACCAAAGCTAAACACCTGGTCCACAGTGAGAGTGTATGCTGGAGTGTGCATGAGTGCATGTGTGTCTGTGGGGTGTACATGCACAAGTGTGTACATCATGAGTGTACAAGGAATGTGTGCACACATGTGTAGAGGCATGTGTACAGGAGTATGCATATATCAATGTGTGTTTACAGTGTGCCTGTGTGGATATGTTTGTAGAGGCATGCACGTGATATGCATGTAGGGCTACACTGTGAGTGTGCAGGGGTACATGTGAGTGTGTGTTTAGGATATGCACGTACAAGTGTGCATGCTAAGACAGGCTGTGCCTGTGTGTGTAGAGGGGCATGTGTGTGTGTTTGAAGGGTTGTACACATGAGCAGTTCTGTATATAGAGGGTGCGTGTGTGAGTGTGCAGGGACATGCACTGTAAGTGTGCGCATGTGTGTATCGGGGCACGCAGGTGTAAGTGTGCATATGTGGGTGTGTGGGCCTGTAGCGGCAGCAAGCACCCCTGGGCCCTAGGTGCATGCGCCTCTGGTCCTGAACCCAGGGGCTGGGGGTGGCCTTGCTCCTGCTCCCTGACTGGCAGCCTCCCCAGGCACCAGCCACATGTGCAGAGGTGTGTGCTTCAGTGGACAGGCTCCTCCTTTGCACCCCAACAGCCCAGCTCACGCTGTCCCATCCCCGTGGCAAATGCAGGGACAGTGACCGGCTCTCGAGGAGGAAGCAGAGAGACATGGCTTCCAAGAGGCACACAGAATGGAGACGTTTGGGGAGAAAAAGAGCTGTGTCATCCCCCAGGGCCCCGAGCCCTCACTCGGCAGACTCCGTGGTGGGACCGAGAGCACCCTGAGCCTCACCTCCTGCAGTGAAGGGCCAGGTGGGGAGGAGGGTCATGCCGGCCATTTATGGAGAGTGGCTGGTGCAGTAAGGGGCTCCTGCTGGGTCTGGGCTAGTGGGGGAGGGAAGTGTCCCTCCCTAGGTATAGGCTCCTGGCCAAGGGACAGGGAGGCTGGCCCTTGAGGTCACCCGGAGGGCCTGTCCCAGCCTCCTTCCTGCACTGGCATTGGCTGATATCAGGGCTCCCAACCAGAGGTTGGGAATAGCAGGGGAGGGCGGCAGACAGCCCAGACCCTGAAGCCTCAGAGCCTCAGTTCTGGAGGGTCCTTTCCCAACTCAGAAGAGCTGTGAGCAAAGGGGCCCACCATACCGTGAGCTCATCCGGCTCCCCCACTTTCCCCGGGTCCCTCTGTTACCCGCCCACAGGCCTCCAGCCCAGAAGCCAGGCAGGACCTTCAAGACACACAGGACGCTGACTTTCTGTTTGGGACGAGCTGGGCTTCTCACCACCTCTCTGCCTCAGAGGGGCGCTCCCACCATGGCATCAGGTCCCCATACACTTCTCTGCTCCAATGCCACCCTCACTTGGGGCCCCCCCAGGGACCCCCAGTCACAAGGCCCCTCTTGTTTCTTCACAGCACCTGCCAGTCCTGGCCATTTTCCATTTCTTGCCAGGTTGCCATCACCGGGCAACCCCAAGCACACGCCCCACACGCACACTGTGCGTGGCATGCACGATGCCCAGAAGGCCGCACCGCTCTGCAAGCCTCTTCTCCAAGGTCCCTCCCATACCCTCAGGGGGCTGCTGAGGAACACCAAAGGGACAGCCCCTCTCCACCCCCGCCTTCCTGAGGGTTCATCGATCGGGGGAGGCACTTTGACCTGTGGGCTTTACCGTGGCAGGAAGTCAGGACTCTGACACACTGGGGTTAAGAGAAGGCAGAGCCTGGGCATGTGGGGGACCTCAGAGGGTGGGCCGCATGGGGGCTTGGGTATGAAGACCACATCCCCCCCTCCGAGCCTCCCTGGGAGCAGGGCACAGAAGGACACTGGGGTCAGAGAGCCACAGACCAACCTCCAGCCCAGGGCTTCCAGCAAGATGAGGACAGAGAACCCCCAACTATGACCAAGTTTTTACCCACACTGGAGACTTGAAAAACCTGTGAAGAGCAAGCAGCGTCACAGCGCTGCCGGCGCCGAAGCTCTCTGCGGCGCTCCCTGCTCAGAGCGCTCTTCCGGGCTTTTGGTGTCATTCTCAAACTCTTGGCTGCTGCAAAGAGGACGCACCAAGATGCCCACCTCAGCGATACTGCCACCCTGCAGGTGCCCTGGGCACTCAGTGGGCACAACCCTACGCTGGCCATGCACAGCCTCACCTGGCCACTCCAGGCAACGTGGGATGCCGGCACATGCCCCAGCCTTCTTGGGATCAAGAACCTGCTCCTTCTTTGCAAAAATGGCACCCAACAGGGAATGAGGACATTTCTGTGCAGAAAGCCAGTTGGTCCCAGAAACAAGGAGTGGGAAGATGGGCACACGTCCACAAAGACAGCCGCCAGCCAGGGACAGCTCAGGCCACATGGCTTACCCAGGTGACATGGTCCCATGAATGTGCGACACGGCTCCACCCCCTGCAATCGCCTACCACTTGCAATGGTGCTCCCAGGGAGGAAGGGCCGCCCCGGTGGAGTGGACGGGCCAGGCTGGAGGGGACAAACATGTGCTGCTGGGGCTCCAACTGCAGATTTCCCTAGAAAGTCACAGGGTACAAGGCCATGGATTTTGTTCCAAAGCAAGTAGAAGCTGTGGCTTTCTCAGGCTGCTGGTGCTGAGAGGACAGGAAGCATCCTGGGCACCAGCCCACCTTCAGCCTGAGCCGCCCCAGATCCTGGTCACTCACAGGGGAGGCCCTGGGGAGGACTCACACCCAGGCTCTCCTCTCCAGGGCTGAGTAGACCCACAAACCAAATGGGTTTCTGCACAGAAAGCCAGTAGGTTCCAGAAACAAGGGAAGGGAAGACAGGCACAGGGGCCACATCCTTCCTAGCTCTCTTATCCTTCCTAGCTCTCTTATCCTTCCTAGCTGTGTGTCCTAAGGCAAAGTACCTGCCTGCTCTGTGCCTAGCTTGTCCCCTGTAATATGGACACTGAGATGCCCGATAGACATAAAGCGCGTACAACAGCACCGAACTCACGAGACGTCACGTGGTGACCACGTCTTGCCCACTGCAAGGTGCTTCAAAAATACTAAAGATGGAAGGATGGAATCCAGTCCAGGGCCACCCCTGGGTCAGCCAGCAGGGCCCACAGTCCACCTGCTCTCAGAATTCACTGTCCACACACCACACGCCTAAAACGCCACCCTTGAGCCTATGCCTCTGGGTCTTGGAAAGCTTCTCAATCAAGAACTTTAAGAGCCCAGGGGCTATTTCTCAGGTCACCTCCACCTCCTTCCAGCCCTCCATGTTCACTCCTGTCCCAGTCCCCACAAACATCAGGGCTGCACAGCACCCTCTGAGTTGCGTGACAGACCCTTCAGGTGCCCCTCCCCCAACCCCTTTCCCACTCCCTCCCTTCCCCCTGGCTCCCCTGGGGTTGTCCTTGCCCTCCATCTGCACTGCCTTCTGCCAGGGCCCTCAGGTGACTCAGCGGCTCACCATTTCCGGGAGAGGGAGATGGACTGAGACACAGGGCAGGTGAGGCACATGCTGGGGCTGAGCCAGCAGCTGGTCAGGGTGTGCCCGAGGCCAAGGTCCAGAGGAGGGGACCCGAGATAGAACTTCGGGTCTGGCAGAGCACCGTGGCCCTTTGCCCCTCCCAAGGCCGAGGCCCAGCAGTGAGCAGGGCTGAGATCCTGGGGTGTCAGCCAGTCTGCTGGCTCTGGGCCAGAGGCAGATGGGCGGCTATGGTGAGGAGTAGGGAGTGGGTCACAGGAGTAGGGTTCTAAGAAAGTAATTACCCCAAAGGTCACCCTTCTCCACACACTGCACCCACCCCACCCTGCAGTCCAGGGGCGGTGCCCTCTACACGTTCTCCTTTTCTTCCACCATCACTGCCCAACAACAGTGGGCGTTCACTGACTTGTGCGTCCTGCCTCCCTCTGGAAGGTACACTCGAGCAGGGCGGGAGGTTTGCTTCTGGGCACAAAGGGTTCGAAAGACATGCCTCGCACACTGGAGGGGCCCCAAAGATTGAGGCACGAACCTTCCTCTCTCCCACTTGGCTCCCACCCCACTGAGAGCACATGACTCCCACCCCGCACTGCTTGTCCCCCAGCACCCTGCCTCCTGCCTGGACCAGGGCCTCCTCCCAGCACATGCCTTCCTCTCTCCCACACTTTCAGTGGCCCTCCCCTGGGTCATTCCCCTCAGCACCCACTCATGCTGCCAGATTTTCAAATCCCTCTCTTGACCCCATTACCTTTCAGGTAGCCTCCCAAGGACTCTGCCCTGCCCCCCAGTCCCTCCCCTTCTGTCGCACCCCACCACCCTCCGTCCTTCCTGGACGGGCACCTGGTAGGCTCTCCCTGCCCTGGGTCTCTGCACATCACAGCTGCACTCCTGGTTGTTAGCCCTTGTTTTAGAGCTAGATCCAGGAGGTGGTCACACAACATTGGGGATGTTCTAAAAGCCACTGGCATGATTCACTTTTATAGACTTTTATAGCCCTCCCACCCCCACTCAGAGTCCACCAGCTGACCACTGGGTCCTCCCTCTGACCAGCTCCTGGCCTGCCTGCTTCTGTGGGGCATCCTCCTCCCTCCAGGATAGGCTAAAATCCCAGTAGCCTACCCCTGTCCTCAGCTCCGGGCCGTGACCAGCCCCCACCACATCGCCACCCTAAACCAAGCTGCCGATGTGATTTTGGATGATTCCAAAGCTTCCCTGTTGTTTACGCCCCTCCCTCAGAGTGGGCTCCCCAGCATAAACATGCAGCATACCTCCCCTGCTCTGCTCTGGACACAGTGGCCTCCTGACCTCTCCCTTCAACACAAAGCTCATGTGGCCCAGAGCCAACTCACCTGCCACCCCCATGGACAACCCTAGGTACCCCAGCACCCTGACTTCTTACCCACCTCTCCCTAGTCACATTTCAATATAATCTCCACTTCCAGGGACCTTTCCCCTGACCACAGCCACACCCATGCCCATGCCCTACCTCACCACATAGAAGATGCCTGTTTAATCCAGGACCGTGGATCTTATGGGTACTCCACAGCAGGCAGGTGAGCAACACTCACTGAATGTTCTTCTTCCTCAGGACGACATTTTGCGCTTCTCTCCCCTCCAGTCTCCGGTGTATTCTCCAGCGCCCTGGCTAATGCTCTGGCCTCGCTCTTCACGAGGAAAACAGCAGCAGTCAAACACGACGCCCTCAGCACCTGCCCTGTGCTCAGCGTCCTATCAGCTTTCACCTCAGGTCTCTGCTCCCTCTCAAGGGGCAGCTCTGGGCCCTGCTACCAGTTCCTGAGCTAATCTATCCAAGACTTTTCATTAAACCTGGGTGGCCCTCGATGCTGTGCTATCACTAACCCCTCATGTTCCAGAGCCTTCTACTGCATTCAATTTACCTCCTTCCTGTTCCTTAAACTGCTGGACCTGGGCCTGAGGTGTTTGGATAGCTATTCCAACAGTTTGGGATGTCCTTCCTCCAGATTATTGTAGGTGCAACTCCTTTCACCTTCAGGTGCCAACTGAAACATCACTTCTGGCTGCTCTCGACGGGGTATCCATCAACATGCCACTGCCGCACCCTTTGCTTCCATCACAGCACTGCTTTGTCTTGGACCCAGCAACTTGCTCCTGTCTCCTTCCTCACTGGGACGCACACACATGAGCAAAGGCCTGTTCTGGTTTGTTCCCACTAAGCCTGGGTCACTGCTCACACAGGGCACTTAGAACATTGTCACTGCATAGAGTAAGGTGCCATGCCTGTGCTGGAGTCCAGGGGTGGGCAGCCAAGGCAGGCTCTCCGCTTGCAGGCCTCTGTTCCTCAGGGACATCGGCACAACCACACTGCCATGCACCATCCTGGAAGGTGGCTGGGGCCTCAGATCAGAGTTTGGAGGCCCAGTCTGTCCCAGCCCATGCCCTGATTCCAGCTCACTGCCGTTCATGTCTGGGCCACCAAGCTGTTCTTGACAACCTGGACTGAGTGCCCATCCTGGGAAGATGGTGGAGCAGGAAGCTCCAGGAATCTGTCTCCCCACCCAGGCAAGTGCCCTGGCAGAATCTGTCTGCTGTATTTTGGAACTCTGGATTCTGCTGAAGGCTACTGACTTCCAGGGGAAGGTTTGGACAGTAAATTATGGTTAATTTTGGTCAATATCAACTGTAAACACAGTAGCTACAATAGTAGTAGCTAACCACCCACATGGCAGCAAGTGTCCACGTGTTTGTAGGGCAGCCAATATCCAGCATGCAGGAACTAGAGTGGGCAAAAGAGACCCTATTCTCCAAATCAAGGACTGTGCTCTAGTTGCTACTTCTGATTGGGAGTGCAAAAATGCAGCACCCATCGGCTACTTCTGATCAGAGGTACAAAGAGGCAGCACCCATTGTTTTTTTCACCTGTCTCAGATCCCTCCCTACTAACAAGACTTCCAGGGGATATAAAGACACAGTACCCTTTCCCCTCTCCTTTAATTTTTTAACTCTTACCCATTTGGGAACCAGACATTAAAGACTGGGACATTAAAATAACAAACAAAAATGCATACAGGGGCAATAAGAAAGCATGACCAAAGGAATATTCATAAAGGACAGAAGACACTGTTTATACCTCAGGCTGACCCTCAGCACAAAGACAGCCTACAATATTAAAATAAATAACAGAAAACAGCATTACCAGGGAAAAGGAAGAAAAACTGATTTCCAGAATTACCACATTATTACACACAAATGTCCAGCGTTCAACAAAAAAATCACAAAGTATACAAGGAAAGAGGAAATGGCTCTTTCAGAGGAAAATAATAATTCAACAGAATATGTCCTTAAAAGACTTAATGACAGATACATTAGCCAAAAGACTTTAAAATATGGCCTTAAAGATGCTAAAAGGACAAATGGAAGATGTGTAGAAAGCCAAGAAAATAATGTGTAGACAAAGTGGAAATATCAACTCAGAAGCAGAAAGTCTAAGTAGAAACTGAAAGGAATTCTGTAACTGAAAAATACAATAACTGAGAGATTGACAGATTCGAGCAGGCAGAAGAAAGTATCAGTGAATTTGAAGGTAGGAGACTAGACAGTAGTGAGTATGAGGAACAGAATGAAAAGTCTGAAGTGGACAGACCCTAAGGGACCTGTGAGATATCAACAAACAGATTAATATATGTATGTGTGGGAGTTCTAGGAGAAAGAGGAGGAGGAGGAGAGAGGACCAGAGGGAATATATGAAGAAATAATGACTGAAAACTTCCAAATTTGATGAGCAATATGAATACAGTCATGTGTCACTTAACAATGGATTTACATTCTGATAAATGTGTCGGTCACTAAGTGATCTTGTCATTGTATGAATATCGTAGAGTGAAATTACACAAATCTACATGGTAGAAGCCTACTACAAACCTAGGCAATATGCTTTAACCTATTGGGACCACCACTGTATATGCAGTTCATCATTGACCAAAATGTCATTAAGCGACACACGACTATATAGCATCCAAGAAATGCAATGAATCCCAAGTAAATGGACTCAAGGAGACCCACGCCAAGATACATTATAATCAACTTTCAAAAGACAAAGAACAAATCTTGAAAGCAGTGAGATAGAAGCAACTCAACATATAATAAAATTATCAGGGGCCTCTCTGGTGGCGCAATGGGTTAAGTCTCAGCTTATGAAGCTATCCGCAGCCACTGCAGTACGACTTCAATCCCTGGCCAGGGAGATTCCCACGTGGTGCAGCAGACCTTTCCTGTCTCGCCCACTGCTCCCCTCAGCAGTGTACTTCAGTCAATCTGTCTGTTCTGCTCCTACTCTCTCTGGTAAATCTTCTTACCACCCCGTACCTCTAGCCTACACCCCAGCTCTTGAATGCATGCATAAATAAATAAATCTTTAAATAAATAAAATTATCCGCAGATTTCTCATCAGAAACTTTGGAGAAAAGATGACAGGGAACCAATAAATCCAAAGTTCTCAAAGAAAAAGATTTCAGCCAAGAATCCTATATTAGGGCCTCCCTTGTGGCGCAGGGTTTAAGTGTCAGTGCTATCAAACTATCACCAGCCATTGTGACCTGAGTTTGATCCCCAGCCAGGGAGCTTCCCACATGGAGCAGCAGACCTTTCCTGTCTTGCCTGCTACTCCCCTCAGCAGTGTATTTCAGCAGATCCACCTGTTCTGCTCCCCACTGTTTTTGGTGAATCCTCTCACCACACCTCTGGCCTACACCCTGGTTCTTGTATGCATAAATAAATAAAATAAATCTTTAAAAAAGAAAACTATTCTAATAGTTAAAAAAAAATCCTATATCCAGCAAAACTGCCCTCCAAGAGTGATGGAGAAATCAAGACATTTTCAGATAAACAAAAGTTGAGGGAGTTTGTAACCACAAGGACTGCCCTGTAAGAAATGCTCAAGGGAGGTCTGGTGAAATGAAAGGACACTTGACAGTACCTTGAGACTGTATGGAGAAATAAAGAACTCAATAAAGGTAAATACAGGGGCAATTACAAGCACTTGTATTACTGAAACAACGGTTTGGGTTTTTTGTTTAGTTTTCTATATGATTTAAGAGACTAATATATTTGTAATATATATTAATGTAAAAGCTACTATTACTCTAACATTGGATTAGAACCCTTAATCTTATTTTCTACACAACTTAGGTTACTAATGAATTTTAAAGAATTTTTAATTTATGTTTTGGGGGCACACAATATATGAAGATGTAATTTTGATATCAACAACCAGAAGGGGTGGAGGTAGAGCTGTAAAAGAGAAGAATCTTTGTATATTGTTGAAATTAAGCTACTAAAAATTCAAATTAGAATATATAATTTTAGGATGTTAGGTACAATTCCCACATGATGACCACAATGAAAATAGCTATAGAATATGCACAAAGGGAAATTGAGAAGGAATATAAACATTACCAAAATCAGCGAAACACAAAAGACAGGAATGCATGAAATGAGGGACACAAAGCTATAGATAAGAAAATAAATAGCACAGAATTAAGTCCCTTCTTATAGTTAACTGCATTAAATGTAAATGTATTAACCTCTCCGAAAGACCGAGAATGGAAGAACGAATAAAAACAGACAACCCAACTACATGCTATCTCCAAGAGACTGACTTGAGATCCAAAAGAGTCCAAAAGGGTAAAATTTAAAGGATAGAAAAATATATTCCACACAACTAATAACCTAAAGAAAGCATGAATGACTATACTATACCAATGCTACAGTGTATAGTGTCTATCCTAATATCAGACAAAATAGACTTGAAATCAAAGAAGTTACAAGATACAAAGGATATTATATGTAAAGACTCAGTGAAGCAAGAAGATGTAACAATTATAGACATTTACACACCAAATGACAGACTTAAACCACATGAAGCAAAAACTGACAATTGACGGGAGCATCAGTTATTTCTAGACTTTATACCCTACTCACAATGTGGACAGAACAACCAGACCTAAGATAAGTGAGGAATTAGAAGACCCAAACAGTACAATAAGTAATTACATCTAACAGACATACATAGAACAACACCACATGTAATTTCTCTTAAAGCATATGGGACATTTTCTAGGATAGATCATTTGTCAGACCACAAGTTAAGTCCCAGTAGATTAAAAGAGATATCACATAAAGTATCTTTGACCACAACAGGGTGAAGTTAGAAATCAATAACAATAAAGAAAACTGGAAAATTCACAAAATTGTGGAAACTAAACAACCAACGAATCTAAGAGAAACCACAAGGGATTAGAAAATGCTCAGAGACAAACAGAAATGAAAACACAACATACAGACTTATGGGAAAGAGTGAAAGCAGTGCTAAAGGGGAAATTTATAACTATAAATACTGTCATTCAAAAACAAGAAAGATCTCAAATGAACAACCTAACTTTACAACTTAAGAAACTAGAAAAAGAACAAACTAAACCCAAAGCTAGCGAAAGGAAATAAGATTAGAGCAGAGATCAATGAAATAGAAAATAAAAAAGAAAAATCAATGAACCAAAAATTGCTTTTTGAAAAAGAACAAGAAAATTGATGGACTGAGTAAAAAGGAGAGAAGACTTAGATTACCAAAATCAAAATGAAAGTAGAGACATAACTAACAATTCTACAGAAAGGAAAAGGTGGATGAAAATTCTATAGAAATATAAAGAATAATCAAGTGTATTATGAATGATTGTATAACCTAGAGGAAATGGACAAATTCCTAGAAACCCAAAACTAAGCCTACCAAGATTAAATGACAAAAAGCAAAAACAACACACACACACACACACACACACACGCACACACACACACACACACACACACACACACACACACACACGGACAATCTGAATAGATCCACAACTAGTAAGGAGATTAAATCAGTAATCAAAATTCTCCAAACAAAGAAATGTTCTGGATGTGACTGCTTCACGGGTGAATTCTACCAAACCATTTTCAGAGCTGAAAATCAATAATAATAAATCCTTCTTAAACTTTTCCAAGAAATCAGAGGCGATAACTTATCCTAAATTATTCTATAAAACCAGTATAACCCTGATATCAAAGTCAGATGAGAATACTACAAAGATCCTTTATGAACACTGATGCAAAATCCTCAACAAAATACTAGCAAACAGAATTCAGCAGCATGTCAAAAGGATTATATGCCATGACCAAGTGGAATTTCTGCAATGCAAAGCTGTTTAAATACATAAGGATCAACCAATGTACTATGCTACCTAACAAAGGCAAGGGAAAACACCACATGATCGTCTCAATTAGTGCAGAAAAAGCATTTCACAAACTTCAACACTCTTTTCATGATAAAACAAAACAAAACAAAACACCAAGAAGCTAGGAATAGAAGGACACTATCTTAATATTAAAAAATCCATATATGGCAACCCCACATCAAACATCATACTCAAATGGTTAAAGACAAAGAATATCCACTAAGATCAGGACAACCTAGAATGCTCACTTTCACAACTTCTGTTCAGCATAGTAGTGAAAGTTCTAGCCAGAGCACATGGCAAGAAAAAAGAAATAAAAGTATGCAAATTGGAAAGGAAGAAATAAAATTATCTGTTGGTGATATGATCTCTAATGCAGACAATTCTAAATATTCCACAAAATAACTGTTAGAACTAAAAAACAAATTCAGCAAGGTAGCAGGATACAAGTTAACACACAAAACTCAGTGGCATTTCTATGTAGAAACAATAAAGAATCTGAAGATGAAAATAATTCCATTTTAAAAAAAGGCATCAAAAAGAATAAAATACTCAGGATTTTATTCTAATCAGTCAAGGAAATGAAAGATTTGTATAACGAAAACTATAAAACATTGCTGAAAGAAATTAATGGAGAAATAAGTAAGTGGAAAAACATTAAATATGTTCATGGGTTGGAAAAGTTAACATTGTCAAAATGTCCCAAAATTTTGATATTATTGTTAAAATACTCAAAGTGATCTACAGATTCAGTGCAATCCCTATAAAAATCCCAATGATAGTTCCTGCAGAAATTAAAAAATCCACACTAAAATTCAAATGAACTTCCAAGGGACTCCATGCAGTCAAGACAATCTTGAAGATGAACAACCAAAATAATTTTGAGAAAGAGAAGCAAAGCTGAAGGCATCACACTCCCTGATTTCAAACTGTACTACAAAGTGTAGTAATCAAAACAGTATGGCATTTGCGCAAAAAAAAAAAAAGACACATAAGTCAGCAGAACAGAACAGAGAGTCTAGAAATAATCTACATATAAAGTCAATTAATTTTTGACAAGAGTCAAGAATATATACTGGGGAAAGGACAAAAATGACCATACAATCCAAAAATTCCAATTCTGATGCTAGACCCAAAAGAATTGGGAGCAGAATCTCAAACAGATATTTGTATTCTCTTGTCCCATGTGCAGCATGATTCACAATAGCTAAAACATGGAAGTGATCCAAGTGTCTGTCAACACATGAATGGGTAAGCAAAACGTGGTCCAGCCACACAATGGGACATCACGGAGTAGAGTCCTTCCAGTTCTTTCATTTGTGAAATGGAGGTGTGCACCATCTCACAGGTGTGGAGAAAAGCGAACAGGTAAAACACCCGCTGGCAGTCACCTGGCGCAAGCAGTTTAGTCTGAGTCGAAAGCTAGTGGCAATCTAGGAGAGAGGGGCTGGAGGATGGGGCAGCATAAGCCCCCAACCAGAATGCATCTGAGGCAGAGGCGCAGCTAACACATATGTGCAGGGAGAAGCCACCCTGCGCCCCGGTCAACCCAGCATCTTGGGGAATTCACTCTGGGATAACCTCAGCTGAGTTAAGTTTCCCTCAGCATCTGAGACAGGGGTGATCATACCTTGTATGCTGAGGAGCAGGAAGGGAAAGGTTCTGGGGCACCAAGCTCACAGGCAGAGGAAAAGGCCTCCAGCTCCTCCTTAGCCCTGAGCACATGTTTGTTGCTAGCAGCAGCCCTCCACACTAGGTGGGCAGGCACGAGAGTCCTGCTGGCTTGCAGCCAGAGCACAAAACCAGGTAAGGAAAACCTGGCAGTTTCCCAGTCAGACAGCATTGCCATGGATCCAGAATGCCTCTCCTTGGTTTACACCCAAGACTGAAAGTGGGGACTCAAACAGATATTTATGCACCTATGTTCACAGCAGCTTGATTCACAATTGCCAAGGGGTGGAAGCAACCCAAGTGTCCATCAAGGGATGAAGGGATAAACAAAATGTGGCCCATCCACACAAAGGAATATTATTCAAACTTTAAAAGGAAGGGAATTCTGCTACCTGCTATAACATGGATGAATAATTGAAGACATGCTGAGTGAAATAAGCCAGACACAAAAGGACAAACACTGTGTGATTCCAATTATGAGGCCCCTGGAGACAAGAAGTGGATCGTGGTTGCCAGGGGTTGGGGGAAGGGGATGGGATTTCGTGGCTAAAGGGGACAGAGTTTCAGTTTTACAAGCTGAAAAGAGGTGTTGATAGCTGCAATGTGAATGGACTTAATGTCACAACACTTCATTAAAAGGGTTAAAATGGTAATTTTTATGTTATATATATTTTGCCACAATAGGGAAAATTTTTTAAAAATCCCAGTCACAAGGGACCCCATATGAAACTAGACCAAATTCCTACATTCCTCCCCACTAAGGTGCTTCCGTCCTGAATCACAGCAATTTCTGGAAAGTCACCTCTGCCTTGAAGCCTTCCAAGGTTGAACATTATTCCTGTTCTGAGTTTGCCACCAATCTTTCAGGCACATACTCCACTCCTGGCTGAGCTGAGCTGAGCTGCTAGGAGTAGCCCCAAAGGCCACTCAAACCGGATATCAGGGCAGGGGAAACCTATTATTAGAAGAGTCTGGGAGCAGGTGCAGAGGGGGCTGCTGTCCCCCAGCAGCCCTCTTATGGCTAGCTGACCAAGTCTGCCCAAGTGCACACCAAAAACCCCACACCTAGTGGTGAGGAGTGGCCCAGGCCTGCCCTGTATCCTGCTGGACAGAGCTGTGGGGACCCTCACTGCAGCGATGGCCTCCTAGCCAGCTATGGTCAGGAAGAGCAGCTGTTAGAAAGGAATTCTGACCACAGCATAACCCAGTGCCACCATCAATGTCAGGGTGGTCCCTGGTTGCCCATTGGGGCCACACCAGGAGAGGGAAGCCACAGCTGCACCCCACAGTGGCACAGAACATGAAGAGGCCAGGCAGGCTTCAGCCAAGAAGCAGACAGCCTGGGAGGGCATTTCCAGGTCCGAAGGGGAAAGCTGAGCAGTAGGTTTCCTGCCTCTGACACCCCTTCCTGAAAGGGGGTACAAGATTGGGTATAAAGGACTGGTCAGATTTGAAGCACTATGCCCCCCAAGACAGTTCAGGTTCTCAAAGTCTCAGTTTCCCCAGTTGTGAAATGGGGACAATATTTTGCCTGCTCCATGGGACTATCAGACAGATGAGGCAAGATGGTGATGTCATGGGCAGTTCTGAAAAACCAGGGGCGTAGCCAGTGTCAGGGCGTGCTGGGCTCTGATGGAGAGCCAATAGAAAGGGAAAAGGCCCCTGGATCAGCCAATGGCCTGGGGATGGCAGTGCCCATGGGCGGGGAGAAGTCACTGTAGGCCAGCACACCAAAGAAGCCCTTCTTTCACCGGTCAGGCTGGAAGGAGGCTCTATGTCCAAAAAAGTCAGCTGTGAACAGTGAGGCCAGAAAGGTGAAGGACCGGACTATCCCCACCCCAGCCGGGTGTGAGTGCTGACTGCCCTTTCTCACCGACCTCTCCCCGATACCACCAGCTTTCCTACACAAGTGGAAATATAGGTCTGGAAAAGAGATGGGGGAAAACCAGGGTGAGCCCCACCAGCTAGCTAGAGTAGCCATAATGGTGGTGGTGATGCTGCACCGTCCGGTGGGCCAGGCAGTGGCCTGCTCAGGGGTCAGGGAAGGCCACCTCTGCCTGGCCTGGCCTCCAGGAAAATCTGCCATCGCCTCCCTCTGAGACAATCAAGCTCCTAGTGTGGCCTCTCCCCACCACACCGCACTGTCCAGCAGATTCCCCAGAGTAGGGTTGCCAGAGATCCCTCTGCCCAGAAAGTGGAGGGGGGGAAGCTGAGCACTTGGTCCTATTTTAGGGGTGACCAGAAGATGCATATCTCAAACCATATCTCCAGGAATATATTGTCTCCCCACCACCCTCTCAGGGGGCCTCAACTACTCCATGGTGTGTTAGGTCTGTTCTGAGGGGTTCAGGCTTAGGAATCCCCAGTAATGTGTCAAATATCCCCCTGGAGTGCCTTGGGGACAGCTCCTGAGTGGGGTCATCCTCCACCCTGGGAAGCCTGAGCAAGGGGGTCTTTAGAAGTTGTGCCTGCCCCACCCCCACACAGGGGGAGGGCGCACTAGGGCTCAGAAGCAGCCCTGCTGGGGCTTCCCTCCTCCTGCAAACCCTAGGACTAGCAGCCCTTGGAGGGAGAGGAAGCTCCCCGGCAGACTCCAACGCCCTAAGAATCATACCAGAGCAGCGGCCACCCAAGAACAAAGTCCGGTAGATGCCTGCAGGAGGACAGGGTGCAGTCGGCCCCGTGCCTGTTCTGAGTCCTACCTGCCCCCTGTACCCCATCTGAACTGGCCACACCTGCCCCAGTGCTGCGGGAAGGGGGAAGGGAGTCCTTCTCCCACCGAGTCCACGTGTAGGTGGCAGGGGCTCTCTTCCCCTGCTATGGCGGGCGTGGTGCAGGAGGCTAGCTCCCGGCTGGGGACCCATGACGTCACCTCCAGGTGGTGGAGAGCCAGGTGGACCCCCACACTCATGCACAGAAGCCTGCAGGCCAGTCTCTGCCACCGGCAGGAACTCTCTGGTTCTTTCCCTGCAGCCGGAGGCTCCGCGCGATTTCCTCTTTTTTTTTTTTTTTTTTTTTTTTTTTTTTGCGGAGCCCAAGGT